>QPKB01000007.1:654904-884550 GCA_003546025.1 Camphora micrantha
ATGTCATGACATCATCCAGTGTTAAGAATAGATACAAACATTTGAAGCAGCTGTATTATGCGATGAAGGAGATGATGACTGCATCTGGTTTCGGTTATGATCCAGTGAGCAAATGAGTTGTTGAAGACGAGGCACTGCGGAACACTCAGTTGGAGGTATTATAATGTTTAATGCTAATTTTTTATACTTTTTTTGCTTTTTCTAAGGTAACATGTTCTACGGTAGAGGATTAGGTTTGTTTGTTGTTGCATAGTAGTTGATATATTTCAATGACTTCTGCTGAAATGTTTTTATTCTTTGTAATTTAAAAGACAATATTGACAATGTTTATCTGTAACGCCCCACCCATACCCATGCATGATATTGTCCGCTTTGACCCACTGGCCTCACGGTTTTGTTTCTGATGGTCCTCAACCTATCAAAAGGCCTCATGCAAGGTAAGGATGTAAACTCTACATATAACCCCATTCACTTTCCTCTCTATAGTCGATGTGGGACTTCGGGGCATCACAATCCACTGTAGCCTGCCAGCCTTCTTGGCCTTCCCACATGGAGACCCGCCTACTTGCACCGGACCACGGTAGGGGACCCACACTCGAACTAGTCGAGAGTCGGCT
Source organism: Camphora micrantha (assembly GCA_003546025.1). Lineage (NCBI taxonomy): Eukaryota > Viridiplantae > Streptophyta > Magnoliopsida > Laurales > Lauraceae > Camphora > Camphora micrantha. The sequence continues at coordinate 655,522 of QPKB01000007.1, forward strand.
CTGATACCATTTGTAACGCCCCACCCATACACGCATGCATGATATTGTCCGCTTTGGCCCTCATCCAAGGTAAGGGTGTAAGAGACCACGGCAGGGGACCCACACTCTAACTAGTTGAGAACCTGGCTCTAATACCATTTGTAACGCCCCACCCATACCCATGCATGATATTGTCCGCTTTGACCCAAAGGCCTTACGGTTTTGTTTCTGATGGGCCTCAACCCATCAAAAGGCCTCATGCAAGGTAAGGGTGTAAGCTTTACATATAACCCCATTCACTTTCCTCTCTGTAGTCGATGTGGGACTCCGGGGCATCACATTATCTCTTGTTGTCAATTTAGGGTAAGTTGTTTAATTTCTTTTGCACATAGTTATTGTCATGTAATCATTATAATGCTGACTCCGGCACCTGATCTGAGGTAACCCAAAAAAAAAAAGAATGATTATTTCTTTTTCAACAAGATCTGAGGTCAGAATCCAGGAATTCTTTTTTTCCTCTCTGCATTTCCTTGATGCGAGATTCCTTCTTCATTTGTGATGTAGAATGTTAGAAATATAAATGGAACACAATCGAAATTCTCATGAAACCCGAAGATTTCTATCTATGATTCAACTGCAAATGAATGATCCTTTGAAGGGTGCTGGTAGAAAGTTAGAATTGTTTTATTAGCAGGGTTATTTGTGCATTGGTACATTGGTGGTGGCACCCATTGGATAAATGATATAGATCACAATTTCATTAGACAGTTTATGATAAGTAATGGCCAGGGATGAAAACATTAACAGATTGATATTGATGGTTGTCTTTTTTCCTTTTGATTAGACAATTTTTATATCAACAACATCATCATCAAAGCTTGTAATGTGTGGAGCCGCCATGACCAGTGGGTGGTTCATGTTTAAATGAGTTGTGGTTCTGTTATAGTATATTTCATCTAATGGCCAAATTTCATGTGTCAAGTTTGCTAGAATAACATTAGAATTGGATCGGATGGATACGTACCTTTCCATTCCATCGGCCACAAGTTTGTGCAATTACTTGTATCAAGAAAGTCATGGCCCATTTTTCTAATAGGGTGTAGAGAAATTGGAGAATTTAGGGATTTTTTTTGTGAATCCTATTTTTTCTTATGTTTAAATGACTCAAATTTAGTTTTTTTTTTTTTTTTCAATAGTTTTAGAGTAACTGGACTTTTGTTCTTTTTTACCTATACAAGGAGATGAATAGACTATTCAAAGAGGAGATGGAATAGGATTTTTTATATGTATTTTTTATATCTTTTGGGTATGTGGCTTGCTTTGTTTTTTTTCCCCCCTTTTTTCCTTCTTATTGGGGTTGGGCAGTGGGGGCCGGGTTATGATTAGTCGTCTTGCAAAGGTTTTGCAAAGAACCTTGTTCTTGATATTGAAGTTTTCAAGAACATTTAAATCTTATTTTAGTGGTTGCTAGAAAGCAACATTGATCTCTTGTGATGGTTTACAAATTGATCTCTTCTTGTGTTGAAAATTTGGATTCTCATTTAAAAAACAGGGTATCACTTGATTCAATGCCTTGTTATTTTCTTTTTTACTTGCAGAAATTTTTATAAGAGCATTTGTTGATAGTATACTTGAGGGCTTTTCTTGTCAATGGTTAATAAATTTAGTGGTTTGGGTTTTATTGAAAGAAAGCAAGGCCTTAAGGGTTTGATTTAGAGTCCTGCATATTAGGTTGGTATCAGATCTTAGTTCTACATCACTTGTCATAAACAATTTATGTTAGTACCTGTTTCGTGGCTTGCTCTGAACACATGATCTTGGGAGGAATTGTTATGATTCGGAATGGAAAGTTTGGAGAGTACCCCATCAAAGTTCCTCAGCAAAATGATGAATTAGAAGCATCCGAGCAGGATCAGGAGCTGAAGATTCCAAGTATAGGAAGCCTAGGGTGCAAGTGCAACGAAAGTAGTATGGTAGCTCAGGGACTAACTTACATTGTAGGAGAAAATCCCAATGAAATTCCTCAACTAAAGGATGAATTGGGAGCATATGAGCATCAAGAGCTCAAGACTACTCAGGGGGTAACTTGTAAGGTAGGAGAAAACTATATCCAAGACATTGATACAATACAAGTGAGAAAGAGAATTGCAATGTCATGAGTCTAAATCCAGTAGGCTTTGGATCAATAAGGAAGGAGAAAGAATGGAAGAGGACATTGGCATGCAAGCTTTATGAGGAGCGGCAATCGATGGAGAGCGGCGAAGGGATGGATCTATTATGGGTGGTTTATGAGGTTGACTCTAGCAAGGGGAAAGAAATTAACATGGGGAAGAAGGAGGAGATGGTCAAGGAAAAAGATGTTGATATGTATGAGGAAGAGGAAGAGATGAATTCCCAGTTGTGCTGCCTACAAATTCTGAGGTCCTCCACAGGAAGAATGAATGTGGGACTTGGGAAACTGAATTCAATGAGGATCACACAGGCTTTCAAAGGGATGGGAATATTTGTGAGGAGGGAAAAGAAAATTTTTTAGGTATGGGGATATTGAGATTATGCTTAGTTATATGAAAAATATGTGTTGCTCGGTTGCTCCATATTTACACAAGGCTTTTTTCTTTGCAAATTTTACTTCGTTATTCTATGGAATTGAAATCTCATCCATGTTTCTTCTCTCTTTAAAAGCTGAAAAGAAAACCAATTGTTCATAACCATGAAGTTACTTATTTAAAATCTTGTCAGGTCTTAAAGGTCTTTTGGCAAATTCTTGTTCATGGAGGCAGTAAGTCTTCTTTATTTGTATAAATAGTAGCAATGGACAAGGCTAAGATGATGATAAATGATGAACTATAAGCCATCCTTTCAGCTTTCCTCTTGTCATGTGGTAAACTAGATCATTCTTCCTTCTAGAAAGGACCACCTTTGTATAAATAGTTGCCATGGGACTAATGTGATGAGGCTAAGATTATGGTGATGAAATATTAGCCATCCTTTCAGCTTTCCTCCTGCCATTTGGGTCTGTAAAACAGATTTTGGTTGGAATGCAAGAACGCTGGAATCTGTATTATACATGATATTCTTGTTTGCAGTTTTCAATATGACCCTTTTTTCTCACCTTACTAATGTCTTCTGTCATAGAAACTTCTACGTGGATGAACTATTTAGGGACACGTGATCTGTAATTTCAATGAATGGCATTTGCTATGAGATATATATATATATATATTTTTTTTTTGCTTGAAACTAAATCTCTCAAAATAATACAATGTTTTTTCATTTTCTTTAACATCAATCTTACTAATGCATTCACTGAATTGGAGACCTTATCTATTCAGCAACTACACGAGGAATGGCTTTTGCTTCTTCATCTTTGAATGGAGTTGGTTCCATCAATCCGAGGCAGCATAGCTTTGATTTATTTATAATATAACTTATTATCTTAACTCCCCTATACCCCCTCAATTTCAAAAACCCATCTGCCTCTCATTGCATCTCAGTTGTCAATGGCTCTCTCTCTATAGTGTGCAATCATGTTTAATGCTAACTTTTTATGTACTTTTTTCATTGTTTGTGATTTTATAATATAATGGAGATTATTTGTTATGGTACAGGGACATCTAGCAGCAAGACCATTGAAGACTAAGAGTATTGACTATGAAAAGATGGGATTGGCCTGTGGCACTGATATGGCAACAGGATAGTTTGGTCGGTCTTCATCTAGTGCACCGTCTATTGACCTGATGCAGAAGTCGAGTAATTATAGTAACTCTGATGACGTCCCAATTCGCGTGGATGATTTAGAATGTGATTCCAAAAGTGGGGGAACAAGTGGGGAACCTTCATCGAAGAAGAAGGAAGGCAAGAGATGTAGAAGTACTTATAACGGGAATGAAAGAATCCGCGGCTTTGGTGCAACATGCATTAGACAATCTTGCTAATGGTATTCAGAACTCAGAACCACATAAGTGAATAGGTGAAACGAAGTTTACAAAGAACTAGTGAAGATAGAGGGTCTTACTCGAGATGGCATAGATGTTACACATGAGTGGCTAACATTGAGAAAGGAGATGGCTGCAGTCTTCTTGTCGCATGGAGATAAGAAGGAATGGATACTAAGACGCTTGCATAGAATTCATGCTTCATCCTTTCCTTAGGCATGATTTATTTAACATCACATATTTATACCATGAGATTAGGTTGATTTTATTTCTTAGTTTTTGTTCTGATATATTGGTTTGTTATTGGGGTGCTTGACAGACTGTGGTGGGAAGGGACTTATATTGAGTTTTGTGTCTCTATTTCCATTATGTTTGTGTTTTTTTCCCACTGTGTTGAAACTTTTAATTTCCATAAGCTGTTGGACTAGACTTTTGTTTCATCGGTTTTTCATATTCTTGATTCTGTTGGTGGTTGCTTCATGTTATTTATTTGGAGGTGAGTTTCAGATTTCTTGTTCATGATTTCGTAAATATGCGAAAGATATATATATATATATATATTTTTTATTGTTCTCTTTGATTTGAAGTTGGATATTGAAAAATGAGATTTGGGCTTTGATTTGTTTGAGATTTGAGGAGAGCATTATTTTTACATAGCATTATTGGTCCAAAGCAACTCCCTGCACTTGCACACCTCAACTTCTATCGCTCATTCTTCACCACCTAGAGGCTCTCTCCCTCCCTAAATACATTCACTTCCACACATCAATTCTGCAGTTCCACAGCCTCAAAACAAGAGTCCCCCCAGACAGGAAGAGAACATTCAATCAGCACCGAGGTCAACCGTCCAGATGGCATCCACACTATCAGCAGCATCTGCTGGCTCGGCCACCATCCTCAAACCATTCTTGGGACAAAATAGGGGAGCCAATGCCAACACTCTCAGAGATGTTATATCTATGGGGAATGGTAAATTCACCGTGGTAAGGTTCAATTCTTATTACTAATAAGAAATCACATTCTGTGACTGTGGCCCAGTAGAACTTACAACACTTCAATCTTACTTTTGGGCTAATACCATTGATATGAATGTTGTAGGATAACAAACTAGCTGATGGTATACTTTCAGGGTGGGTTGGGAAATATTAGAGCATAAGGTTGCATGGAATTCATTTTTACATAAAATTATGGAACTGTTGAAGGAAACATGATTTGTAGTGAAATACTTTCTCCAAAATAGTAGATTTGTGTTTGCATATGTTGAAACAATTTCAGGGAAAATCCATATAAACCCCTTTGGTTGCACATTTTATGGTATAAAACAGAGGCCCTAGTCTGCAGATTCAGCTAAAATTCACCCCCCTTGCAAACAATTTTTTTTTTTTTTTTTTACAGAGATCAGTTTTTTAATTAGGTGGGCCACGCTACAGATAAAGTTTTAAATAGATGGGCCCACTATAAACACGATCGAAGGATCTAAACTCGATGAATGTTTGGGTCCAATTCTCATGCATGTCCTAAAATAGAATTATAGCCATTTTTTCACTTGCTATTGTTGTCTTATTTTTACTTTACTCCTAAGTATCTAAACACATACAAAGTATTTTAGATTTCAATTTACACAAAGCAACCAACTAGAATGAAGTGAAGTACTCTAATTAACTTCACCCCACTTCACTTCTCACGTGAAATTCACTCCACTTCACTCCACTCCGAACAAGCCCTTTTCAAGTTTCTTTCATGGAGAAAGATGGAATCCAAATATTGGAATTCTACTTCTCAAATATTGTGCAAAATCACACTAGCCCAAGAATCAACACCAAGATAAAAGAAGATGAACAATCAGAGGAAAAAAAAAAAAGGGAAAGAGATTAATTTCATTAAAAGATGAAAAATTACAATTTCAACTTGGAGCCACCACTTGCAAAAGATATGGGCTCGTTAATGTAACTTCACATCTCTCTACTTGCTTATAGGTTTTATGAACATCGTCTTTGAAGAGGTCACCATATGCTCATATATATATATATATATATATATATACATATATGAGCAGGGCTCTCCTAGGCTGAAGCTTGGCTTATTTTAAGCTGAAATAGCAAATCAAAGTTGATTATATCTGTTTTTTACATGATAGAATTGGGAAATTCAGTTCTGATTAAATTTATCTTGATTTTGAGGACAATCATCATGTAAAAAACAACGATAGTCGATTTTGATTTGTGGGACCGGCACTATTTCAGCTTAAGATAAATTAAGATTTAGCTTAACAGAACTAGCCCATATATATATATATATATATATTTTACGGGAGAGTATCCCTCACCTTATCATGAGAGATAAGATGGGGGCCCTCTAAATCATTAAATATTAAGATCAATGATAAAAAAGTTAGGACGCTCTTTATGAAGCCAAAGAATCGCATATAGGTAGATCTCATATAAATCTTTTCATCTAATAAACTTTTATAATCTTCATGCATCTCATTGGGGCAAACTAGGAGGGGTCATTGCGCCGGGCACTTTTTTAAGAGAGGAACACCTCTAGTGTAAGGAGAACTTAAACCCCCGCATCTTATCACCCAACCCGTTTTGAACCCCTAGTGGAAGGAGATCCTCTACCCGGAAATGATTTGGTGGGAATAGATTTTTGCAATAATAATCAAAGAAATATAGTAGTTTATACCAACAACCATTCTTCTTCCATTCGTGGTCAGTTCCCAAAGGAAGAGAATCCGGCAAGTGAGGATTCAGATTCTCGTGTGCGGCCCACCTTTTTATTTATATATTTATGTATATATATATATATATATATATATGGTGAGATTGACAGCTCCTTGTATAGATCAAATATATGATCTGATGGCTGTAACTATTAATTCAAGAACCCCAACAAAAAAGGTGATTGGTTCTAGAATTCTAGTTGTTAGAATTGAGACATGATGTGACATTATGTCTCCTTGCTATTTTCAAATTTTATGTTTCTTGATAAGAATTTATGAATTCCCACACATGATAAGTCTCAATTGTAATTTCAAGGGGTGACTCAGTTAGCCTAAGATCAAGATTCGCACTTAGATGTTGTAGGTTTGAAACTACACTACCACACTGGGGCTACTGGAGAGTTTGTCAGGCTTCCCTCTGGACCCAGAAGGATTAGTCCAATCTAAAGGATTGGGAACCCTCTTATAGCTAAAAAAATAAAAGTCTCAATTAGCCTTTAGGAATTCAGAAATTCCACCTTCTTTAGATTTTGGTGGAATTCCAAAATGATCATGTCCTTCGAAGGATTTAGGAATTCCACCTTGTCTAGAAATTCAAAAATTTTCTAGACAAGAATTCCTAGAATTCCAGTAAGTGAACATACCAATACGAGTGCTCGTTTGCGGCCTTTAAATTGGTTTTCCTCATCGTTGGACCAGGCTGATTAACAAGTTTGTAAATCACCAATTTAACTCTTAAATGGGTAGAGAAGAAATGAAAATTTACAGATATCTTTCACCAGATCATCATCCAGATACATTGATTCGGATCATAAATTAGAGGCCCACAAAATACGAAAAAGTCTAAAATTTGAAACTTCATGTATTCATGCATCATCGGCTCTCACAGCAAAGCAAAGCAAGAAAAAAATACAAGAAAGTGTGAAAGGACCCTATGTAGTCGGTCTTTAGAACAACAGTAAATTCCCAAGAGATGGAATTCTGATAAGAAAATCCACGAAACAAACACAAACCCAGCAGGTATTTCAAGCAATCAGTGATTCTTACCTTCCGTGTAAAGAAAAGCCCGACAGGACAAACCAAAAATCCATCTTCTCTTCTTCTCTCTCTCTCTCTCTCTCGCATACACTTTAATTTTACTCGGCTATTATTCCTGGCAGCCCTCTCAAGGTACCGTATTTCTCATTTTCACCTCTCTCGTCTCGTGTATTTTGGAATCTTTAGGGTTTCTCCAAGATCAAAACAACAAATCGGATCTCCGAAGAAGAATCTATATATATAAATCTAGGGTTTTGTTCTTCCAAACCTGTGTATTCTTGCCTCCTCCTTGCATTTATTTCAGTTCTGTTCTCTTCTCATTTCTCAATCTGTCTGTCTGATTGAATTTATTTTTACAATTGGGTTTCATTGAAGGATGATATGTTCGCCATTGATCGCTTTGCCTTGACTGAAACCATGGTAATTCTCATCTTCTTCTGTTATCACTTCTAGTTTTTTGATGAATCTGATTTCTGAATCACACTTTCTTCAAAAGAAGAAGAAGAAGAAGAAGAAGAAGAAGAATTGATTGCTTTAGTTCCACCCCCCAAACACCCCATTCCAAGACTCTTCCTGTTCATATGCTAATGTGCTTAGGTTTTGAGTTATTTGATGGTTTGGGTGGATCTTGTAAAGTGATGATGGGCTTTCAATGTTAAATGCAGTCTATGTCGAAGAAGGTGATTACGAGGGAGGAGTGGGAGAAAAGGTTAAATGATGTAAAGATCAGGAAAGAAGATATGAATAAACTGGTCATGAATTTCCTTGTCACTGAGGGTTATGTGGAAGCCGCTGAGAAGTTCCGAATGGAGTCTGGCACCGAACGTATCCTATTCTTCTATCTTCTGCAACCTCGAATAATTCTGGGGCAGCAAATATTGCCTTCTTTTTTTGTGTGTGTGTGTGTGTTGTGTGTGTACTTTAGCAGGGTAGAATTCCTGATTTATGATATGTTTTTATATGCTCCCATATGTTAATAACCTGAACAAAAAAGCCCAGTTTCTTAAGCTTGGAAGGTATGTTTTTGATTTGGCTGTGTAAGGTGGTTAGGAGTTAAGCTATGGGCATGTGTGATTTACCTAGATTTTCTCCTTATCAGTGAACAGCAGATATTGATCTTGCCACTATCACGGATCGTATGGCTGTAAAAAAGGCTGTGCAGTGTGGGAATGTGGAGGATGCGATTGAGAAAGTTAATGATTTAAACCCTGAGGTATTGCTCTCCTTCTTGCACTTTTGATGGTGTATACTGTATATTTTTCCTTTCCATTTAAAATTCTTATCACTCATCTTGTGCATATACAACTGCACGGACTTGCAACTGCATTAGTGGATTAGCATCACCTTTTTGTATGCTCACTTGAGTGGCAAACAAGTGATAACTAAGGATGCTTTAGGAGAGTTTTCATCCATCATACGAAATCTTACTACAATAGGATAATAAAATTTTGATACGATATGAAATTGCTCTTTTTCTGCCACTAATAATGGATGAACCCGAGGTAGGAGTCCCAAGGTCTCAATCAAAGAATTAACCAACAATTATGTTCTGTGACTCACTAGCCAAAGCCTATGCCATTGCTGTCCGTTTCCCATGTATGATCTGCTGAGCGTTGTGAGTTGATCACCTACTCCCAGTGAAGGTTCAAGATATACTTGGTATGGTCATGCATGACAACAGATGAAGTGATCTTTCATACTTGCCTCTATCTTCAACTCCTTTTTTTTAAACATGGGAAGCTTTATCCAATCTCTTTTCTTTGTGGCATGGTTGATATAATCCCAGCCCCAGCACATTTTGTCCCTTTATATTTTCACACACACAAAAAAAAAAAAAAAAAAAAAAAAAAAACATAGTCCCTTTTTAGTTTAATTAATTCCAAGCTTGTTCTAGTTCCCAATATTATTTTCAAAGCTCCTAAGCCTGAATTTTCATGGTCTAATCACTTTCCTTTTATGATAAGTTTTTTTTTTTTTTTTTTACAACATTAACAGAATTTTATTGACACTACAAAATGAAATTGCAAAGGGACCCCATCTAGCTGATTGATTGAGAGGCTTTATGTTTATAGATAGGGCAATGCCCAACAGCACCCAGTGCCTTGTGATCTGTGACCCATGTCTTGTCTAGGAATTAGGAAACCAAATCTCCATGCGGAAGCAAACCTCTATTGATCTAACGTTATTACAAATAGACACAAACTTCCATGTTGGTTTTTATTCTCCAGCTGCCCAAGCAATAGCATTTAGTGAGCCCTTTTCAATGATGAGTTGCCCCCAATTATTCAAACAACTTTAGGTCTTCTGAACGATCAAAATTCCACCCTATTGAGTCTCTAATACAAGCAGGGCCCAAATAGGCTGCAAAAATATTTCCCCTTTCATCTTCACACGCCTTGAACTCCTATTAAGCTTGGATTTCCAATAAAGGATCCATTCATATTCAATGTATCCCTGCTGATGGTGGACACCAAATGCTTGATGAATGCACCTTTTGGGACTTCACTTAAGAGTTAGAAGCTAATGCCTTTGCAATTCCTATTCATAAACCCCTACGATCAATTTGGACAACTTGGATGGGCAATGTGCTGACTTTTATCTTATTTGCTACTTCTGGGTGATCACTTGCCTTTGAAGATGCACTTGTTTCATTCCAGAGTCATTTCAAAAGTGCCAGTGGAATCGTCCTCCAAAGCCCAGTAGTTTTACCCTCTGTAAGGGATGAAAAGGAGACTACAAAGACCAAAAAATGGAGTTTATAGATCTAATGAAAAGGATCAAATGAATCTCAAGGTAGGACAATCATAAATAAAATACTTCATCGATTCCTCATTTGCTTGGCAAAGAAAGGATATATTAGGCAAGAAAACATTCATATGGTTTATTTGGTAAATTGTTAGAATTTTAATTTTAGCTGATTGGACTGCATTATACGGGGCATCCTTGAGGCTATCCGCTAATTGAACAGTCTAGTTGCATCATTAAGGTGCACTAATGAATCAGTTTTTGGTTTAGTAATACAGTTCTGAACTTTTTTTTTTTAATGAATTACAGTTATAACTATTACCCCACAACTGGCAGAATGAAAGAATGAGACAGATTATACTTGAAATATTCAATAGTGTGCTCAACTGCTCGGTGTTTTTTTTTTTTTTTTTTTTTTTTTTTAAGGAGATGTACTTGATTCCTTGTAATTTGGGATGAACACCACCGGTCATCCCTTCAAGGCTTCCAAAATTCATGTAAAGCTGGAGCTGAAAGTATAATGGATTTTCATCCAATTAGCTTGATTGGCAGTATATACAAGATTGTTGCTAAAGTCCTTGCCGGTAGAATTTAGAAAATGTTGCCTAGTATCATCTTGAAGTTGCAAGCTGCTTGCATCCATGGAAGGCAGTTTTTGGATGGAGCGCTTGGATAAGAAGCCGGGTTTGGTTTGCAAGTTTGATTTTGAATTGGCTTATGTTGAGTCATATGGATTTTGGGGTAAAATGGTGAAAATGGATAAAATACTCAGTTTCGATTTTGATTAATGGGCCTTCCAATGGCTTCTTCTAGGCCCAATGGGGTTTAAGACAAGGTGATCCGCTTTCTCGCTTCCTCTTTGTCCTAGTTGGGGAATCTCTTAGTAGGATGATCGGGTCTATGATTTTAGCAAATTTAATAAGAGGTTTTGAGCCTACCAGGTGTGAGCACCTAAAGGTTACCTAGGCTTTTGGGTGTATTCAGATGGGTTCATAGTCTCTCCTCTAGGTCACTAAAAACAGGTGTGTGCCGATGGTGAATCCTCTTCAATTTGTTGATGACACTTTGATCTTCTGTGGAGTTGAGGAGCAGATTGTGAAATGTGAAAGCCATCCTTTTATTCTTTGAAGCAGTTTTATGGTTGAAGGTAAATTTTTTCGAAAGTGGGCTTTTGGGGGGTTCATATATCCAATGATCAGTTGGAGCAGTTTGCAGATGTCATGGACTGTGAAGTTGGTTCTTTTTCGACTACTTATTTGGGTTTGTTGATGTCCGTACTACATCACTTAGCATCCATAGACTTTTCGAACTCTCTTTTTTTTTTTTTTTTTTTGAATGGCTACTTGTCGAACCCTATTATTGAGAGAGTGGAAAAGAAATTAGCTCTTTGGAAGGCAAATTGCTTATCATTGGGTGGTAGCATTCTGCCTGTAATTTTTTTATTATTATTATTTTTTTGGATGGTTGTGAAGGTATAAGAGCTAAATACCAACGCATAAAATGACAAATTACAAAAGAACAAGAAAAGGAACATCTCTATCTACCTCCAATTTCGCCAAAGCGTCTACCATGCCGTTTGTTGACTGATACACGTGATGATACCTAACATTCATAGATGAAGCCATGCTCAAGTGTTCTTATCTCAGAATTCATGTTTAGGTTGTGACAAGATTTTACGCTAGATACCAACCTAACTAACATATCCATCCTCCTTTACCCGGGCTTGTGACTTGGAGTAAGAACTAGCGGAGTTTATAAGAAGTGGTGGAGTTTAGCAAATATATACATATATGTAAATAAATAATTTGTCTAGCCATTTCTGTGTATATATAAGGGTCTAGCCATATTTAATAGAATAAATTAAATGCATTAAATTTATATATTATTATAAAGTTTTAATATTTATTTATATTTTTACATATATATATATATTTTATATTTTTTGAAATATTTCATAGAAATTCTGAATCGGTAAAAATATTTCAGTTTGTGGCCAAACCGAAACGGCTTCCGAAACAAAATTTCTCAACTAGGGTTGCATGCCACTTGCCATGCAACTACTGGTCCAAGTATCCCTCCACCTAGACAATCACCCTTTCATGCGTAACTGTCATGGCAACTTCACCATTTTCCCGAACGGTCCATGTCATTTCCAACCATCTCAAGGTGTCCGACAACATACACGTCCCCAGACTTGCCATACGATCCAATCAGGTCCTCTTATGGGCTACATGGGCCCAAGCACAAGGGGATGATGCCCCATGCACCGGTTCAGCAAGCCACGATCACATGGGCCCCACATGTAAATTGTGGCCACCAAAGCCTTGCAGGGCCACACACGTCGCTACCATGTGCATCGGTCGAAGGGTCTGCTCACCACTATCACACTTATAAGGTAGGTGACCCTGCCAAACATCATCTCATATCTCCTGAGAATAGAAGCCTGAGTTTGATGAGGGTCACAGGCCACAGGCAACCAACCGATTGCCCACACGTGGCATGCTACACTCACTGACCATGTGTACCATGCTGCACGACTTGGTCCTACAAAGCCTGTCCAGCACCATGGCCACCTGCCATCTGCACCCCATGACTCTGGCTACCTGCTGCTTACACTGAATGTGCCATCCAGCAAACACCAAGCCAACTGAGGCACCATACCAGTAACACCAATCTGACAAAGGCTGAACCAAGTGATTCTTGGCCTATGTGCACCAAGGCTAAATTTGCTCATTGATCTTGGCCTATGTGCATCATGGCTGTGCGTTCACCGTTTTGTCAAACCATCAGCACACCATCGAGGCCACAAGATTAGGGTGTAACAGATGTCAGTATCCACTAATTGGATGGTCTGTGCATCACTGAAGTGCACCAATCAAGAGGTTGTTGGATTATTAACGTACTCTAAATGGTACTTAACAAGGATCAGATCTCAAGCTTTTTTTAATATTTATATTCATGTGAAAATACTGTTAATAATAATAGTATTAAGCATAATGATATCAATAACAATAATATGACTGGACACGCAGGCCTCTTTTAGTATCTCAATCACTGACCCAATAGATGTAACTGCTGTAATAAATGTACAAAATATGTAATAAGAGCCCAAAGATGCAAATAACTCATGTAACACACTTTAACATTTTTTTCATTATTTTTTTTCCACCTACAAAATTTTACTTTTTTACAATGTTAAGTTTTAAAAATATTTTTCCATCCAATTGCCACTGCGCTTTAATGCATGCTGATTCCATGGGGGGCATATAATTACAGTTTGTTTCTCCTGGTGTTTCCTTCTTGTTTACTGGATGAGAGGCAACTTATTTTATATCCTCAATGACAGCTTAGACGACTAAGTATTATGATTCATTGTTGATGATACAAGAATTATGCCTACTTTGTCTTAGTAAAAAGTAAAGGTTTTGTTTTCACGTTTTCATATTGGGTGTAATAACAGATTTGTCTGCAATGTCAATTTTGTTTACCCAATACACGATGGTCGTATGCAGATTCTGGATACAAATCCCCAATTGTTTTTCCATCTCCAGCAGCAGAGATTGATAGAACTGATTCGGAATGGAAAAGTTGAAGAAGCCCTAGAATTTGCTCAAGAGGAGCTTGCACCAAGGGGAGAAGAAAATGTAATGCTTTGGTCCTTTATTTATGTTTGCCTACTCTGTTTTATTAATCACTTCTGCATGATTCTAAATTCTTCTAGTGAGAAATGCAATCAACCTCACCAATTTTTCTTTACCTCTAAGTTGTACTTTGGACAAAAGATTTTTTTTTTTTTTTTTTATTTGCCTACTCTGTCTTATTAATCAGGAACCACTTCAGTACAATGTGTCCATCACTTCAGTCTCAATGAGGATGAGTGAGCTTCTTCAATAAGATGGATCTGGGTCCAACAGGCTACATCGGGATCTCAGTCAAGGGCTCAACATTGATCCTGACACTTGGATCTGTCAGATTCCAAGAGACCTCTTTAGTTCTTTATATAAAATATAAGATATAGAAATGAAATTGTTGATACATTTATAAGCATGAGGTTCTTTTATACTTTGAGGTTGAGATTAGGGCTTGAACCAAATTACATAATGATCGTCGTCTTGGCCTTAATTTCATCAATCCCGGGTTGGCTAATGCGGTATTCAAGTCCTACAATAATAAAATGATATGGATTCAGGTCCATGCAGAATTGGCCTAGTAGTTGTCCCGGTCTCAAATTACAGGCAGGAATTTAAAAGTCGTCTAGGACCAAGTAAGCTTGAACTTGCTCCCTACTGAGTCACATGGACTCATCCAAGTCAACTTGAACCCCATGGTAGCCTTAATGAGAAGTGGGTTTCATTGTGCATATTTCTAGGTATGCAAAGGTAACTCGCATATTACCCAACCATCCATAACTTCTATGTACTCTTGGAAGTTGATGTTGAGGGCCCTGCTTTTCATTGAGGTACGTTGTTGACTAAATATCCTTCCATCCTCATGACAGTTCATGGGCCATGCATAAAGCCTATGCACTCTTGGAAGTCTATGTTGAGGGCCCTTATCATCGCGTGATGTTGTTGACTGAAGATCCTTCCCTCGTGGAAGTTAATGGGCCTATAATTAACAGAGTGAAGTTCACTGTTGAATGGTGCTGGCTTTGTTGTAGGACGATCCACAAGATCCCTCTTCGATGCCTTGTTTGGCTAGTCAGTCAGTTTGTGTACTCTGCATTATCTACTCTTAAGGAATTTGGAAACGATACAACAAATTTGCTATCCATATTACCATTTAGGAGAAGCTTGCTACCCATATTTCTAGTACAAAGTAAGGCCCCATTAAGCAGTTCCACTGTAATTTTTAAATAAGGTCTATTCGTAGTTTCTTCATCTATTTCCAAACAAATGTGAATGAATTGCAGTCTCCTTAATACTTGTGAAAGACTCAGTGAAATTGCCTTGCATATTTCTAATATAAAGTTTTAGACATTTCAAATATATATTGGGATATTCCTGTGCATCCTTCCCTCACCATATGGTGAAGGACAAACTTTAATGGGACCCACTTAGGGACCCATTGATTATGGGGCTTGTGGGGGATGGGAAGAGACATCTTGGATAAGACCATATATCAAATTTAGGGTCAATCCCATGCCTCTAACCCCTTCATCCGTGGCCCACAAATTTAATGACTTTATATTAAAGGAAAAAATTTGACCCTCGATCCAACGGTTCAATCCATTTGGATAGGTGAAAATTCAATGGGTCTAGTGTACTTAAGGGGGTTCCATGTGTGTGGATGATTCAGATATGTTATAAAGTCAACCCTACTATGTTGTCTCTCACCATAACAAGGTGAGGGATGGATGCACATGAATATTTCCCATATATATATATATATATATATATATAAAGTTTTAGATGTGTTGTTAGAGTGAAATTTATATCCAGTTTACTAATTTCGGAAAATTTCAATGCATTCCAGCAAACGTTTTTAGAGGAGTTGGAAAGGACGGTTGCACTGCTAGCATTTGAAGATGTTTCAACTTGTCCTGTTGGAGAGCTCCTGGACATATCACAGCGCCTAAAAACTGCAAGTGAGGTGAATGCAGCCATCCTCACAAGCCAGAGTCATGAAAAAGGTGAAAACATTGTCCCCCAATTCTTCTTATGTTTTTTCCTTAGTGTTTCTGCGCGATTTAATAAAATGAAGTCATGTATTTACAGTTTCTTGTTTCCCAACATGGGCAATAAATGGTTGAAAAAGGTGCTTATTATTAGAATTATCTTAATTAGTTAGTAACTATGGTTCCTTACAGCTTATTAACTACCCCATTTAATTTGATGCATTATTTTGTAAATATGGGGATCAAATGTATGGGCTTACATGTTTCTCTGTAACTTTTGATCTTTTCTTTTTTCCCTTTTTTTCAAATTGTAACTTGTATGAATTAAAAGGTCAAAGTACATTAGGATTACACCAAAAAGCAAACAATAACCACCACTCAAAAAGAGAGAGCAACAATCTGGCCATCCAAAGAGGTTGTCCATGGTGAGGTGAAAACTGAAGCCACTGAGAAAGCACCATCATGAGAAGGGACCCAAATCCTGCTATCTTGCCCCACTTTCAGAATGAAGATCTAACTCAAGGCGTCTTGACTCTTGAGAGGAAAAAATGGTGTCTTTTTTCTTTCTTCAACATGGTCCTTCTAAAGATTGGGCCCCAAAGAAATTTGTCTCACGGTCCCTAGCACAACTGTATAAATCTAAAAAATTGAACTGATAAAAGCCTGTCACCAACCAGTGTCTTGCCAAATAAATGTCTTATGCCACCACAAACTTGAGCACCCATTGGAAGGACCGGAAATTTCCCTAGCATTTTTCCTCATAGCATATTTAGCCATAAGAATGCTCTTCCATAGATTACCTGTTTCTTCCCTAATCCTTCACAGCTACTTAGCCATCAGAGCCTGATTCATTTGTTTCAAGGATCTAAGCCCGAGCCTGCCTGTCTTCTTGATGTACAAACTAATTTCCAATTCAACATGAGGAATTTTTCTCGACATCCTTATTTTACCAAAGAAAATCCTGCTACTTCCTTTCAATGCAATTAACAACTGACACAAGCCATTTGAGAAATGACATGTACTATATTGAGAGATTAGCTGACGTAGACTAGATCAGAGTAATTCTACCCCAAAGAGATAGATATTTAGCTTTCCAGGATGTTGATTTCTGTTCTACTCTTTCCATTACTAACACGAGATTCCACAAGGATTTATATGCACTACCTAGCCATGAAGGCAGCTCTAGGTACAAGGTCGGAACTCGGAAGAGACCCCTCTTTGCAACCCATGATATCCGCTAGATGATCTAGAGGATGACCTTATACGGAGATCCATTAATGCACTCTCAAAGAAATTCAACTTTAGGCCCAAAACAACTTTGTAACACCTGAACATGGCTATCATGTTGTTAATTCATCTTCCACTGCCGCAAAAAAAAAGAAGTGTGATTTGCGGGTGCGTAACTGTAGGAGCTTTCATAGCCGGCTTGAAACCAGTGACCAGATTTGCTCACCTGCTACTGTTATCATCACCGAGGGCCTTTCTAACTATGGCGAAGGGGAAGGGGGAGAGAGGGTCTCCCAAAAGAAGACCTCTTTGAGCAGAAAAAATATATATATAAAAAATATAAAAACAAAAAGGCTTTCTGGAGATCCGTTGATGAGAATGGCGAAGCTAGCTGAGGATGCACACTCCAAAATCCACCTCTGCCACTTTGAAATCCTATGGTAACTGTTAGAGCAGTTGTCCACGTGCTAGCTGAGAGACTTGCAACAAACTTCTCGTTGACCCATTAACAGAAACTTCCCTCACTTTTCTATCCAAACTCAATCATAACAATAAGAAAAAGGAGACAAGCACCAAGAGTTCATTGGATTGTTCCTCTTAACTCTCCTGCTCAAACCATCACTAGACTCCCTGTGCTTTTCGGCATATCAGATACACCCTTTCACTGGTGAAAGGCAAGAGTGTGAATTCCTGGTCAAAAATCCTCCCCATCCTACAATGCAGCCAGCGCCTTGCTGTCTCTTATAGAAGGGTGAAGCTCAGGCAAATCCAATGACTTTTAGTGCAATTCCACTTGCCTCTCCCTCGCCACGCTTGAGTATGAAGGAAGATGCTTAGACAAAGTTTGAGAATACTTCAGAAAGATTGTAGATCCCTCTGAAGATGATGCATAGGTACAAGCCATCTAACACAGAATCGCTTGGCTCTCTACGCCTTTGAAACCTTCAACAGATCCCAGGTAGAAGAACTTGTTTTGCCTACTGGCCTCTGCAAATGACAGAGGAATGGATTCCTTGCAACCAAAAAGGGAAGACCTTGCCAGGATTGTTGAGATGAATTTTGAAGTTTTCCACCACCTTTGAAACATGACAAACCCCTCTTCTGAAACCTTTGGGGGATTATATTCAAGGGAAGGATGTGGTATTTGGCCTTGCCAACTTCCTCAAAGAAAGAGCAAAGGCTTGCTCCTTCAGCCAACCCTTGGCCCGACACAACCACCGAGGTTTGTGGACCAATCCACTTTGCCAAAAGGGAAGAATTAAGCGCAACTACTAGAAATCATCCCTAACGCAAAACGAGGGCATTTTGATATTCAAATTAGCATTTTGGATGTTGTCATCCCTTGCTTTCGGGCAGTTGGAAGAGTTTTCCCAAACCCTCAGCATCAATAACTCCAGAACTTGAACGTTCTAATGAGAAAAGCGACGTCTCATTAGAAAACTCCAGATCTCCCTCCACTGAAGCCAAATTTTGAAGCTGACGGACCTAAGGAGGGATCTGCATCAGTAACTGACAATTCTTCCCTGGAAGAATCTTAAGCCTTCCATGAGTTAGGATTACCTTTGAGTTTGTGGGCTTCATTAATTCAATGTTTCAAGAGGAGATGGCATGTAGAAGCTATTGTTTGAAATGTTATTTCGAACCAAATGAGCTAAGAAAGTCATCAACTTCAGGAAAACATCATAGTGATTTCTTCTCTGGAGGGTATTGAGCAACCCCACCCCACCCTCCTATCATACCCTCTTATCCAAAGAGACAAGGAACATCAGTCGGTGATGATGATAACGTCATGAACTCATGATGGATCTTCCAACTTCCAAGCATGTTATCAAATTTCATTTTTTATTTTTCATTTTTTTATTACCATTCCAGACGACTTCTTTTTTGTATTGCAATTAAAATAAAATAATTGTTTTGATTATGTAACCTTCACTAGTTTTTCACTCCATATTTAGGCTTGCTCCATCAGCCAACCCTTGGCCCGACACAACCACCGAGGTTTGTGGACCAATCCACTTTGCCGAAAGGGCAGAATTAAGCGCAACTACTAGAAATCATCCCTAACGCCAAACGAGGGCATTTTGATATTCAAATCAGCATTTTGGATGTTGTCATCCCTTGCTTTCAGGCAGTTGGAAGAGTTTTCCCAAACCCTTAGCATCAATAACTCCAGAACTTGAACGTTCTAATGAGGAAAGCGACATCTCATTAGAAAACTCCAGATCTCCCTCCACTGAGCCAAATTTTGAACCTCAGGGACCTAGGAGGGATCTGCATCAGTAACTGACAATTCTTCCCTGGAAGAATCTTAACCCTTCCATGAGTTAGGATTACCTTTGAGTTTGTGGGCTTCATTAATTCAATGTTTCAAGAGGAGATGGCATGTAGAAGCTATTGTTTGAAATGTTATTTCGAACCACATGAGCTAAGAAAGTCAGCAACTTCAGGAAAACATCATAGTGATTTCTTCTCTGGAGGGTGTTGGGCAACCCACACCCCACCCTCCTATCATACCCTCTTATCCAAGGAGACAAGGTACATCAGTCGGTGATGATGATAATGTCATGATGGATCTTCCAAGCATGTTATCAAATTTCATTTTTTTTTTTTTTTCATTTTTTTTTTTTTATTACCATTCCAGACTTTTTTTTTTTTTGTATTACAATTAAAATAAAATAGTTGTTTTGATTATGTAACCTTCACTAGTTTTTCACTCCATATTTAGTTATCATTAATATAAAAGGTCTCAAGTTCTGTTTAAAATGCAGATCCTAAGCTTCCAAGCTTGTTAAAGATGTTAATCTGGGCTCAGAACCAACTTGATGAGAAGACTGTTTATCCTCGTATTAATGATTTATCTACTGCTGTGCTTGAAGACCCTGCTGTTTGAAAGATATCAAAGATCCTTTTGTGTAAAATTGAGGTCAGTCTCTGTATTGCAATTGAGTGAATGAAAACATCATGTGAATCTGCTTATTTATGACTCGCCCAGGTTGCTTTTCTTAATAGTTGGACAGTACAAGTAATTTTAGTTCTACTTTGACCAGTTGCATGTTTTGGTCTCTGTTGTATGTTGACTCTCGGTTCTATTTTGGTCATTTGATCATGGAGATGGTTCTATCATCCCATTTAAATTCAAAACTCAATTTATTAGTAGAGAAATTGTGCGTGTTTGTTTTCTTTCATTGATTTTCTCATATCAACCAAACTATTTATAGCATTATTTTTGTGTTATCATTATTCAAAATAAAATTTTTCTTTTCTCATCACTGTTATAAAAAAAATGAAATCCACTGGTGTTATCATAGTTGCTATTGTCATTGTTTTCGTTTTGATTTAACAAAAAAAAAAAAGTTGGAGAGCACCTTTTTTTCTTCCAATAACCAATCGTGCTTGGAACGTGTATATGATTTTCCTCAAAATCATAGTTCTCAAGTTTAGTGAGACTCATGCGTGACTCGGCCAAGTCAACTCGGTACTCCAGAAAAACAGCCAGCCAATAAAGACTTCAGGAATATTCAAGTTTTTTAGATGACTCAGTCAACTGGCTATTCTCAGTTTGGTTATTACATTAAAATAGTGGGGATAATCTTGCCACTTAAGCCTTTTTTAGGAGTTAGAAACAGAAGGAAAAAGCTCATGAAAACAATGAAAGAAATGTCAAAAATCATTAGAAATGACAGAAAGTGGAATGAAGAAACTTTAATCGTCTCCCTTTGCCGGTTATCTGAAAATGGGCCATCCAGTCATTTCGAGGCTATTTCAGCAGGCACAGGATGACCATGGAGAGCTCCAATGTATATTCATGTGCGCATCTTACTTTTCAGCATGTTTCTTTTCATGTGTGCCTCTTTTATTTATGTCCTTTACATATATCTATATGTATGGTTTGTGGTTTTCCTAATTTGTTATTGTCCCAAATCAGATTTGTGCAAGATGAATGCCTTGGAGTTTGCACCTAGGCCTTCTACTTCCTGTAGATCTTACGGAGTCATTCCAGGAGGCTGCCATGGAGCCCCACCACACCTATAGAAGGGAGCGAATTCATGCAAAAACACAGTTCAGAATATATCTGTGGTTGGAATGTACATGAACATATAAAGAGACAATGCTTTAGTTGTGTAGACAGGGAATCACTTTTTCTTCATTGTAATTTCTAACAATAGGACACCCAATTATCACTGTCGGCGGCGTCGTCATCATCATCATAAAAGCCTTGTCTCAACTATGTTGGGACAGGACAGCTGCATGAATTCTTTTTTGCTGTTCCAGTTTTTCTTGGGCCAAATTCTCCAACTGGTTGCATTTCTTCAGATTTATCCGTAGTCATCCATGTCCTCATCTACCTTGCCCATCCTTTTTCCTTATGGGCCTCAACCTGTATAGAAAAAGTTTTCCTCACTGTCCTAGTTGTCAACCTGTGTTCAACATGCCTGCTGCTATGTGTTGCTTGTATCGGGGAACGCCCTAGCATGATCACATTAGCTGACTCCTTTTATTCCAGCTTGGGACCGGCAATAAACTAGCGGAATTATTAGAGCACCTGACGAGTATGAAAATTGAGTGGAGAGATCACAAACGCCCAGGGTTCTCTTTAACAAACAGGAAGCAACCCCAGACGAGTAGGAAGTAAAACATGCAGCTGCTCTTTATCCCATGGTGCACCAATCAATTCCAAAACTTCTAATCTAGCTCATTTGGGTACTCTGATTTCATCCAGGTCTCCTTTTTTTTATTTCTCCCACACATAGGTTTTAGGCGAAGGAGTGTTACTTATTTATGATTGGGGGCCTCCTATTGTTTAAAAAAAAAAAAAAAAAAAATTATTGCTATAGGAGGGTTCCTACCATTTGGGCTGGACTAATCGTTCCGGGTCCAGAGGGAAGTTGGATAAACTCCCTTGTAGTCCCAGTGTGGTAGTTTAGTTTTAAACCTACAACCTTCGGATGCAAATCGTGGTCTTAAGCCAACTGAGTTACCCTTAGGGTTGCCTCCAATTGAACTTGCTGCTTCGCATTCTCCTCTAAAAAATATGTGGAACTCAATTTTCAACGTTGGACCCACGTTCTTTATCTTTTTAAATAGAAAGTTGCAGCTTCCAACTTTCCCCTTTCACAGTGACCCAACTCATGTAGCATTATATTAAAAACTAATCACGTCGTGCTCCATGAGGCTGAATAATTCTAATGCTGCTTTGAAAAGTTGGCAGGCTTTGAAAATTCTGCCATTTGTGTAATTACAGTTCTCATATGCTTACATTTTCCATGGAAGGAAGACCCCTCCCCTCTTCGAAGAGGAAAAGTAATTCCTAGTCAAGATTCGTTTAATAGGTTAATGGTTTGGAGTGGAGTGGACACACATGGAGGTGTAACTGGAAGAGCCAATGAAGCTCCTGTAGAACATTTTCTTCTCTCTGATATTATTAAATGCTCGCTCTACCTCACCTGTCTGTCACAAAAGCATTTCCTTGGCTCCTATCCTATGACAGCAAATGAAATCAACAGGAACTATCCCATCCCACAGTATCTTGCTATTTCCTCTAATATATATAAAGGGGAAATATTCCAGTAAAAACTATATGAAAAACATTTTGCGGGAGCCAACTAGCAATTCATCCAAACCTAGCGACCAATAGGGAATCCCTTAATAGTCACTAATTTCAAAGATTGGCACACTTCCGAATGGACTGAGCCGTTGGATCGAGGGTTGAATATTTTTTTTAATATAAAATCAGGCCACGGATGAAGGGGTTAGGGCCATAGATTTGAGATCAAACTTGATACTTGGGGTGGTCTCACATACATACTTTACATCTCCCCTGGTCTCATCCCCAAATGAAGCCCACAATTAAGTCCTACAAAAAAGTTCTTATATAATATGTGAGAACTAATTCTCACCGATATTATCGATATATAAAATACTTTTATTTTGTTTTGGCATTAAATATGTGAGAGAGAGAGAGAGAGAGAGAGTGTGTGTGTGTCACAGCTGGTCTGCATTGATTATGGAGGATCACTATTCGCTAGGGGTTGGAGGGCTGTTTTAGTTGGCCTGCATTGATTATGGAGCATCACCACACACTAGGATAGGGGATTTGAGGATGACTTCTATCTCCAATCATTCTCCTTTCTCCAATAGTGAATAGTGTTGCAAAATATGATGGGCTCGGGCCAGGACTCGAGTATAGATTGTCCAAGGCCGTCATCCCTTACACATTGCGCCCTTGAGCACCCTTTTCTTTTCTTTTTTTTCTGCTTTGTTTGATCCAATGTGCCCTCAACTCTAAGGCGCCAAAATACACCATTTTGCAATTTGGTTGAGTGTGAAACCGAACGTTTTTATTTAAGAAAGGATTGTTATTGCAGGTGACTTCTCAATTAACAGTCAAACAGTTTGAAAGCTCTCCATAGCACCCCCACGGCCCCACCCCCACCCCTACATGCATCACAATTCACAACAAGGGCTCCCCTACATGCATCACCATGCTTTAAAATTTCTCAGAAGCCTGTCTGTTGCTAAAAGCTCGAAAGCTGACTCTTAATTTTGCAAACACATCTCATCTATATCTAACCAAACTGCATTAATGAGCCTCACCTTTTTTTTAATTTTCATTTATTTCTCAAGCTTTGCACATTTGTACCTTGTTTACATAAAACCACTGCTTAAAGATGTGACCAGCTGCTCAGACTGTGCAAGTCCAACTGATGGTGCAACTGATGTGGATCGCATTTTTTATGCACCAGATCCCACATCTAGATGGAAACAAATAGACTTCAGACTTCAGACTTCAGACTTCAGACTTCAGACACAAATATAGGGCTGGGTTGTCTGTCTGGTAAGGTAACCACTCCTAGATCCAACTTTGAAATAGGTGGTCTTAAAGGGTGAATTCTTGTTATCAACCCTAAGTAAGTGTGCTAGGTCTATGGTCAGGCCCACATCTAGATGAATTCTTGTTAATGTATGAATTCCAGGGTCCTCGATACCAGAAGTGTATGGATCTAAATTTTAGTCCCCTTTTATATAGCACCATGAAAACACAACCATTTCTCACTAATTATTATATAGTCGATAGAAGCAAAACATTTTAATCATTATCATCATCATCATAATAGAATATATCTCAATGAGCTGGTTAATAAACATGACAGAGGATCCAGATTTCAAATCAAAAGATTATTTTGGAATGTTATCTAAGGGAGGGTCCTGATTTGCATACATCCATTTTTTTAGAACGCACCCCCATAGCTTTTGAGGATAACCAAGTTGACTCTATTGACATATTATACTACTCTTTGTGCATGTGGTGGAGAGAGCCATATGAAGGGGTCAAAAAACATGGACGGTTCTAGCCTTAGATCAAACAATTACCACAGTCCATTTGACAAGAGATTTTGTGGATGGCTAATCTAAAAAGTCTCCCATGGCTAATATAGCCCGTAGGTCCAGTATGTCCTATTTTTCTATATAGCAGGACTTGATTCATATCCTTCATATAAAATGAAATCCAACACAATTGAAATGAATGTCGAATACAAGACACGTGGCTTGCATTTAGGACTCGTTAGTCCAGCCATCTAAAAAAAAAAAGCTTAGTGGAGATTACCTATCTATAAAATAAAATTATCCGGCCTCTATATCGTTGCTAGCCATTCAACCAAAGGCAATGACTTTGAGTCATTCCCTACATACCCCCTATATAAACTTGTAATATATGACTATGCTGTATAGAAAATCTAACAGATCCTTTGTTAGGGCCATTGAACTGTGCCTCCATGCTTTATGCCTTGTATTTAACCATTTCCATTGTTGCTACATAATAAGCAGGACTCCAAATAAAACGTCCTCGATTCTCTTATCTAGGGTACTATACCAAGCAAAAATAACTTGCTACATATTTGTTAACATAGCAAGTTAATTCCATTATTATAGCTTTTCAAGTTACATTAGGATGCATAACTTGCACGCTAATGACATCAAGTCTTTAACTTCTAGTGCCTGAAAGTACATGGCAATCAATGGGGCCACTTGTTAGAAAAGTTAAGATAGAACCAGTTGAGTCATCACAAAGCATCTGACAGAGCATTGGCAGTTTCTCAGTTATTTAGTTTATGTTGCACACTTCTGAGAAGCATGACATTTCTGTGTGATTTTCAGTTTCATTAGAAATTAAGTAACAAGGATTAGTTGAATAGTTATTTAGAGATTTAAAACTAATTGTAATCTCTCTCTATATATAGAGATTGAGTTCGGTCGCATGTAAGTAAGTGAGAAATCAAAATTCAGTAACTCATCATCTTCTTCTTCTTCTCCTTGTTCTTCTTCTCAGTTCATGATCAGGAACATCTATTTAATACCATCATCATCATCAAACCTCGTCCCAACTATATTGCCATTGACCCCATAAATTTCACTTTTCTGGTCACCATTGCCACTAGAGATTTTTACTCATCAAATGAATTTTGTTTGACTATCAACTTCAAAGGCGGGGGCAACACAATGGATGATTCTGAAGAGTATTTTCTCTTCCTTTTTTTTTCATATACACGTAGAGTTTTATCCATGTATAATTATTGATTGTACACTTGATAACTCTTAATATGATACAAAAATATAGTTTTAATTTTGTCATATCCTACCCAAGAAAAAGGCTTTTTACGAGTATTTCAGATTTGACATAGATGGGCCCCATGATGGATTATGAGTAGTTTAGATTTTAAGTAGGAGGGCCCACAATGGATAAGGCACACATAAATTTCCTTTAATACATCTGAATATATTATATATATTTTACATTACAAAGCATGGTCCATTCTATACTAAATTGTCTTAATGAGAGAGAGAGAGAGAGAGAGAGAGAGAGAGATGTCCTGACCATAAAAAGAGGTTTTGTCATCAAATGTTACAAATCATCCCATGAAAGAGATATAAGTTGGATTATACGGCTAACAGAATCATTCTAAACCATTGCTTTTGGTTGAATGGCCAACTAGGACTATGTGACTGATCTTTTATATATAGATATAATTCACCAAGCTCACTTTTAATATGGTAGGACCAGTACAGAATACATCTAACTATTACTTCATTTATTTTGTGGCTTTAACATGATATATCTGCAACATCTGATTAGCAAGCTTTTTCTTCACAACCCCTTCTCAAATTACTAGATACAAAGCAATCTTGTATCAAACAAAGGATAACTTAGCCCCTACAAAACCCCAATCTCATCTCCAATTTTTATCTAATAAAAAGTAGTAGACAAGCAATTTTTTTAGTGAAGGTAGGATAACTTGGTCTTTCCAAGGAAAATGGGGAGGAGAGAGGGACGTGTCTGATTTTGTAGACAAGGAGATGTTTGTGCAAATGAAGAATCCCACATTTGAGGGAAAATTAAACTCCCTGGCTGACAGAGGCTGTATCTTAATTGATGATAACAGTCCTAAAGTTGTATATTATTTAAGTCTTGACTCTTGACGCACCATGCACATTAATAGATAAAAAAATCCCACCTCCTCCTTTTCACGAGATGGAGGGAAGAAAAAGAGCACATGAAAAGCAAAGCAAACCAACCAACCCACTCCCCACCAATCACGAGGAATGAATACATAGATACATACAATCACACACACAATTCTGTAACACTCCACCACCCTACCCATAATAAATAAACAAACAACTATGATACACTTACATTAACTACTACTAGTAGTTACAGACTTCAATAAATACATACATACCCATGCACCACCTCCCATCATCACTACTCCTTTCTCATATAAGATATAACAATATATATAAATCCAACAAGGGTTGCAACCCCCACTAAACAAAACACAAAAACAAAAACACCCCATCACTCTTGCAATGCAATGACCATCACTGCATGATGTGGCCCACACCACATCTTTCATGATGATGATTGATGATTGATGGTCGGTTCAGATCACCTCCAACAAGCCTCAGAAATCAATCAAGATCCATACTTAAAAGGGGTAATCCAATACCAAAATCTATCAATGACAGGACTCTAATTCATTCTCCCTCAAAATCTAAAATCCAAAATGCTCAAAATCACCTACCCATCTATCCTTTGAATTGCCCATCTGTGCCAAATTGTAGAGTGTAGCCCACCGCCAGATTTGTAAACTTTCTATTAAATGTTAGTTATGTTCTATTATACACATAATTGTTATTATTAAGTAATCTGACAACGGTGGAGATGAGATGAGATAATGTTGATCACAGTACAGACGATGGAATCCAAAGAGCGATGGATGGTCAATAGTAATTTTGACCTGTTTTTGGAATTTTCGATCTAGGGCCGGCTGGACACTGATAGAATTTCGTGGAATTCCCATTTCGAGATTCAATTCCGCCAAACAGAGAAAACTCTTTCTAGTTCTAGTTCTAGTCCTCTAGTGAGAGAGAGAGAGAGAGAGAGAGAGAGAGAGAAATCAGAGAGAGTGACAGAAAGAACAAAAAAAAAACTTACAGAAAGATGAAGCACTCCAAGGAAACCAAAGGATTCTCCAGCGATTCGTTCCCCTCCGCGCTCTCCTTCACATTCCGCCCGCCTTCCTCCCCCGGAGCCCTACGAGGCGACCGGCCGGTCTTCCTAGCCGACGCCGTCCGGCTGAGATCACTCCTCGCGAGATCCATCCTCCTCGCCGGAGATGGAGATCTCCTGCCGGAATTCTCCCCCAAATCCCTCCGGACTCCATTAGTACCGGCCGGAATCCAAGGCCGATTCACAATCCCCTCCCTGACCGGCATTCTCCTCACCGGAGAGAACTCCGATCTCTTCGAAGGAGATCTCCCGACCGCATCTCTCCTGACGGCGGAAGCCGTCCGCCTCCGCGGGAACTTGGCCGGAGACCCGCTGTCCTTGAGCCGCATTCCGACCTCATCCTCGTACTCGGCTTTCATCATCTCCGCAGTAGTAGTAGTTGCAGAGATGCTCTCGCTCAAGCTGCAGATCTCTGAGAAATCTGAGGCTGCATCTCCTCCGTTGATGTAGATCCGAGGATGCTTCTTCTCCTCCGTTTCTGTTTCTGCTTCAGCTTCAGATTCGTCTCTGATCTTTGTAATGGGAGGCTTTGCGGTCTCTGAGAGCACTTCCTTGACCGTCTCCTCCTCCACAGGTAGTGGAGGAGCTCTGTCTTCCGGCGTGGGAGGGTCGGAATCCGTCGCCGGAGACTTGTATGGAGGATTCTTGCTGCAACATGTTCCCATTTTTTCTGATTTCGGGGGGAATCAGGAATCAGGAATCAGGAAATGGGATATGGAGTTGGTTGATGAGATCTGGAATCTGAAATCTGGAATCTGGAAGAGAGATTTCTTACTTTTCCTTTCCCTTGCTTGTTTCTAGTTTTTTTTTTTCCCGGGAAATGAGATTGGAAGCTGATTTCAGCAGCAAGCAGAGGTCTGTGAAAAGGATGAGAGAGTATAAAGTGAGTCGGTCAAAGCAGGGAAAGAGAGGGAGAGATTGGGAGTATATTTATTGGATGCGGTTGGTTGTCTCCCAGGGTCCTTCTTTTAGCTTTTAAGGTGCATATCATATGCTAAATTAATAACAGTAACAGCATCTTTTACTAAGATGACACTAACAACTCAATAAAATCTATATTTGCACTTAAGCTAAATTTACACTTTTTTTTTTTTTTTTTTTCTATCGGAGAGTTCACAGTCCTTTGGGTTTGACTAATCCCTCATGACCCTGAGGAAGCCAGATAAATACCCCTGTGGCCCCAAGGTGGTAACACTAGTGGACTCAACATTTGATTCCTGAAGAAGGGGGAACCGGAGTGGTCATAATCACTCCGCCAACCCCTTAGGGCATGTTTGGCAACTCTACCCTTAGAATTAAGTAAGATAAAACCCCAATTTCTATATATAAATAAAAAAACACACCAAAATACTTTAATTCAAGATTTTCCACCATATTATTCAAAAAAAAAAAAAATTCAAATAGATTGAGGCCCTTAGGGTTAAATTGACACTAATTTGAGTTATGTTCATTGATAGATTGAGTTTTATAAAAATATGTATAGCTCAAAAAAACTGTTAAAAGTTTAAAGCTCTTAAATCAATGTAACTGATAGTTTGGTTGAAAATTTTTTTTTCTCAAAATCTAATTTATAATCCGACATTTTTAGATATTTATCTATGACTTTTTTATTTAATTTTTAAACACTCATAATAGAGTAACAAAGTATTGAATTCCCAAGAGTTCAATTCAATTACATGAAATAAAAGTGCCTGTTATTATATATTATATAAATAAATTGATTTTTGTGAGGATCATGGGATTGGGATGTGTGTGAAATCTGGGTTAGAATTTAGAAACCATCATTTTTTTTTTCTTACCCTTGGTTTTCTAAATGGGCATATTTTTTTATGGGAATATCATCAAACTGTTTCACTTTTAAGTTTTGGGATTGGGATGCCAATCATGTCAACCTGGCACGTGACTTGCATGCACGTTGTCAGTTAGTCCCTTTTTTTTTTTTTTTCTCTTCATTTGATGATGTCTAACCACCTAAATAATGCCCATCTGATTTCAGTTCAGTTTTACTGCTGAAATGGCTATGGCTGATTTTAATATTGCTTTCTCATTAGGCCTTGATGGGCAATGGACTAGGGACCATCCATCATATTTTGTTGTTGGAAGTTTTGAAAAAAAAAAAAAAAAATTTTATTTTACCAGAGGGTTCTCAGTCCTTTGGACTGGACTAATCTCTCCACGCCCAGAGGAAAGCTGGATAAACACCTCTGTAGCCTCAAGGTGGTAGTACTACTAAGACTTAACCTTCGATTTCTGAAAAAAAAGAAAATTAGAAGTCGATCCCAAGACCTTTAACTCCGAAAGAAAGAGGAATCGTGACTCTGACAACTCGGCCAACTCTTGGGGTTAAGAGGAGGTTGGAACTGAGAGAAGAAGGGACGGCGACAAGAGAACATTACATTACATGCTAGAATAGATGGTAAAAAGATTAGGTCTGGACGTCTGATGGTCTACTTTGGTCATGATTCACATGGTCTCGAGTACAGGCCCAAGGTGTTGTACGTTGTAAGTTTTGTTGGGTAGAGTGGTAGGAGTAAGAGTGGGAGGGGCTAACAACTAACTGCAAGTAGGACCCCCTGTGGTTATTATAACTTCATGGCCACTCTATTTAAAATATAGTTGAGAAACTCTTCAACTCTTGACTCTCCCAAATCAACTCGATCAAAATGATGTATTCTTTTTAATCACCATCTTTGATCAAACCATTTACCCATCAGTTTTCTTTTCTGTTGGTGGGGTTAGTTAATCTCATCTACATGACTCATATTATAGTTAGGGTTATAAAAGGATGTCCGATTTTCTGAATATATGAAGGCTCTATTTTTTTAATAAGGCAGGTTCCATACCTATTTATTTTTGGATTGGGGATAAATTCAGATTTGGAACCTAATAGATGCATATGGGATCTAGAACATTCAAATTCGTGTATATTCCAACCTAAGGATTCAGGTCCAAGACAATTATATTTACATATTAAAAGCATATATAGGTTGTGATGGCATATATAGCTTGACTTGTATTCATATTTGAGAGTCTAATTTGCTTTAATTATACATCATTTAATAGCCTCATTTGTATATTTAAAAAAAATTACTTTAAAGCTCTTTTTTTCAATTATATTAATGCACTGACATCTAATGATTTCATATTTGGATCTGAAATTGGATTCTCTTTTTTAAGTTGATATTAGATCTTGATATAGGATCCAAAAATGATTCATTTTTCACGTTGATGTTAAATTTGGGGATCCGGATCCCCTGTTTCGCCCTAGACCCCTTTTTGGACGAGTCAAGGGGCGACACGCACGGGGCAAAGGAAAGAGAAACTGCTTTTCTCTTTCCTCCACTCCTGCATGTGGCGACCCCTAATTTATCGAAACAGGGGATCCGTTTTCTAAATTTGGGTACAACACATAGGTTTGGGAGGCAGGCTTTCCATGGTAAACTCTAGCCTCACACTTCTCTATAACGGATGGATCAACGAACCATGCTCCCCAACTGTCAAGAATGAATGCATTTCCAAAGATAAAATAAAGAAAGAAAGAAAGTTTGGAAACCAACTGCATTATTTTAAGAGCATTGGATTCTGTTTCATTTCTCCTCTCCCAGTGATCTGTGTCATGTTCCCAGCCATCATATCATTTTTCGTAAACAGAAAAGCATGTGGGAGTGATGTGCCAAAAGACCTACAACGCCCATGGATTGGAATTTGTTAGGGAGGATAATGAGGTTACTTTGGTAATTTCCTGTGGTGTCTGCCACTCCATTTGATCTATCAAGCTACCAGCTATTACATTGTATCATGCCACATGAGGCACATGTAGCCAGTGTTGTTCTGAACACTTATCCTAGTTGACATGACATGGATGGCTCGTAGTTGCAGTTGCTAATCAATACCTCACCAATTTGGATCCCTGTTTGAACCAATCAGGGGTTGACATATGAACTTATATTGTGTTTAAAAGACGGTGTTGTCTTTAAAAGCCAGCTCCGTTTTTTAAATATAAAATAATGTGTCACCTCCTAATTAGTCCAAACAACATTTCTCTATTTGGATCAAACAGGGGATTCGGACTCTGACCTCACCCACTTAATCAAAGGTGGGGATTGCAAATTTGCAATGGCACCAAAAGCCTAATGTTTGGGTCTACTTCACTGGGCCATGACCAATTGCATTCATTACCCAAGTGGTATATATATATATATATATATATATCATAAACCAGGAAAGAATTGAGAAAGAAGTTCACAAACTTCCACTTGAAAACCCTAATTAAAAAGAGAAACCAGGAAAGAATTGAGAAAGAAGTTAACAAACTTCCACTTGAAAACACTAATTAAAGAGAGAGAGAGAGAGAGAGAGAGAGAGAGAGAGAGAGAGAGAGAGAGGTCTAAAGAGAATTGCATTTTGACTTTGAAAATGGACTCATTTTGTCCATGTTGTAGAGGATGTTAAAAGCTTTGAAAAAAGTAGTCTCGCGAGATGATATTCAAATAAAAGATTATGGTTGTTTGAAGTTGACATTATATATGTCCTTATCGCTTGATTTCTTAAATTGTCTTACTTCAGATATGGATTCCACACTAATTCCATATTCACCAATTCCTCAGCTTGCACAAGGTTGGGAGGAGTTTGATAAGACCCAAGACTAGAAAAATGAAATATATGCATTTAATATATCCACGTTTGGGCTAGGTCCAGGTCCAATAGGGACAATAGGAGTTAGGAGCAGCTTCTATACCCCACTCAGTCTCGGACCCACCCATAATTTTATGCTTGAGACTACCTTTGTTTTCTTATTTTTAGATTATTTTTTTGAAAAATTAGGTGCCTTGGGTTCATAAGTTTGCCAAAAGAAATATATATATATATATATATATATATATGAGGAGGGCTCTCCTCAACTGCAGTTGAGGAGAACCTTAGCTAGAAGCATGCGACGGCCTCGTGTGGAATTAAAACGGAATGGGTCAAATGGGTTTGACGCCCGCCCGAAAATTCATTTCCCCCCTTTCATTCCGTATTTCATCTCCAGACCTAATCGCTCCCATCGCCTCTCCTCCCTGCTCTCTCCCTCCCATCGCTTCACTCTCTCATCTCTGAAGCGTGAGATCTCTCTCTCCCTCTCGCCTACGATTAGACATCGCTTCTCATCCCTCCCATCAACGGCGTTGCCTCTCCAGCTCCGCTCTGCGTTGCGATCTCTCCAGCTATTCCGCTGGGTCGCTGTTCCGCTATGTTGTATGTTTCTCTGCTGCTGTGATATCTACTTCTCTGCCTTGTGATCGCTCTCTCCCACTGCTGTGCTGCGTTCCCTATTTCCATGATTCTCTGGTGACTGCTGCCCCGCTGCCGCTGTGTCGTCTGTGTTGCGATCTCTCACTCTCTGTGGTGTGGTCTGCGCTTCTCCCACTCTCTATCTCTCCCACGCTCTGCTTCGATTGCTCCCTCATCCCGCTGCTCCTCTCCCCCTCTCTGTTGCGATTCTCCTCATCTCTTCCTCTCTCGTCGCTGAGCAAGGTTCAAAAAAAAAAAAAGTTACCCTGTGTTCTAAGCAATGCAAGTCTTTCTTGTAACACTAGGACAATGCATAAAAAAAAATCGAACAAACGTGTTGGTACCCGAGGGCTGATATACAAAATTGAAGGAAACCAAAATTCCATTTACCAACCCATCTATGTTTGTAATGTTAGAATGTGGGAATCTTGATGATCATGTTTGTTATGTTAGAATGTGATGATAATATGGGGGGTTTGCTTTTCACAAGGAGATACTTGCAACCCATCTACCAACAAGCCACACTCCTTACCTCTTTCTTTATACCAAGGCCTAAATATAATAGGTTGGAATGGAGAATCCATATTTTTTTTTATGTATTATCACAATAGAATTATTCAAAATTTTTTTTAAAACAAATATATTGAAATGTTGCTCAGCACATTACACACGCTGTATCTTGCCCTGTCTCCAAATTTTGCTCACCATGCTAACTACGATTCATTTCAATCAAAGTCAACTAATATATTTTTGCAGGTCCATTGCAACTCACAACACCTTGAAATTTGGTTGTTTAAATGAAAAAGCCATTGAACCAAAAATTAATCACATGGATGGATGGTTAGTTGTATTGTAAGCTTCAAAAATTTTTAATTTATCTCAAATGGTACAAATTGTAGGATAGATTTTAGTAAAATAATCAGCATGTTTGAAATCATATAGAGAAGTTTTGTTTTCTCATTTGTGGCTAAATCCAAGTTTCTCCTTTGCATGTCATGGAGTAGTCATGGTTTTAGAACTTATTCTTTGGGTTTGTTATTCACGAATATGTTTTAATTATTTATGATCCAGATTGCATATGGATATGACCTCCTCCTTATCACTAGTTGTCCATTACCCAGTTGTGGATGAAGCCATGACACCAAGATTGGGCATGCATTTTGATGATTTAGATGAAGCATATAACTTTTACAATGCATATGGAAAACTCGCTGGATTTAGTATAAGAAAATAATCTAGTAATAGAAGGAAAGATGGGGAAGTTGTATGGAAGCGATTTGTCTGTTCAAAGGAGGGAAAAACAGATGAGAAACACTGGATTGATAAGGAACTTGTTCAAAGACGTTGAATGGAAACAAGATTCTATTGTAAGGCTAAGTTTCTAGTGAAAATAGATAAGTCAGGTGGTTATGTGGTATCCAAGTTTGTACCTCAACACTCTCATGCCCCCGCTACTTTGAGTAAGAGATTTATGCTGAGCTCGCATCGTGAAGTGCCAGAATCAAAGCGACAACTTATAAACACATATGATTCAGCAAACGTGCGAAGCAAATAACAAATGCAAGTGTTTGCATCTCAATCTGGGGGACTAAACAAAATTGGATTTACAGATAAGGATGCCAAGAATCACCATAGGGATGAAAAGGAAAAGAAATGGGGGCTAGATGGATAGTTGTTATTTCAACTTTTTGAAAACCGCAAAGAAATGGGAAATGGTTTCACATATACCATTAAGCGAGATGCAGAAAAGAAGATAACACATGTGTTTTGGGAAAATGGATCATTTCGTTCGGCTTACAAAGTTTTTGGCGATGTGGTAACATTTGATACAACCTACAAGACAAACTATTACGAACTTATTTTTGCCGCTTTTGTAGGTTGCAATCACCATGAACAAACTACTTTATTCGGATGTGAGTTTCTACCAAATGAAAAAACAGAGTCTTTTGAGTGGTTGTTTAACACATGGCTTGAAGCCATGTCATTTGGTCCACCAAGGATATTATAACAGATCAAGATCTAGCAATGACAAAAGCTATAAAGAATGTCATGCCAAATACTGTTCATCGGTATTGCCTATAGCACATTTTGGATAAGTTGCCTATGAATTTAGGAGGGGTTCATATTCACAATGAGGGTTTAATAGAGAAGATAAAAAAAAAATGTGTTCATAAATCTGATACTACTGATCGATTCGTGAGTTTTTGGAATTAGATCATAACATATAATAAGCTTATGAAGAATGATTGGTTGGTGGATATATTTAAAATTCGTCATATGTGGGTTCTGGCATATTTAAAGGAAAGTTTTTTTGGTGGCATGTCGACCACTCAAAGAAGTGAAAGCATGAATGTATTTGTGAAGCAGTATGTAGAGTACAAGAATTCCCTCCTTGATTTCATATTGCATTTTGACGCCGGGGTTGAACGTCTAAAGTATCTTGAAAAGAAAGAGGATTTTAAAAATAGCAATGTGAGGCCTAAAATGAAGACATGTTCACCAATGGAAAAGCAAATGCCCGAAGTATATACAAAAACTTATTTTATAAGTTTCAAGATGAGTTATTCACCACCAAGTCAGTTGCAGAAGTTATTATTTACGAGGATGATGTCACCTGTAAGTTCGTCGTAAAAAATTATTCCAATGAGAAGCAAATTGATAGAGAGGCTTTATGGAAAAAAGACGAGAAGCATGCATATTGTTCTTGCAAGAAGTTTGAATTTGAAGGCATCCCTTGTTGCCACATTTTGTGTGTCGTGAAGAGATGTTCTATACCAATTTTACCTGAGCGTTACATTTTGAAACGATGGACGAAGGGTGTTACAAAAAGATGCATTTGTAAACGTTGAATCGGGTGGATCTATCGATGTTAACCAATGCTTGGCTCGACATAGTCACTTGTCATGTATGTTTGCAGGGCTTATTGACATAGCTAATCAATCTAGAGAAGGTTTCGATTTTTTAATCAGTGGTCATAAGGAATTGGAAATGAAATTAAGGCAGCTGACATTAAACAACTCATCAAATTCAAGCATTGATAAAGGGAATGGACTTGTGGATAGTAATGTGGTTGAATAACATGAGCCGGCGCATGTTGTAACGAAAGGGCGCGCGAAGAGACTTAAATCATCGAAGGAAAATGCAACAAAAGGGCGTCTTTGTAAGGATTGCAACAAGCGCGGTGTATCACGTGATAAGCGAAATTATCCGGTGTTGTTGAACAGGTAAACGATTAAATGTGAGTTTTCTTATTATCTCCCATGTTTCATATAAAACTTGTACTTATAAAAAAATATTTCAGGTTAGTTGAGGATGATCCAGGGAAGAAGCTAGACTCTAACTTTGGAAGTAGAGAAAGCTCTGATGATGATACAGGTAAATAATTTATTTCTTACTTTTAAGAATTATATGATGACGAATGTTGATGTTTATTTTTTCATAAGCCCTTTCCCTTCATAACTTCTCACAAGTTGTATGTCTATTACAGCTCAATTACTATAATGTAGATAAGGTGCGATTCTGTATTTATGCAAAGAAGAAGCCATCAAGACTTTATGCAAAGAACGAGACATCAAGACTCCCATCTTCTTTGTTATGCCCACCTTTTGTTCTTGTAGTTTTGACGAAGAATCACATCGAAGCAGGAATTTTGTTTATGTAGTTTTATATCTCTGAGATTGATAGGTTGATGAACATCAATAGGTTGATGAACAGTATTATTTAATGAATAAAAGGATTTCTTTCTTTCTTATTCTAGTGCCTTCATGCAGATTTTGGAAATGTGTGCAGCATGTCGGAAATAGTGTGCAGAATGTTGGGTTTAGGTGTGTGCAGGAATTGTGTTTGTAGACTTTGAATAGTTGGATAACTATCTACCGGAGGGGTTACCCAAATTGAATGGATGGAATTTGTCTAGTAATATTTATATGTTGTCTTATGAATGTAAATTATTTCTTGAGTGTTTGCATATGCAAATTATGGAATGAATGTAATGGATGGTGTGTTGCTTTTAGGTTATGGAAATCGAAGGTTTTTGAAGTCTAATTTATGAACTTCAAGTCTGACATCAATCGGCACGAAATGTATGCGTTTGCCTTATTTTCTACTTGCGTAGTCGCAAAAAACCTGCAGAAACCTTGCTGAGTACCCCTGTTTGGGACAGTGGTTGACCCACTTCCCATGGGTGTTTTCGAATGAAATTTGGAATTTTCGAAGCCCATATTACGGACTTTAAATCTACTTCTTTTGGATATGGAACGATCGCGTTTGATCTATTTTCTACTTGCACACTTTTCCAACTCAGTCGCAAAAAACTGCTGAAACCTTGCTGAGTACCCCTGTTTGGGGTAGTGGTTGACCCACTTCCCGAGGGTTTTTTGGGATAAAATTTGGCGTTTCGAAGCCCATATTACGGAATTCAAATCTGCTATTTTTGGGTATGGAACGATCGCATTTGATCCGTTTTCTACTCGCGCACTTTTCCAACTCAGTCGCAAAAAACTGCAGAAACCTTGCTGAGTACCCCTGTTTGGGGCAGTGGTTGACTTACTTCCCGATCGTGTTTTTTGGATGAAATTTGGGGTTTTCGAAGCCCATATTACGGACTTCAAATCTGCTTATTTCGGGTATGGAACTTTCCAACTCAGTCGCAAAAAACTGCAGAAACCTTGCTAAGTACCCCTATTTGGGGCAGTGGTTGACCCACTTCCCGAGGGTATTTTCGGATGAAATTTGGGTTTTTCGAAGCCCATATTACAGACTTCAAATTTGCTATATTTGGGTATGGAACGATCGAGTTTGATCCATTTTCTACTCGCGTACTTTTCCAACTCAGTCGCAAAAAACTGCAAAAACCTTGCTGAGTACCCCTGTTTGGGGCAGTGGTTGACCCACTTTCCGAGGCTGTTTTTGGATGAAATTTGGGATTTTCGAAGCCCATATTACGGACTTCAAATCTGCTATTTTTGGGTATGGAACGATCGCGTTTGATCTATTTTCTACTCGCGCACTTTTCCAACTCAGTGGCAAAAAACTGTTGAAACCTTACTGAGTACCTCTGTTTGGGGCAGTGGTTGACCCACTTCCCGAGGGTGTTTTCAGATGAAATTAGGGGTTTTTGAAGCCTATATTACGAACTTCAAATTTGCTATTTTTGGATATGGAACGATCGCGTTTGATCCGTTTTCTACTCGCGCACGTTTCCAACTGAGTCGCAAAAAACTGTTGAAACTAACAGCAAGGATTCTCCAATATGAAAGACATTGAAAGCCCTCTACTGCAACCGAGGTCTCTAAACTTCATTATCACTAGAATGAAGCCATTCTTACAAAATGATTTGGCTGTCTCTTAATCTCTCTATACAAAATGAAGTCATTCTTACAAAATGTTTTCTCAACTATTCATTTCTTTTGTCGTTTCCATTGTTTTAATCTTTTTTTTTTTTTTTTTTGTTTTGTTTTGTGCAGAGAATCTCTAAAACAAGATCAAAAAAAAAAAAAAAACACATTCAAGTAGCTGACTCCATTAACTACTACTCATTTCACATTTTATCTTACAAAGATGACAAAAATAGTCATGATCCGTGAACACACTTGAAAATGGTTATATTAGAGATAATACACATGTGTGTCTGGACATCTCCAAAAAAAAAAAAAAAAAAACTAATAAGGATGGCTATCCTCATGTTGCAATGTTTGATCCCCATACATATGCAACAAATACTAGAAACATCATCAATATAATCCTTCTAAAATTTGAGTGTTGTTTCTGAGCTTCTACACTTTCTCTCAAAAGTTTGATTTCATTCTTAATCTCCTGCCTCATCTCTTGAATTGACTTTCTCATTTCATCTCCTCTACTTTCGTTTTGCACACGTCTGAAACTTCGTCCCTATGTATATTCAGTTGCGAGCTCATCCATCCAAATCAGCAACCCATAACCTCTTTCTCCTTACACACAGATTCATAGAAAATGCAAAATTAATATTTGAGTGAAAATAAATACTAATTTAAGGAGCTGGAATCAATAGACACTTGCTTGTAAATCTGGACATTTCCAAAATCTCCGTCCCGGATTATGGGCCGTACGAGATGTCTTTAAGATCATATACCGATACCCACATGGGCACTTTAGAGCCCATTCTAAATTTCGTATTGAAGACGATGCTGACGACATTTTGTTGTGGTTTTGTGGTCTTGCACTAATCGATTTAGAACTGCAACGTTAAAACCCCGTCTCAAGATGGAACCAACTTCACTATAAAATAAATACTAATTTAAGGAGCTTGAATCAACATACAATGGCATAAAATTGTTTCATTCATCAAATTAAGTACATGAAATGTTTAATAACAGTAAACAACATACAATGGCATCCACAACCACATGTATATGCAAGAAGAAATTTATCCATTTGTATAGTTTATTCATCATCTATCCACGCTTCTCCACAACCACATGTCTATGTATACTAAATCTATCCATATAAAACATTGTTCATCCACAGCCATTTCCTACAATAGAATACAAATCTTGATCAAACAATTACATATTTTCTTCATTGAAACTATTACATTGACGCCCATCACTTTGAACAAAACATAA
This sequence comes from Camphora micrantha, assembly GCA_003546025.1. Classification (NCBI taxonomy): domain Eukaryota; kingdom Viridiplantae; phylum Streptophyta; class Magnoliopsida; order Laurales; family Lauraceae; genus Camphora; species Camphora micrantha. The sequence goes on from QPKB01000007.1 coordinate 695,231, forward strand.
TTTTTAATCTGCATCGATCTCATGTCATTTCCATTAATACCTAGAGATATCACTATCATTAAAAAGGCTCATAAAAAAGTAAACGGTGGCTGCTATAATGCAGGATCAACGGATGGCATTTGGAGCACCTTTATCTTGAAGTATAAATTCTCTTATGCAAAAATATGAATGAAAATTTAATACAGATGGCCTACTTATAGTATTTCCATTTGAGAAATTCCACAAGGATGCTCCTCTCCTTTAGTTGGTGGGCTACGGTTTACAATCATGCCAATGATCTCTGTTTTTATGGAAAAAATAAGAACAGTTACCTTACTGATCTGCAGCGACGAGAGAGGGAGAGGTGGGGAGAATCGCAGCGGAGAGGGGGAGAGGAGCAGCGAGATGAGGGAGATATTGCAGTAGAGAGGGGGAGAGAGCGAGAGAGATGGGTCGTGCAACCAGAAAACCAGGGATTGGAACAGTAACTGGAGAAATAGAGATCGGAGCAGGAGCTGGAGAAACAAAGAGCGAGGCGCAGCAGCGGAGCTGGAGAGATCTTAGCGAGGCGCAGCAGCAGAGCTAAAGAGAGAGGCGACGCAGCAGAACAGTGACAGAGAGATCGCAGGCGAGAGAGATCGCATGCGAGAAAGAGAGATTACAGATGAGAGAGAGAGATCACAGGAGAGATGGGAGAGAGACATCGCAGCGAGATGGGTTTCCAGCGATTAGGTCTGGAGATGAACAGCTAGAGAGATCGCAGCGCAGAGCGGAGCTGGAGAGGCGACACCGTTGATGGGAGGGATGAGAAGCGATGTCTGATCGCAGGCGAGAGGGGGAGAGAGATAACACGCTTCAGAGATGGGAGAGAGAAGCGATGGGAGGGAGAGAGCAGGGAGGAGAGGCGATGGGAGCGATTAAGTCTGAAGATGAAAGACGGAATGGAAGGGGGGAAATGAATTTTCGGGCGGGCGTCAAACCCATTTGACCCATTCCGTTTTAATTCCACACGAGGTCGTCGCACGCTTCCAGCTGAGGCTCTCCTCAACTACAGTTGAGGAGAGCCCTCCTCCTATATATATATATATATATAGTTATTAAAGAAAGGTTTTTTGATGATAATCAAGAACTAGAGAAGCCTCTCATTGATGTGTGATTGATTACTAAATTATATATCCATTAATAATTAGTAAGTTTGTATTTAAGAGAAAAGTAGTTGAAAGAGGATTACGAAATGGAAGGCGAGCTTCTGAAAGTACAAAATGAGATGAAGGAAAAATTGGGGGAGAGATGGCTGATGAAGGAGTGTGCAAGTAAGAATGGAAGAAGAATTACATTAAATAACAATATTTCGAGTGGTACTCAAGTACGGACTAGTTTGAATTGTGTATGGGAATTTCACGTATCATATTACTACGCTCCAACATAGGGTCATTGCTTTGGTGTAATGGTAAAAGTCTCGAATGTCATGCGTGATAACACAAGTTTGATATCCGCGAGCATCCACTTTGTACAAAATTACCTAAGGTTAGGTCTATCTCCAGCCTGGACGTTGCTTCAGCGGAACCACACTGGGCAATGACCATGACCAGCCATATGACTATGCTCCAACATGACCATGGGGTGAAACTTGAAAGTCACGTATATCTTTCTGTTGACACAAAAGAGTACTCTGACCCAACAATATTCCATTGTAGATAGTTGCTATAAAGGAAAAAAAAGAAAAAAAGAGCCACAATTCCATTTGAGTATTAACCCCACCATTCCATTTATTTAGCACTTCAAATTATTTTAATGTTGAGACTTTTTCTTTTTATTAAAGAAGATTCCTATTGATGTCGTCTGGACTCAAGAAAAGCTTTCTATCACTAGATTTTAAGGGGGTCCCAACTATTCTACTGAATATGATCAGCCCATCATTTTCCATTGTGTTTGCACTTTATATTGTTTTAATATGAGATTAAGAATAAAAAAGAGAGACTACTACAAATATTGGCTTGACTTTGAAGAGGTCTCTCCCTTCACCTGTAAGAGACTAAATAAACTGGTGAATATGGTAAAGTAGTTTTCCCAAACTAGATTGAGTAATGTGTTTGATTTGGAAATTTTGAGGTGAATTTTTTCAAACAGTTACACCATCTCATCCACCCTTCCCTTCCTTGAGATTTTGCATAATGAATTAATGATACAAATGTTTTGTTGCATTTACTGCCATGAGTATTATTTGGACTTCTTGGACATCTTTATAGATAGATAGACAGGGTCATAAGACCATATTGGCTTAAAGATTTTAACCTTCACAAGTCCACATATCAAGTGAATGCTTTAGATTTCTTATCTTTGACTTTAAGGTTTTCAATGAAGGCATAAAAGTTAATTGAGTGACACTTCTAACAGTTTTAGACACATTTGCAAGCTTACTACCGGAAAGTATTTGGCCCAAGATTGTGGAATTACTTGTCCACTTGCTTTGTTTTTTTCTTTGATTCATATTATCAGAATTGAATAAATTAAACAACCTAAAAATGTTGTAAGAACAAGTGCGTTTATCATATTACTTGCGTATTCAAATTATTATCTCATGTTTTCATGTTTGAAAGAACAGCTTAAACACAGGTGAAGGTCCCATTAAACAATATCTCTATTTGATTTTAAATTCAGTGATTAAACTAGTTAACTAACCCTAAGTCCAATTAAAGCAATCGATCACAAAGAGAAGGAGAGACTAGGGGATCATGTTGTTTTGAAGCACCATTTTCACATAAGTAAATGAGAGTATATTTTATTTAGATGTGTTTAAGCTTTTTCCACATGTTTCTCAATATCTATGAAGGAGTATAATTTTAGACTAAAGCTTCTTGATACGTATCATTAATAGGAGAATATTGAACAATTTAGATCATGAATCGGGACTCTATAAAGTTGCAAAAAATCAAATCTATTGGTTGAGATTTTTTGAATGCTTTTCACAAATTATCAAAATCTATAAACATTTAATATACAAAACCAAATAGCCAACACACTCATGGTTGAGTGGCATCACACTCCTAAGAGATCAATCCTTAGGCCTTCATCAAGTTGATAGTATTATTGTTGGCCAATAGGCCAACATACGGAAAAAAAACTAAATAGGGGATTTTATGAGGAAAAAAATCCCATAGGACCGATGAGGACCCTGTAGGACGTGAGAGACGGGAAGGGTCCTCAAGTTGCTTTTCATAATTTTTTTTTTTTTTTTTTTATCAAGATTCTCTAATACTTATCCTGTATGACTAATTTAGTATTCTCCAGTCTCCACCAGGTCAGTTGTGGCCCCACCACTTGTAACTTTTGATAAAAAAAAAAAAACCAGCCTATGACTATCTGCTGTCAGCCAAGGCGTTTCTCATCATCCACCATTGAAACATGAGAGCTAACGGCTCAGATCTCTCCTCCCGAAAACAGTGTGCTCTACGCCGGTCCAATTGTCCAGAGCACAAAAAAAAAGCGAACACTCTCTGTTTATTTATAACTATATAGTAGTTGTGTGAAAGGGACTCTTTGTTCCCATTTGATCTCTCTCTCATCCTGTCCTGTCCCAATTTCAAATTTCTCAGTCATTCGACCAGGACTTGGAAAAATAAGATTAGTCTTCCGGACACACCTGCCTGCAAGTCTTCTCATTTTCCCTCCTTTTCTTTCTAGGTTTGGATTTCTCTCTTCTAATCAATCTTCTTGTTGTTGTTGTTACTGCTGCTGCTGCTGCTGGTTGTTGTTGTTGTTACAGAAATGATGATTCCATTTAAGTAGACAGCTGTTTTGTTTGTTTGGTGAAAGATGAGGTTTTTACTTGACTTAGTTTGGGGATGAATGATGATTTGTTGGGTTCATTGGTTTTCGCTTGATCTTTCCTTTTAGCTTCTATTGAGTGTAGATTTGATCGTTGAAGCGTATAATGATAATGGGCTTTTGTTTGTTGCTTTTCTCATGATGATCTGATGCGTACTGTCCATATGATGGTTTGGAGTTGAAGATTCCACCTAACCTGCTTGGGACTTGGTTGTTTCCAATTCCATGCAAAGGAATCAGGAATTGGGGGGGATTATGTTTCATCTCTTGGTATAATGGGTGGTGGGATTCTGCTCTGCTGCTTTTGGGGATCGATTGTGGGGACCCATTTGATGGATGGTTGGGATCCGATCACCACATGGAGATCAGAGAGGGGTGGGTGGGTCGATTTTGAGTCGCGCAGGCGCTCAGAATCGTGGGTGGTGAGACCATCTTTTTGGCATTTGGATGGTATCCAAATTCCAAACGGATGCTTCATTCAAAAACCCATGTGGTTGCACATGGGCTCTTGTCAATGTCCATTGCCAACAAACATCATTGTCATCATCATCTTAGTCTTTAGTGGTTGATAGCAGGAATTGGTGTTAGATTTTGCTGGGGAGGATTTGGGAACTAATCATTGATTAAAATATCGGCCGGCCGATATGAACCGGTGTCGGCCGGTACCGAGCCGATATCTCATTGAGATATCGGTCTCGATAAATATCGCCAAAATCTCGGCCTATATCGGCCGAGATGATCTTCATATCGGCGGAACCGATATCTCGGGCCGATATTTTGAAAATATCGGCCGAGATGAGATAAAAATAGTAAAAATCATAATTTTTTCATCTTTTTCCCCATCTTCATCATCTTTTTCTCTCTTCTCATCTCTTTTCTACCCATAGCAACAACCATACTCCATCACACATCCCTCTTGGATATTTTCAAATCCCACATCGATTTTTTGAAGAAAAATATTATTTAAGGTAAGAGAAAATCAACTTAAAACATTTTATTATATGTTTTTTTTTTTAATTTTTAAATGAAGCATATAAATCATGCTAGATCTACATACTTTCATGTTAGATTTACTCATACACATGATTTTGATTTTTTTTTTTCCAATTTTTTTTTTATTTTTGGATTTTTTTATATTTGAATTATAATATATCATTTTTTGGGGATTTCATCATAAATATGTTCTTTTAATGATTCATGATCATTGTATAGTGTGTAAATGATTGATCTACATACTTTTATGCTAGATCTATATATTTAGAGTTTTCAAAATGATTTTTTTAAATCTTTATTTTTTCTAAAAAAAATTATTGTTACTTGTTAGAATATTTGTGATACTAAAGGATTATTAATAGTGTGTAATACACTCATACTCACCAATCTCTCTCTAGTCTCTACACTTTACTAGTCCCCTCTTATTTCAAGTAAACCATGAACCTTTTGATGCCCAAGTGCTTTATGATTTATCGATCTCACTATCATATCATGTTTTTGATTTTAATGTCATCTTCAGAGTCTTGAATTTCACAACTTATTTGATGATTGAGTTAGTATTAAATGATAATTGATATGTTATATTTATTTTCTTATATTTTAAACTAATAAATTGATCATGAGCATTAATAATGGTTGCATTATATGAAATACTGGAAAAGACAGCGAACTGCGACCCAGACATGACTCATAACTTAAGGTGACCGAGATTTTGATTTATTGTTGTTACTAATGGAAAAAAATATTGTTTTCCAACATTTTCTAATATTCTGGATTTTTTGAATATTTTTGCGAATTTTTTTGGATTAAAAAAAAATTCGCACCGTGACGACCGCGACGGACCAATATCCGCGACCGATACCGATATCATATCAGTTTTTCGGCCCGGCCGATGCCGCGACCGAGACCGAGATTTTAAACCATGGAACTAATTAGCCCTTGTTGGGAAAGGTTAGAGCTAGCCTAGCCCATTTTGTTATTTGGCCAATTTTTCAGGTGTGGCCTTTATTTAATTCAGCCCAACTGTAGCCCAGTTAGATTGGTCTTGTTCTGGGTATGCAATCCTAACCATGTGTTTTTTGTAGTTTGGAAATCGCGTTTAGGCATGAGCAGAGTGTGTGGTGGAAGCAGGTTGGATCCATCTGGCCTGGTCCGGTGACGTTTTCGGACTGGGTTTAAGTTGTGTCCCAATTGAAAATCCATACTTGGGTTAGATTGAGTTGGGTCCATGGTTATAGCGTAATAGCATCATCATCAGCATCATGTTGTGTCCTTTGAGAAATCCAATCTACTTACATTCACCTACTTCCATGAATTGGGACTCACCCAAATTGACACTGATTCAACGATTAACTTTCGATGGATCTGATTGCAAAATAGTTACACTCAGATGAGTATTAAATTTTGAGGATTTAAAATCAAGGGTTAGGATTACCTGAAAGGAGTGATACGTTGCCTACTGTTATCCTCAATGCCACTTACACATCCCAACACATCTCAATTATTCCCATGAACTCTAGTGGTATTTTGCTGACATTCTATATGGGATATATCCCAACTGGGGGGTCCATATAGGGCACCTTTTTAGGAGGCTCTTGCCTCCTGTGTGGGCCTGTCTAGAATCCATCCAACTCATGGGGAATTGTTTGCATGTGGTTGGTAGGGTTAGGCCAAATATGACACAGGCCATTTTAAAACCCAATTTTAAAGCTTTAAGATTTAATGATTTTCTGCATGTATTTATTTCTCTGATTCATTGAATCAAATGATGGTTAATGGTTGGATCATGGATGGATCAGTGTCAAATTTGGGGTGAATGTGAGAATGACTTGGATTTATCAAATGAGAATGGCTTGGATTTATCAAAGGTGGGCCCTATTATAGACCATAGAGAGGGACAAATAACGGGCATAAATAGAAGTGAGTTGTATAAACATTTTAAAAATTAAAAAATATACACTATCATCACCACCAACAAAAAATGGTGTTGTTGTTGTTATTCAACTTTGAGTTGGGTTCATCATTACAGTATGTGGGTGTTTCAGATCTTTAGACCCCAGAGCTAGTCCCAGCCCCCAGCCCCTATCCCTCTGATTAAAACTTGTACTTGGATCCTGTATTCTACAACTTGGATCCAGCTGGATTGTGGGTCTGACCAACCCAGCATAAAGTTTAATGGACGCTGGTTTCAGCAATGCCCAAGTATGCCCATGCCCTTAGTCCTGTACATGGGTCATTCTAAGGTTACAAATTTTTTTTGTTGGTTTGTCATTTGTTGGAAAATCTTGAATTATTGGGCTGTAAGTAAGAATTTATAATCTGTTTGTACTGTGAATTAAAAGATCCTTGCCTTTGCATTCTTCTTTATCAAGTTTTAGTTTTGAGGTTTTATGGTCAATTTATTGCAAAAATATAAGAATGCTGTTTGTGTTTCTTTTAATGGTTTCTAATTTTAGTTTTGAGGCTGAAGTTAAAATATTGTTGATTTTACCTTCTGTTTCTACACTTTCCATGCTAGAAAATTTTGTACATGATCATCATTATTGTGGCTTATAGCAGTCCACTCACCACTTATAGTAGTCGAACAAATGTGATCATGCATAACTGTTACGCATGTGCATTTATACATGTAAGGAGTGCAAACAAAAGACCCCTTATATTGGAGACATCTGTAGATTTAATTGATGTATGAACTTTTAGGGCATCCTTTGACCAGTAGCTCAAATTTAGTACTTACCTAGAAGTAATGCACTGTTCCCTTTTTTTTTTTCAAGTAAAAAGGAAACTTAGTTGTTTTATGTTGCTCCTTTAAGGTTTTTCTTGATCAGATTTTTTACAATTTTCTTTCAGAGAAGGGCGAAAATCTTGAATTTTCACCATCGTTAAGGAGAGTTTGCTGATGGGTGATACGCACTTCATACACTTTCTCTTAGTCTCTGGAGGCTTGATGCTGGCTTTTCTTGTTTCATTTTCTCTTGGATTCACATACGAACAAGACGGTAAAATTAAAACTTCAATGTAAAGATATTTTTTTTCCAATTTGTTTTTTATTCCAACTTCAATTTTAATACATGATAATGGTAGATGTACATTGTAACTTCATGCTCTTGGTGAGTGTTGTGAAGAGGTTGCTTTAAATTTGTTTTTGGACTCTGTTATGTTATGACCCTTGAACTGCAGGATCGCCAAATGGTTAACTCTTTTTTTTTTTTGGGTTAATTGTTTTTCTTGTTTACTAGTGCTTTAATTATCTTAGTGATAGGAACAATTGTACATTGTTATAGCCCACTACCATTTTGACTCTTATGTCTTAATCTATGCCTGTCCAAACTTCCATGATTATTTTGAGGGTGTCTATTTCCACAGTAAAATTGGTGATTGTCCTTCTACATACTCTTAAATCACACTTCTTTGTGTTCAGTTTATGCCATAAATAACTTGTATGCTTCACTGGGTTCACCACCTCTTACTGGATGGGTATTGAATGGAGGCGATCCTTGTATGGAGCGCTGGCAAGGCGTCCAATGTGTCAATTCAAATATAACAGGAATGTATGGTGACTTACAATAATTCTAGAGTTGGATATTTTCTTTCAAATGTTACATTGCCTTTTTTTATAATGCTTCTTTTTTTTTATTTTTTTTTATAGAGTTCTAAATGGTGCAAATTTGGGAGGAGAACTGGGTGACAAACTATTGAACTTTTCATCCATAATAACAATGTAAGTGATCTTTCATTTCCAGACAACCTTAGAAAGAATAGTCTACAGCAATTTTATACTGTCCAAAATTCAAACGCTTGATGCATTTTAGTTTTTTTAATATCGTTCGATCAAAAAAATATCTTTGCCCTGGTTGTTAGTCAACTTGCTTGGGCTGAGTTCAATTCGTGTTATATCAAATCTCAGTCTCATTACACGAACAACAATGTTGACAATGAACAATTTTGTATTTTCAAAAAGAGCTATATTAAGTTTGATACATCTACATGTGCCTGTATTGATTATTCTTTTTTATGTTGTTGTGAGGTAGAGATCTGAGCAACAATCATATTGGTGGTAACATCTCTTATAATCTGCCCCATACCATAAGAAAGTTGTATGTTTCAAATCCAAGCATTTTATTTGACCATTACATTCTGATGTTGCTTTAGAGCGACATCTTAATCTCATAATGTTTGTTGTATAATATAAAACTCATTCAAAATATTTGTTTGTTTGTCAATGACAGCTTTCTTTCAGACAACCAGTTAACAGGAGGAATTCCTAGTTCTTTGTCAACATTAGCTCTCTTGTCAGACCTGTAAGAAGACACATTTTTTCATTTTTATTTTTGATCTACAGTGTACTAATATTGGCAGTGTTTAGGACTTATAATATTTCTCTTTTTTCATTATCCTTGATTGTTTGGCTATCTCAGGTCACTCAACAACAACCATCTAAATGGCGTGTTGCCTGATGCCTTTCAATCTCTAACTTATCTCATTAATCTGTAAGAATATTTTGTCAACTTGGTCATCTTTTTGACCAGCATATGATGGTTGATGTTAGCTTATATGTTGGTATAGGGATATATCCTTCAACAATTTGAGCGGACAGTTGCCCTCCTCTTTGGGGAATTTATCATCTTTAACAGCCCTGTGAGTGCTTTCTTAATATTTTCATATATTGATAATCTTTATGTTTCTTTGATTTTTAAGTTCAGGAGTTTTCTTGATTGACAGGCACATGCAGAACAATCAACTATCTGGATACCTTGATATCTTGCAAGACCTCCCTCTACAAGATTTGTAGTTTCTTTGAAAACTTAATGCTTTTTTATTTTTTTGCAAAATATTTATATTATCCGATTGTTCTCAAGTTATTGAGGTATCACTTACAAGATGGTACTGTTGTGATTTTGTACCTGAGCCACCCTTCTGCTACAGGAATGTAGAGAATAACTTGTTCTGGGGACCTGTGCCTGGGAAGTTGTTCAACATCCCGAGTTTTAGGTTAGACCTCTTAGTTAACACTTTGTTTTTATCTTTGGTGGAAAGATGATGTTCATTCTAACTGGGAATTGCAACACCCAAGAGTACATCTAATATAGATGCAAATATGTGTCTATGGCAGCTCTGGGAACTTGATGAATAATCATTATTGTTTTTTAAGCATTATTCATTAATGTGGTCTCTATATGTGATATTACTTCCTTATGTGGTTCTGCACTTCTCTTTTTCAACTTGAGATTTTTATTGTTGCTATTTACAATATTTTAGGATATTTCATTGTACTCTGCCAGTGTTGGTCACATGCCCAAGTAAAGGATGGTAACATCAAATTTAAGGCAAGCTGCAAAAAATTTTCTATTCTTCAACAAGTTCTATACTAAATTAATCCTATTGCTAGGGTATCAGTGGAAGTAATCAGTGGAAGTAATATGCAAAGTAGGGTGTTGTTATATGGAGAAGCTGGCAATGGTTGACTAGAGTGGTCAATGAAAGTGATTTCAGGTAATGACCCCCTGGCTATTGTGAAAAATGAACAAGGGTTTCCAACTTTCCACACCTTCAAGGAATCAATGGCGAGTGTGGCTAAAGAAACTAGCACGCATAGTCACGATTGACCTCTTGATGTTAGAGATATTAGGAATAGGCTAGAGGAGAAGCTTTCGATTGTTAGTGATTCCTTTTTAATAAATTTCAAATGACTACATTATTCACCATAGCTTTTTGTTTGACCAGATTTAACAATAAATACAAGAGAGAAGGGAATATTTTAAAATTCAAACAAATAAATTAATCCTAATATTCTCTAGCCAACTATCCCCCGTATCTCTACCAACTAACAAATTCCTTATCTCCCAAAGATAAAAATAGCGGTGGTGGCGGGCCGCTACGCTATGAAGCGGGCGCTACGTAGCGGCGTAGCAGTGTGATTTGAAATACTCGCAAAAAAAATCTGAAAAAATTCCAGAAAATCCAGAAAATTGTAAAATGAAAGAAAATGTCGTTCTTTTGCCAAAGTAAGTAAGAAAATTGGGTGTAGCGGTGCCCTCAATATATAAGGTCCTGTATCGCTGTATAAATAGAAAATAATAATGATTAGTTTTTTCATCTGTATTCATGTTTCTTAGTCATACTAACTTAGGAAGTAATAAAAAGCTCATTAAAAAAAAAAAAAAAAAAAAAAAAAAAAAAAAAAAAAAAAAAAACACTAGAACATGAAATAAAGGGATAAGACTTAAGAGTTAGGTTTGAACAATCAATACTTCAAGCCTCAAGGTTCAAGGTTCAAACTTCAAATTCAATCAAGTGAATGAAGTAATCAACACTCAACAGTTCAACACCAATTTTGAAATGACAAAGTGTAGAGAGTTGGTGAAGGAAATAAGAATACCTTGGTCATCATCAAAAGGAATGTCTACCAAGATTCAAGGCATGGTTATCCTCATCATCCCCATCAGTGTTATCATTTTTATTGGCACCATATTGCATTTGATATTGATGAGCATTGGGTTCCACAAATCCAAAGAAGGCTCATTGTAAGTTGGAGAAGGTGGAGGTGGATATCTATTATATTGCATTTCACCATAGTCACTATATGAGTAGGACCCTGAAACAAAAGACTATTCTTCTCCTTGTTGCAGTTGACCATATGGAAAATACTGTGAGGGTCCTTGTCCACTGTAACTAGGGTTCCACAAATCAGCCCATGAATATGATGCCGCTTGTTGTCCTCCAACATCTCCACCCATATTTCCTTGTTCTTTACTACTACCTCCAGAAGTAGGTGGAGCAAGTGGTGAGACTCTCCGATGCCGTTGATAGCCACGGTTCCTTCCATTCTTTCCGGAAAGTCCTGTACCTCCTCTACAAGAATGGCATCTTCCTGATCATGTTGGTAGTATTCACTAGTACACCTGTCCCACTTGTGTCTCCTGCTCCATCTTCCCCATCTCCTCTACCATGGCTACTCAAAGAGACGGTGGTACTCATCCTCTCAGAAAATGACACAACATGAGCAGGTTCTTTCCCTTTATATTGTGGGTGCGGCTGTGCACTTGTGCCTTCTCCTCCAAGTGGGGCACCCTCTGCCTCATCCATTTCTTATCAAGCAAATCTCCAATCTCCTCCTGAAAGGCCGGATCTGAATCTAGCAATGGATCCTCTATCTATCCATGGGAGCAAGGGATCGTCCTCTCTGAATATGTGATCCAAACTAATAAGACAATAGCTCGGATCATCCGTTGCCTTCCTTTCTCTCATTCTGTTTCTCAACTTCAAATTGTAATGACAATACACAAGCTTGTTGAGTTTTTGCATGGTAAGCCAATTCCTGGACTTTGTGTGGATCAAGGAGAAAGTGCTCTAATTCCTTTTCATAGTTTGATGAAGTTGTAACTTGACTAAGGATGCGAACAGCCTCTCTTTTTAGTTTTGGAGTATCCTTTCCAAAATTCATCCACCGATCAGCTGAAATTCAAAATAAACAAATAAAATTAGATATTCCTTAAGTTCTTCCAAATTCCAATCAATTGAGAGATAAATAACAAAAGAGAGCTAGCTTGGGTGATTTGTTCATACCAGGTGGCATCTTTTCAATCGCCCTTATTACGAGAGGGTCAGCAAAGCCTCTTCTTCTTTGTGTGTATGTAGATATCTCCAATGTGAAAATTAGGAATAAATCAATAAACCATACATGTTTAACAGACCTATCTCAAGCATATACATATGTCATCTCAATCACTAACTCACCTCTTGGATGGATTGGATTTGATCATCAGCTCCCAACAATTTCTTCAACACTTGCCTTAATCCTACCCTTAACTCCGTTTCTGTTGCATCGTTGTGGTGTTGGGCATTGGGATAGTAGAATTCGGGATTAAGGAAATAACTTATATTGAAAACAAGTTGAAATGCAAAATGATTAAACATCAATCAAAGAGAGCTAGCTTGTTTTAAAAGCATCAAATAGTGATATTGTTATTGAGTACCTGCATCATGCAATGAATGGTGCAGCTGGTCGTTCCACCAGGCATCAATAATCTTTATATATTCATCATGATATCTAACATTTTCCATGATAGCTTGCTTAGCCCGATCCATTGCTTCATATATATATATATCCCATTTTTGGCTTGTCATCACCATCTACAAGCCGCAACACTCTAACTAAAGGCTCATAAACCTTTAATAAATTAGACACTTTATTCCAAAATTTATTGTCCCTCATCAAGTTAGGGATCTCAAATTCCGGACTATTTGTTGCATTGCCCCATTTCGAACGAAGCCATTCTTCTTATGCAAACATTTGAATCAGCTCTGTTCTAAACCTTACAAGGCTCTCCATCGCCATGAAATTGGTAGCAAACCTAGTTGATCCCGGACGTATCAAGGCATGGTTATTTGTGAATCTTTTCATCAAGTTCAAACGCCATGAATGATCAGAAATAAGTCTGGTAATGCCTCCACATGCCTTGATAACTTCAACAATTTTCTTCTTCTTTCCAATCTCTTCCATAATGAGATCTATACAGTGTGTTGCACATGGAGTCCAAAACAGAGTACAAAACAAATGGGGCCTCTTATTCTCCAACATCTTACCGGGTGCCTTGAAATTGGTGCCATTCTTTGTAACAATCTATACAATATGCTCCTCTCCCACACTCTCTACGACCTTATCCATAAGAGTGTATATATATTTAGCTGTCCGTCTATGTTCAGATGCATCCATGGACTTCACAAAGACACCCAGCGACTGATTGTACCAAAAAGTTTATTAATTGTGTTTGTGTGCCGCTGGTCCACCCATCACACATAATGGTGACCCATCACACATAATGGTGACCCTATTTAGTTGCCACATGGGTCTAAAGGTCTCCACTCATGCTTTTATTTCTTTATATTCTTCTTCGAGATATTTAGTACCCACATCATAAACAGAGGGCGACTGTATTCCCCGCCCAGCTTCGGCGGTAACATCAAGAATTGTTTGGAAATAGGGGGAATCTATTGCTGTAGGTGATATATTCATGTGAATTAGCCATTTTTCTGTAGCTTTGGCTAATCTATCTCTTGCACCCTTCATCACCTTTTTCATAACACTTGATATATTTGGTTGTTTAGCCCCTCTTTTCTATGTGCTAAAGGATCAACAGGAGGAGGAATTGCTCTTCTAGTAGAAATAACTACTACATCAACATCTCATTCTCGGGTGCTAAATGCTCTACGCATGGCCCCCACAATGCCCTTGTCCCTGCTTACCACAGCAGATGAGCCACCTGCATCATAATATTTGTTGCTTCTAGAAAATGCACGACGTTCATATTCTTCTTGGTGACTCATGATGGACTCTCGGCGTGCAGCCTCCATCTGTGCATCTTCATCACCAAAACCTTTATACCCAAATGCATCATGATGGGCAGCATCAACATCTTGTTGCCTCTTGTCTTTTATCTATACTTTTCTAGCTTTGTTTTGGCCAACCAAAGCTTTCATTTGTTCCCTGACTTCCCTTGGTACTTCGGTACAGCCAGCAACATTGCCAGAAATGTGGCCCAAGTGGTGCTTGAATTTTGTAATGCCCCAATTGGTCACTTTCTCACAAAACTTGCATTTAATTTTCTATCTGTTATTCTCAACTGCCTTACCAAAGCTCCATACGGGATCAATATCACGAGGCATTTTAAGTTATCAATTGGCAAACACAAATGCACAATAGAAGACTGAATACCTATAAATATGAACAAGTAGTATGTTAAAAAAAAAAAAAAAAAAAAAAAAAAAAAAACATGTTAGTGGAAACATATATCTAACACTTAGGAATCATTCTCTTGACATTTAATTGGTATTTCATTACTTAAAGTACAATTTTTTTTCAAAAATTTAAAAAATCGGAAAATAAGAAAATAAAATAAAATTAGGAAAAGACAAATTTATGTTGGATTGATCTATGCAAACATAGATATAACATTTATGGGCCTTATTCAAAACAATATAATGGGTAATGAATTAGTTAAGGCATTTTTTCATTCAAAAAATAAATAAGTTGGAAAATAAAAAAGAAAAAAAAAGGGAATGACAAAGAAATGTTGGATTGATCTATGCCACACATATTCAAAACATTTAGGAGCATTTTTCAATACATTTGACTGGCATTCCATTACTAAAAATATTTTTTTTATAAAAATAAAAAAATCTGAAAATAAAAAGGGAAAAAAAATTGAAAAACAAGGAATATATGTTGGAATGATCTATGGAAACATAGATCTAAAATCTAGGAGCCCTTTTCAAGACATTTGATTGGTATTCAATTACTAAAAATATTTTTTTTTTACAAAAATAAAATAATCCGAAAATAGAAAAAGGAGAAAAATTGAAAAACAATCAATATATGTTGGAATGATCTATGGGAAACATAGATCTAACAATATGAAACTATTTTCAAGTTGTTTCATGAGTTTTCCATAAGTGATAATGTTTTTTTTTTTTTTAAATAACATAAATCCGAAAATAAAAATAACAATAGATATAAAAAAAAAAACAAAAGATATGCACGCAAGATCAAAAGGAAGCATGGATCTACAATAAAACAAGACAATGATGCCATTATGTTGTGATTCATAGTAGTTTGACAGTGATAATCTCAAAAGTTGAAAAAAAAATCACATACCTAGATGAAGAATCATGTTTAGAATCTTTAGATTCCTTTGAATAGTTGATGTTGGTGATTTGGTGGCAACAAATTTTGAAGAAATGGACTTGGGAGTCACTTAGGACCGCAAGGAGGAAGTAACACTAGAAAGAGAGGGGAAGAGAGGGTTAAAAAAACCCTTAAGTTGTCAAAAGGGGGGGTTATAAAGCCCCCCGATACGTGGCAGCCTGTAGCGGCCGCTACGCAAGCCGCCACAGTTGCGACGGCCGATATATTGGCTGTAGTGTGACGGTATCTGCCGCTACGGCCAATATATCGGCCGCCACATAGCTATTTACATCCTTGCTAACACCCTTTCACGATTGCATGGACCTATCATGAAAAGGATTGTGCAGTTATTCATAATACAAAACCTTGATGTCTCTTGATATCGTGCATGATCGTCATTTTTCACTGGTGATCATTGTCTGTCTTAAAGAGTCCATCATTGTCAGTCGCTAACTGCTCACAACGCTCCTTTTTAGTCTATCGATGCAGGTGGCCTACTAGATCAAATCTGTCATGACTCATGATTCTTCTAGAAGCGTTCATTGTGTGGCTTGATGAAGATGGTGAGATCATAAGGCTTGGATAAATGTATGGATAAGGGAGGATGCTATATTTTATTGAAGAGAGGAAAAAAAGACGGTGCGATCATTGCAGAAACTAAGAGATACCTGACCATGGTCGTGATACCATAATAACTTTCAAATGAGTACATATTCACCAAGGCTTTTTATTGGTCCAGATTTCACGGTATATAAAAGAGAAGAGAATAATTTAAAATCCAAACTAATAAATTAGCCTGATTATCCCTCTAAGCAACTGCCCTTTGTATCTCTTCCAACTTAGATATTCCTTATCTCTAACACTTGGATTAGGGTGCTAAGAGATGGAAGAAAAATGATGTGGTTGTTGTTACGAACAAATGGAGGATAAATATAATCAGTTGGCGAGGGGGGGTGGGCTCATCTAAGAAAGTATCTTTTAGAAATAGGTTGTGATTTAGTTGGATATGTAAAAGAAAATATTGTAAAGGTTAAGAGAAAGAATGATGTGTCGTAATGGTTAAAATTGTATTAAAAATTTTTAAATAATAATTCTGCCCATGCACCTCTCAAACAGTATTTATTAAAAGTTTTAAAACAATATGATGATTCTTGGGTGCTTTTGCAATCATAAGTGATGAAACAATATGTTGGTTCGTTGGTTCTCTCGCAATCACACTCTGTTTGTCTTCTGCAAGATATGCTTGAGGCAATATAGTAAGGGAAAGATCGACCAGTGGGTAAACCTCTGGAGCCATAGTCTCAAGATTGCACTTGGGTAGGCAATATTACGCAAACTGGATCAGGTATGATGTTTATCCAATGGTGTAGATGCCTCATCTATTAAAGCTGATCCCACCACTGATGTATGTCCTTTGAGTTCAATGGAAACAAGCTTGCCTTCTTCATCTTCAAACCTTCCCATTTTATCTAATCCAAGAGATCCCTTCCTTTTATGCGGTACTGTTTTTGGGGACTCCAATTTTTCCTTGAATTCTCTGCCTAGTTCATTAGGTAAATATTGCCATTGGGCATCATGTCACCATGTCATTGGAGAGTGGTCATATAACTTCTTGTCAAATTCTCCCCCTTGCTCAGCACTATTTCATCGCGAACAAGCAGTCTCAGCCTTACAAGGAGTTGGCAAGAGGCTCTACTTGCCTTCCAATCTTTTGTGTATTTAAATCTCAAGTATCACGTGGTTTATCCTCACAATCTACATGGACAACCCTTCCACCACATGAGCATCTGAGAAGCATTCTCATGTAGGGAACACCGCCTTGATCTCTTCAATGTGCAATACCTTGTGAATCTTTTAACGATTGTTACGATTCAGGTTGTCTATCCTCAACTCTGGATTAGTACTATATAGTCTTAAACTATGAAAACTGACTAGCCAAGACATCCCAAAAGCTAAGCTGTTAGAAAGCGGAAGACAAATCTACTTAAATAAAACAAACCACCACCCCCACCCCACACCCCCCCCTTCCACCCCGCCCCCGCCCCTCCCACCAAACAAAAAAAAAAAAAAAAAAAAAAAAAAAAGAAAAGAAAAGAAAAACTGGGACTCCATTTGATTTCACAGCCCACACGTGCCTACCCATGTGACTTGGGGGAACAATGCCTTCCCGAGGTTCAAACGCACGACCTGACATGTCTATGATGTCAAGTCCAACTAGTCAATACATCCCAAAAGCTTAAGTTGCTAGAAAACGGAAGACAAATCTGCTTAACATATATTGCTCCAGATATCAAAGAAGGCATCAACTAAAGGAATATGGAGCAAAACTCACATGTAGGATAGGCACAAAGTATTGATTCACTGACATGCTCGATATCAGATCTTCATCACCTTTGATTGACCCAATCCATTAAAGTTACAATCCCCTTCATCCAACTGTAGGACCAGTTTTACCAAAAAAAATGTAGGGCCAGGGTATGTTAAGATGACAAACCACCACCCCCCACCGGCCCACCCCACCCCACCCCACCCCAAGTGTCAAACATGACCTGATCATTTTCTCCCACAACTGTTGGGGCATCACCTAAAACGGTTTATCTACCCCTTCCTTGTCCAGATAATATTCTATTAGTGATTCATGAGTTGATTGGTCCAATTGTTTTCACCAAGCCATGGTATTTAGAAGAGCCTTATTGAGTACTACTTGGCCAAACTTGCTTGAGCTACTCCGATTGGTGACCTTCTAATTCAACTTTGAGTTTTGAAACCATGGGTTGGAGAGATGGAGGCGCATCAATAGTACCTTTAGGACCATGCGCTTTTAGGCTTATCTGATGGATCTAGAATTGAACTTTGTAAATTATCCTCACTCTTCTATGGATCTAGGATCTTTCTGCAGAGGTTTCATCTTCTTTCTCCACATAGGAATAGAGGTGAAAACAAAGGTTATAGCTTTGAAAATTAGGATTTCACAGCAACTCCATAATTTAATATCTCCATATTCATGGTCCCTAGTGCTGCTTGAGAGATTACGGACATCAGTTCCAGAAAAGACTACTAATCATATGTCCTTGTACTGCAATGCAAAGTGAACTTTTTTATTTTATTCATCAAGCACATAAAACTCAACCATAAGCTAGTGAAAAACAAAAAAAGGATTGAATTTTTTAGAAAATAGTTTCCTTATACCATGACTTGGATATATGCTTCAGAAAATAATTGTCTTATTCCATGACTTGGATATATGCCTTATGATTGATTATATTGAGCTTAGCATAATTTATATCTAGCTTTGTCATATGCTATCCCCATAGCAGAGTATTTTAAAATTTTAGAGCAAAAAATGGGCTTGGCTTTTGATTGATGAATAGTGTTGTTGAGGAACCTCCATAATAATCAAGCAATGCAAAGAACTTAAAAATAAGGCAAACCAATGGTTTCCAGTAAAGAAAAATAAACTTAAACATTTTGTGATTGTCCACTAAGCTTACAACAATGAAAAGGCAAATTCATAATAAAAACCAATTTGATAATGGTGTTTGATAGACTAGGAAATAGGACTACATGTGTCCAGCATTTTACCACAACAACAACAACAACCAAAAAAAAAAAAAAAGAAGTTTCCAGCATTTTAAGTGAGACTGAATCTTTTATGCAGAAAGGATGGAAACCCGTTCAATACCACTGTTCTTCCATCACCACCGCTGCCTCCACCACCATTGCCGCCACCACCATCACCGCTTTCAGAGGGGCCAACTTCTGGAGGAATACCTGAGAACACGACAGATGGTCCATCTGCTCAAAATGGTTTCCAACCTGTGGGATCCAAAAAGTCTCAAGTCAAGAAGACCACTTTGATTGCTGCTATGATAGTTGTACTGTGTATTATTGTTGTGCTGCTCATTTGGAGTTGTTGGAAATGTAATAAAAAAGTGTCGACGGCTGATGGGATTTTCAAGGGACAGGAAATTACTACCCATAAAAGTCACAAAGAAAAGCCTCACAGCACCGAGTTTTTAGTTCAACAAACCAATCAAGTGGGCAAAGGTAACTATATTCACCTTGAATTTGCAATTTACTTTATTCCTTGGCAAAAAAATCCAAGTGAGGTAACATGCTTTCTTGCAATAAGGGCGTCCACCAGGACAGGTTGTGGCAACCACTTTTTTTTGCTTTTTTGTGGGGCTAATATTAGTAATCTGAGTTATTCACCTTCTTTATTGGTTTAATAAGCCCTAAGACATGTAATTTCATATGTTAAATCTTCATAGATATTGAGAAAATCTGAAAAATATCCAAAGAATTCCAACCTATAGACCTAATTTTCTGCATTTTGTGGGCCCTTAATTCATGATCCGGACTCCAGAATGTTCAATATTCTCATCCTAATGATAAGCATCAAGATGTTTAGTTTTGAATCTTAAATCTGCATAGATTTTGAGAAATTTGTGAAAAAAAAAAAAAAAATCCAAACACATTTAAAACTGTTGGATGTACCCATTTATTCATGTGAAAATGGTGATTTTGAAAAACATGGTAACTTGTCTCACAAAAGTTACATTTACATATGTACAACCCAATTTCCTATCCCATGTGTAAAAGGCAAACAACCCCTTAGTGTGAATCTAACATGTTAATAATGTCTTGGTTGCAAAATTCTATAGACACTGATGTTAGTGAGCGTTTATATGTGCTGACCATGTCCAAGGAGTAAGGTTGTAAGCAACTCGGTCACCTTCGAGTTGAGTCAATTTGGCTGAATTGGACTGAGTCGCACCCCACAGCCAAACAATTTTTAAAAATTGTGAAAAGTAGCAAAGAAAAGAATAATAATAGTAAAATAAAAGAAAAGAACATGATGTTCTATGAATATTTAATTTTAGACTTTTTTACTTAATAATAATGAATTCAAGGAGTAATAGGCACCCACCTTAATATTTAAATGAATCAGATCACGGTTAATTTCGACGAATTAGGGTCAACTTCCTTGGCTCTTCAATGTTCAACCTTAGTTGGCCTTCTCATAACCTTAAGATGAGATGTACCATGTGAATTTATCAATTCATGAATCCTTTGTAAGGAGTTTTTTCTTTTTTTCTTTTTTAATTGGTTGTAATTTGGCGTACCACATTTCTTTTATCATTATCTTATCATAAATGGCTTGTTGATATTGTTGTATACAGTTTTACTTCTGAAGAATGATGTTCAAAATCCAACAAAAGAACATCAGGTTGAAATGACAAAGATGGGGGTGACTCCAATGCCTCAACTTGTTGATAAAGTCATTGTAAACCCCATTACAGCCACCAAGTTGCAGAAAGTTCAAGAATCCTCAACTTCTTTAATGCTGTTCACTATTGCATCCCTTCAACAGTATACAAATAGCTTTGCGCGAGAACATCTTATAAGAGAAGAAACATTAGGAAATGTTTATCATGCAGTTCTCCCAGATGGACAGGTTTGGTCCTTATCAATTAAAACACAACTGCCCTGTGACCATTCATTCATTTAGGTTAGGGAGATTCCAACCTGATGATAATACCCTTTTCTTGTTTTATATGAATTAAACAGTTGTGGTTTGATTTGAGTAAAGTTGGTTTTGTAATCTCTACTAGTATATGGCATAACTTCTAGTTTAAACTAAATGAGGGATTTGGGTGAGAGATTAGAGAGAGAGGTCGAAATCTCTTTTTTGGGGGCAGGCCTTCTGTCTCTTAGATACGCTTTTGTAAGATGCTGCTAAGAATATTACTGCTAATTAGGATCCTGATCTGATTCTAATCAGGGTCATTACAATTCCAGTAGAATCTCTAAGAGATATACAAGCTATACAAGTTCGGGTTACATTATGATTGTAAATTTGTAATAAGCTGAGTATGATGATCCCTAAATAATACTCTGAAGGAGTACCGCGTCCATGCACTCTTTTGCACTTCACTCAAATTCAAATGGAAGATAAGCATCAGTTTTTCCACTGGATGCCAATTGCAGTCTCTTGTCATTGCTGTAGGAAAGAATGAAAGATGGCTGCAAGTTGTAGATTGGAAGAGACTTCTTTCTCAGCCTTTTGAAACCAGTGTCCAATTATATGCATTGGCTGATCCTTCCCATCCTGGCGGCTTTTATGGTCCGATGCTGACAGTTGTAACCTTTTTCGCTCCAGCTATTGTAGCACACTGGTCATTGATATTCTTCTGTTATGGCTTATCCAAACTAGGTACCATCCAATGAACATTCTTCTCAGAGTAGCAAAATAGTCATTGATATTCTTCTCTTATGGCTCATCCAAACTAGGTACCATCCAATGAACATATTGCTCAGTTGACTGTCCTTCTACATGTCCAATCTTAGAGCGGTGCACAGGAGAACTCAAATTGATCACACCCAATTGTTAATTTTCTTTATGAAAACATTGAAAGGCAAATGGTTATTCAAATTGGAATAATAGATTGAAATAATTTTAGGTTTTACACAAGAAATGAAAAACCATAAGAGAGAAAAATAGAGAAAATAGAGAGACAGAGAGAACTTAGATAATAGAATGATATGGTCGTAATCCCTAGGGTTGGAAACCACTCTTACATATGCTTTATTTACTTTTTGGTATTTTCAAAAAAAAAAAAAAAAAAACAAAAAAAAAAAAAAAAAAAAACTATCTATTTGCAGCAATTACTAAAAAGTCCATGAAATTCCTGTATTTATACATAATAGTCCACTTTTTATTTCTTAACAATACAATATTTATCTAAAAAAAACAGAATAGGATATCTTTAAATGTATCTAGCTAAATTTAAAAAATACTAAAAGAGGATCGGTAGTACTTTATAACTCTAAAGGAGAAGGATCCACAATATGCTACTTTCTTGTTTGATTTGTCTGACATGAAAAATTAATAGTAAAGTGCCCTTGTTTCATGTTGCGAATGTTTGTTTGTTCTATGCATCTGGCAATGACTATTAGAGATCAAGTAATTGAACTTTGTCAGTATCTATATTTGGTGCTTTATGAACTAACTTCTGTTTAACAGAAGGAATACAAAATAACTTTAAAAACTTTTAAGGTCATGAATTAGGTGCCTGTCGACACATGCACATATTCATGCCTCTGTTTCATGTCCCAGCATTTGATTGTTTTTGTCATTGTTTTTTCATTTGCATGTTCTTCAGCAATTGGCAGTTAAGACACTTAATAAAGCAATACACATTCTTCTGAGGGATGAAGATTTTCTCAACCTGGTGTTGAGGATATCTGAACTTCGACACGACAATGTTATTGGGCTTGTGGGTTACTGCATGGAGCATGGGCAAAGGATACTTGTATATCATTACTGCAGTAGTCAGACACTTGAAGATGTTCTACACTGTGATGAATTCAACAAGAAATTATCTTGGAATGACCGCATTCAGATAGCTCTTGGAGGTGCAAGAGCTCTAGAGTGAGTAAACATCCTATTAGAAGTCTGTATTTTCAAATGATAGAAATATGCTTGGTATGTTGCCTGGATACTCCAAAGTAGGGAACATTTACATAACACGTCCTATCTTGTACTTCATTTTAAAGTGTAAAATTGTGTCCCCATCAATCCATGGCATTTTCCTCGTTATCTACATTGTACCGGGCATCATTCTATATCAGAGAAAGAGACAGTACTAATGAAAAAAGACCTGTTTATGATCTCTGGGTGACTTGAGCTCGGTTTGGTCAAGCCATGGGCACTAATATCCATAGCAATACTATCTGTGAGTCCCACTGTGGTCAATGAAACCCTCTCGCATTCCCATAACCTGTGCATTAGCAATGTTCCAAATTTCAAATCAAAGTGTTAGTCACCATTGGAATAATCCATTTAAGTTTTACCATTAAGTCCATTGAGCCCTTAATTGATAGGTGGCATCATCCAGAAAGGTTGATTTTGTAGCCACACCTAAATAATAAGGCCTTCCCATCCCAGCAACGGGATTTACAAAGAGGACCACACCTTCTTATGCTGCATGCAACCCGTACTACATTAGATATCTATCTCCAAAACCTGTTCTTTGTGTTTTTATGAATCTATAAATACCCTATTACAGTAAAAGAAATAGAACCATTGGTCATAAGGAAGATGACTGGACTTGGATTGTCTCAGCCAACTCAGTTTGTCCAAGTTTTGATCGCTGAATCCAAACTCAGTTTTCTTCAAATCAGCAGATGCTAATCTTGTTGGGCATCGCAGAGTTAGTTTTTTTATATTGAATCGTCAAACATCAAATTGAAAGACTTGGTTGAGTGATTCAGGCTGTTTCTAAGATCTGGTTTTGTTTAGCTTATTTATGAAATTTTTACTGAAGGTATCTGCATGAAATTTGCCAACCACCTATTATGCATCGGAATTTCAAGTCGTCCACTCTTCTCCTTGATGACAAGCTAACAGTGCGTGCTTCTAATTGCGGTTTGGCTAGGCTAATTTCATCAGTTTCTGTTAATGAGGTAAATGAAGGCTCAAATATTGTAATTAGTTCAAAATTTTGGATGATGAGAAATTTGTGTTATTTTTTAGTGAATTAAAAGTTACAAATTTTTTTTTTTTTTAATGTTACTTCTTGTCTTCTTGATTACTCATAATAGTGTTTGTCTTTCTTTCAGTTATCAGGATACATGCAGTCATCTGGTTATGATGCCCCAGAATCCATGTCATCAAGGAAATACACACTTCAAAGCGACATTTACAGCTTTGGTGTCATAATGTTAGAACTCCTTACAGGGCGGAAGTCTTACGACAGGTAAGAAATTTAAATTTGCTACGCATGCATTTTGCCAGTTCCTATATGGTTCATTTCCTTATTTGTTTCTAAATAATGCATGTAGTTCACGGCCTCGAGGAGAGCATTACCTAGCAAGATGGGCTATCAATCAGCTTCACGATATTGAACTGTTGTCAAGAATGGTTGACCCTAATCTCAGTGGAACATATTCTGAAAAATCCTTATCGCGGTTTGCAGACATCATTTCTCTCTGCCTGGAGGTGAGCTCGTTTCCATTTTGGATTTTTCATAAATGCAAATATGCGGTCATGAGCATGAAGAATTACTGATTGAAGCCTCGCAAGTGTACAATGTGCTAAAGCACCCATTTCTTTATTGGTGGGCCCCACATGGACTGAAATGGGTGCTTCAGCAAATTGTACACTTTATGAGGCTTATTTATGAAATATGAATACCACAATCTTTTCACATTTTAGACTTTTTGATGCCTTGGCCTGTAAATTATGCTTCTCTCTCTCTCTCTCTCTCTCTCACACACACACACACACACACCCACACCCACACACCCACACACACAAGGGCAAATGGAAAAAAGAACTAGAGAGGAGGAAAAACTAAGCGGGGCAGTCTTCATCTCTGAGAGAAAACTAGAAGAGAACTTGGGGAAGATCTTAAAAGAAAACTCATTTTTTTTCATTAATCATCAACCATTCTTCAACCAAAGAAGCTTTCCATGCTTTAAATAAGCAAAAACATAACCCTAAAGCTAATCTAGACCATCCAAACACATTGATGGCCAGGATCAAAATGTCCAACTAAAAATAACTTAAAACATAAACAAATAAAACTGAAAATAGACTCAAAAAAGATGGGTTGGGCCCACAGGCTGGTCGACCCATGGTATCCTGCATCAATTAATGCCTAGTTTGTGGGTGGCCCAACCCCAACTGGATGCCTGCCAATCATGTTGAGGGATGAGAAGGGTTGGATGAGCGGTTGACCAAATATCACTCTAATATTATAATCTTACCCCTTGATTTCGAGATTAATATTTTAAAAGTTTTGCAAGTGCATTTTGTGTAGTGATTCTTCAATCCAATTGTGGGTAATTGTCAGATCAATGTCAATTTGGGTGAGTGTTAGACTGTCAATTCACAGGTGTAGGTGTGTTTGAGAGTTGGATTGATCATAGGTGGGTCCCATTGAACAAAACAAAAAACCTTGACTCTTCCTTCTTTTTTTTTAGTACTTGCCAAGTTGCCATATCTGTGAGGACAGTCCTACTCCTTTGATTCCCAGAAAATCATAGGGGCAAGACATTGCTGGGGTAATTTGTTCTCCAAATTCATTGTCCTACTTAACTAGTGGGCTAAAATTGTATCCTTGATGAGAATATGGAACAATACAAATTCATAATCAGTCATCCAAATGTGAGCTAGTAAGCTCTCTGCACACATGAAGCACCGGCAGCTGAAATTGTTGAATGAAACGAGAGAATGAGACAATTGATCTTCTGGTATTTTTGTTTGTATCCTTGTAGAATATTTATCTTGCTCTTTGATATGTTAGTCATCAAAATTGATAAGAACTACCTCACGTTTTTTTTTTCTTTTTTAATATTTTGTCTTGATACGTGACGACGGCTTGAACGAATGAAGTTTAGACATCTGATGCATATAGTTTAACTATTTTTATCATTATTTGTTTATTTGTTTTAAACCATTTTAAATGTCACTGCTCAACTTTTACCTTGCAGCCAGAGCCAGAATTCCGACCGCCAATGTCCGAGATTGTGCAAATGATTTTGCATATGATACAGAGAGAGGCCCTAAGGAGGCCCTAAGGAATCAGTAGTGAGAATTTTTCTCATGTTTGTTGAAGTAAAGGAAAAAAGGACTTAGTGTAGAGATTTTTATCATGGTGGTTGAAGAAAAGGGTAGATGTGTTATCTGCACAACAATTGCCGGCCGGATGGATATTGATTTGCAAGGGATGTCCAATGGAATGTGAATTCAAAACTCTAATCTAATATGGTTGTTTTTCTTTTTTGTGGTCAAATTCTAATATATACATAGTTGTTATTGGTGGGGACTTTCTTTGTTTTTGCTTGTTCAGCAATGATCATTGCATATAGTAATTCATGCTGGATAGATCTCATATTCTTTTGAAGCTCAACTTTTTAATTGTTACTTTCTTAAAAAAAAAAAAAAAAAATGCTTGTTAAATGTTGGTGTTCCAGCCATTTGTCTGAATGAGCTACATGGTTGATAGGATCGTACCATCAAAAAAAAAAAAACTATTAGATCAACCTTTACTAAACTCATGGTCACAGTGACCTACCCATAACTCCAAGGGGTAGCTCAGTTGGCGTAGGACCATTACGGTTTGCACCTGGAGGTAGGAGGCACCCTTTCTCCCGAAGTTATAGGGCTATTTTGCTGAGTTCCTTAGAGAGAGTTGTCTCGTGCCCCTAGGTTTTCTCTACCTACCCTACCTGTGTTGGTTTCGGGATACAGGTACCCTTTTGTTGAAGGTCCTTCGAGCTTTTCCTGGGAGTATGGCATAAGTTACTTTAGCGCTTGGTACTCGGACATTGGCTCGGGGCATTTCCTCTACCCCTGCTTTAAAACAGCAAGGTGAACTTGCGTCCTTGAATCGATAACCATCTTTCGGCTAACCTAACTTCCTCCGTACCTCGGGACCAACAAAATTCAAAACTACACTACCACACTGGGGCTATAGGGAAGTTTACCCAGCTTTTCTTTCGGCCATGAGGGATTAGTGCAACCCAAAGGGTTGGGAACCCTTTGATGAAAAAAAAAACAATGACTCACCCACCTTTCACAAAAATTATTGATTAGGGAGGAAAGGTTCATGAGCAGGAATCCACATCCCCACACCAGTGCACAACCTTTACAAACAAGGACCTTGTTTCCATGATCCGAAAGATGATTGCATTGAGATCCACCTCAGATGTATGTAAAACTTTCCTTATAAAAGACTTCCCTTATCTTTTTATTTGGAACAAGAAAGCCAAATTTTGGTCTTAAGAGAACTGTTTTGTTTGTGGTATCCCTCTTCCAGACTAGATTTTCTTAATTTAAAAAAATAAATAAATCTGCCTAATGGATGTTGGGACCCACATGTGATGTTGTGTTTTTAACATGAGAAAAACTGGGTGGCTAGAATCGTCTAATCTTTATTCTCACTTTACACATTGGTTATTCATAGCGTGTTTCCTTACACCTAGACGTGAATTGATGGTATAGAGCATTAATGGTGGGCCTGTTTTCTTTTGTCTTGATTATAAATACAAGCAATCCAGAGAAACCAGTTGAGAAAGAGATTTTTTTTTTATTATTTTTTTATTTTTTTGTCTGTCTGATTATAACAGCAAGCAATCAGATCAAGAAAAATTTCCCTTTGTAATTTTTTTTTTTGGTTGTTTTGCATTTTTTTAATGATTGTTTTTTGTTATCGTTAAAAAAAAAAAAAAAAAAAAGCTGTGTAGATAACTTTTCTACATATTTTACTTTACTGCTTGAAAAATTAATGTAGCCTAGGCTATTCGGGAAAACCTTTTTAATAGAGTGGAGTGAAGTAAAGATTATTTTGAAGAAAGAATAAAATATAAGTGACTTATGATGATATTTTATTTTTAGTTCTTTGACATAGAATCTTTTTGGCTTTTCATATGGAAATGATGTGTTTTTTTTGTCTTCTAGTAGAGAAAGGAGGTTGTTTTTTTTTTTTTTTTTTTGAAAAAAAATGATGGGAATTTTGAATTAATGTGCTTTTGATGTGACTTTTTTTCTTATAGAGATGAAGGCTTTAATTCACTTGACTTTATTAATAGATTTGCCAAACAAACCCGAGGAAGAGGGAGAGCACTTCACTATTTTACATGGCTTGATTTGAGTCTTCTCTCAATTCTGTAAAAAAAATTAATTATTTCATTAAAAATATGTATTTTTTTCATTTTCTAGTCGTAACTCTACTATAACCGGTCTATTGAGAATTAGCTAAATGTTAAATTTAAAATAAATATTAATTACCCACTATGTTTAAAATAAACAATTGAGTTCGAGGATTGAATAAAATATAATGAATTGTGAAATACTTTACCATGTAAATGCGGTCTAATTCCAATGTCGCGTGAGATAAAGTGAAGGAAAATTTAGTTTATGAATTAATAAAGTATACCAAATAAAATGCTTTTTGTAAAAATCACTTTACTTTACTGGTTGAAAAACATAGGGGGTCTGAAAGCATGGAGTAAAACATGGGGGGCCTAAATGCACGGTGAGGGAGAGGGAGAGGGAGAGGGAGAGTCTACGTAGTAAATACTTCACTACTTTACATACAACTTTACACGGTTCGATTCGAGTTGTCTTCGTTCGATCTTTTTGTACTACTTTGTAAAACTCTGCTAGAAACACACAATGACTCATGATCCCGACACGAAACCATCCCTTCCGATATCTCCCGAAACTCCACTCCCTCCTCCTCCAATGCCGATACGTATCGGACCCCCCCAAACCCCAATCTCCACCGTCCAATCCCATCGACCCTCATCTTCTCCTCCGCGTCTGCACCATCCTCTACCAGCAGCAAAGCGCCCCCGACACCAAAGTCTTCTCCAACCTCCGAAATGTCGGTTTCGACCTCACCCACGAGTTCTTCCTCCAGGTCTGTAACAGATTCCCCTTCTCATGGAAACCCATCCACCGATTCTTCCATTTCTCCCTCTACGAATCCCACCATTTCCCCCACACCCCAATCACCCACAACAAGATCCTCGACATCTATGGAAAATCCAGCAACACCCAGCTCTTCTGGGATTTCCTCCGTGAAACGGCCGATAAGCGTCTCGTAACGGTCTCCACGCTGCGAATCGCAGCGAAATCGCTCGCGGTGGCGAAAGAGATGAAGAAATGCGTGGAGTTCTTCAAATTGATGCATGCCCAGAAGCTCTTTGATGGAGTCGAAACTCTCGATGTTGTTGTTCAAAGCCTCTGCTCTGCGAAGCTGGTGGCGGAAGCGAGGTATCTCGTATTAAAGCTGAAGTCTTTGGTGAAGCCATCTGCGACTACTTACGGGTTTTTGGTTTATGGGTTTTGTGAGGTGGGCGAGTTGGTGGATGCTTGCAAGGTTTGGAATTTAATGGTGGACGAGGGTCTTGAGCCGGAAGTGGCTTCGTATGAGAAGATGATGGATGCCTTCTTTAAATGCAATAGGATTTCTGATGCAATGGCAATGTTCGGAACTTTGAAGCTGGAGAGATATCATGATTTGGGGTTGTCTTCTTACAGGCTTTTAATTAGTTGGTTGTGTAGAAAAGGGAAGTTGGTTGAAGCGCACATGGTGTTTGGTGAAATGCTCAAGAGAGGGATTGGTGCTGATAATGAAGTGTTTGCTTCTTTGGTTTATGGGGTTGTGAGCAGAGGGGGTGTGAGAGAAGGGTATAAGATTGTACAAGGGATTGGAGACCCTGACTTAAGTGTTTATCATGGGCTTATGAAGGGATTGTTGAGGCAGAAAAGGGCTAGGGAGGCCACCCAAGTGTTTAGAGAAATGGTGGAGAGAGGATGTGAGCCTACTATGCACACATACATCATGCTTTTGCAAGGGCATTTGGGAAAGAGGGGGAGAAAGGGCCCTGACCCTCTTGTGAATTTTGAGAGTATATTTGTGGGGGGATTGGTGAAATTGGGTAAGTCATTGGAGGCTACAAAGTATTTGGAGAGGATGATGAATGGAGGGATTGAGGTGCCTAGGTTTGATTACAATAGGTTTTTGCATTGCTTTTCAAATGAGGAAGGGGTTTTCATGTTTGAGGAAGTGGGAAAGAGGTTGAAGGAGGTGGGATTGGTCGATCTTGCTGACATTTTGGTGAGATATGGGGAGAAAATGGCAACTAGAGAGAGGAGAAGAAGAATTAAGATGTAGTGGTGGAGTAACTTGATAAGTTTATGTTGGGTATGTTGCCTATCTAACACCAGCTAATGTGACTTTTTGTAAACTTCAGCAAGGAAGGATTTCTTTTTAATTATATTGTCAGATGTACACAAATGAATTGGTTGCTCTAAAGTCTTGTCAAATTTGGTACAAGTTCTTATTTGTATACATATATATTTTAATGCAACAACATATATATTTTTAAATATTTATTTAACTATTTGAGCTTCTTTATTTAGTTGCAACTTCTAAAAATTTGTTTTGTTTAATAACAACTCATAACCTGTTGCTAATTAGTTCATCTTTTAAATATTATTTCATAGCTCTGCCAGTGCATCTATTTTACAATTCCTATTATACCTGGATGCTCATTTTTGTTTTAATTATTTAATCATTATCTATTGATGATCTCAGAGAATTTGGTGTATTAGCTTAGAAGTAGCAACCCCTATTCTACATTCTATATTCTCTTGCTGTCAGCTCTTTGGAGTTTTTGGCCTTCATTTGCTAAGTCTCTGGCTTAGGTTGGTTTCATCTGCAGCACTTTCGGATAGTTCCACATTGTTCGGACGAGAATCTGCACAATTTTCCAGGTTCATACATACTTTCTCAAAAAATATTAATTTCCTCAAGTTTATTTTGTTCACTTGCATGGAATTGGTTGGCAGTGAGAGCAGTTTCCTGTTAACAAGCTACTCCAATCAGCTGCAAAGTATATCTAAAAGGACAAATTAAAAGATTGGTTGGTTCAGTACTCAAATGAGATTTATCTAGGAGAGATTGATGATTTCCAGTGATGACTCGTGGGGAAGTGGCAGTTCTTCAAAAGGGTGATTTGGCCATCTTCCAGACTTGAGAATTTGTCGGTATGGCTTCACCTTATTTTCTGGTGTTATGCATATCATTAATAGGTGATACTGAAAAAGTGGCCTCACCATGGATCCATACAGTGCCTTGTTCGGAGATGATACGAAATGTGTTGACAAAAATGTCTCCAATTTCCTTCCTATATGCCTCAAACTACATATATGTCTACTCCAAATGGTAGTTAAATCAGCTGACTTTTTTTTGGCAACTATAAGAGATATATACAGAAAATAAATGTTTGATTCTAAATCATCAGGATTCCTGCTAATGATATGAATTGAGGTGCTAGCATTTACTCTAAACAAGAAATAAATTTAAGTGCCTCCTGTCTCTAGATTTACAGGTGAAGGATACCAATTAAATATCACAGTTCACATGCAGCTAATACCCACATAGTCTAGGAAAATATTATAGGCCATGTGAAATGGTTTCATTCTTCAGAAGGTAAAACAGATGACAGTATCATGTTTGATAACAGAAAGGCAATATTATTGTCATAGCTAATATCAGTCTTATTTGCAGGAGAGTTGCATAAGAGAAGGCTTGCGAGTTGCGACAGACTGCTGATTTACATATGCTGATGGATCCATTAATCGATAATTTAAAATCCCATTGAATATTACTTTCTACTTCGACAGAAGTAAGTTTAAACAGAGGATGTGAGAGCAGTAGAGGAAAGTAAATGTGAAAAAAAAAAAAATGAAAAAAAAAGAAGGTAATTAAAGAGATCCATTACACAAGATTTAAGCACGTAAATATGAGACTCCTTCTCTGGTAGGTGTACAGATTACTTGGACTTGATAAGCATCTGATTGAATGAGGCATCTTGAAGAGGGGTGTGATAGAGAAGGCATTTTTTATATGAGTTTCAGATGCATGAGTGAAAACCAGGCAAATGTGTAGTACATGTGTAGGCTGAGATAATGACATAGGCCAAACCCAAGGTTGATTTTGCCTAATTTGCATGTGAAGTATGCTTCCATGCCCAACATGGCCTGGGAACATCAGTTATGTTGGGCTAGGAGAAGAGAGCCAGCTTGTTGGGCTTTTTGGCAAATATGGGTCTGAAGCTGCTTGGTCAGCCATCTGAGGAGCTTGCACCTCCATATTGAAATTCTTAGCTTGTTTATAGCAATATCTTGGACATCTTTTTGTTTGGCAGGTATGTTGTTGATCAGTAGCACTCTGGATTGCTGGGCAACCTCAAGTTGGGCTTTCCTCTCATGCACAGAAATGATAAAAAAGCCCATATGAGTTTTCGAGTGCCCATGTACCTGGATGGGGATTCCATAAATTTCTTTTGGATCTTGTAATCTGAACCCTTTGAGTGGCCTTGCAAGTATGTATGATCAAAATCTGATGAATTATGCCGTCTGTTTGTTTATCTTCTGCCCACAATAGACCCATCTACGGTGAGGCCCGCCTTCTGTTAGGGTTGAAATGTCCACTCTAAAGCTTCTTCAGGTCTAGCTCATTTTGTCAATGGGTAGAGCCAACTTGTGCTATAGATATATTGGGCCGGTCTATTCCATCTAGTTAGGGAGATTTGTTCAAGAAGAGCCTGTTCTCCTTTGGGCCAGAATATGGGCATGGTCCTGGAGAAAAGCTGGTTCAAGAATAGGCAGCTACTACTATCATTTCAAAATTTCAACCTTTTGGATCACTGGAAATGGGCTCATCTTGGCGTGAGTGGAATGAATGGATGGTAATGATACCTATGCCCTATTTTGTTTGCAAGCATCCTAAGAATTCTTGTTAGGAACAAGCAGTTTTATTAAGAATTCCCTACATGTTGTACCCCTTTTAGTTTTACTAATTTTATTAAGAATTCCCTGCATGTTTTACCCTTTTTGTTTTTTTTTTACCAGAATCCTAAGAATTTCAAATTCTCCAAAAGTTGTCTCCCGAAGGTGGAATTTCAAATCTCTCTTCTGGTTGGAGCATTTGAAATTCCAACTAAAACCAAAGAAGGTTGGATTTCAGGAATTCCAAAAGGCCATTTGAGACCATTTAGGTGACTGAAGTTTTAAATTTTGGTGAAAGAAATATAGCATTTCGAATTTCAGGAATGAGCCATCTCAAATCTTTGTCATAAATTTTAGTAAGGAAACAGCCCATGATAATTCTACAAGCCAAAGGTTGATATTTTATGTGATTGATTTTAAGAAATCTCACCATTCAAAGTGTGAATTCAGAATTTTTGGAGGTAAAGAGTAGAGACAAAGTCCAGGATTGCATTAATTCCCTTCAATCCTTGAAAAAGTG
Organism: Camphora micrantha; assembly: GCA_003546025.1. Classification (NCBI taxonomy): domain Eukaryota; kingdom Viridiplantae; phylum Streptophyta; class Magnoliopsida; order Laurales; family Lauraceae; genus Camphora; species Camphora micrantha. The sequence continues at coordinate 728,549 of QPKB01000007.1, forward strand.
TCAACAGTTTACATGGAATTTTGCACTATGAGGGATTTTTTATTCAGGGGGGGAAATTAGTTTAAACTTTCTCTCAACGCCTGTGAAAATGGGATAAGTACAAAAATTAGATTTTAAATGTGCCCTATGGTTTGAAGAATAGGTTAGGTGAAACCCTACTTTTTAAAAAGTGGACGCTGGCCTCCATTTTGTGAGGCCCACTTGATAGCACACCATCACCAAACTAGGGAGATAAGAATCATCATCAAAGTTTTGAAAATGATCAAAGTTAAATAATTCTGTGAGTGCTTTTAAATTAATGTTGCAATGTGTAGTTAGGTAAAGGTGAAGATTTGGATTGCGAGAGTTGAAATTAAGGGTGTTTGTGGGCCAGGCTGAGGAATATCCGGGTCCGGCCCGATCTTCTAAACTAGTAGCCCAAGCCCAACCGAAGCCCGACTCACGCGAGAAGTGGCTAGCCTAGCCTTGAAATGTTGAAACCCAAGTCCAGCTCAAGTTAGAGCTAGAGAATTAAAAAAGATCTTTTTTTTTTTTTTTTTTTCACTGTGTCATAGGTTGTAGCTTAACTGGTTTAATTGCCCGCTCCATGAACGCCCCTACTTGAAAATTAAAAAAATAGACAACAACACTTAAATTAAAACACAGGGTCATCATCAGTTGTTGCTCTTCACTCTTATAATTCAATTTGAGATTTTATATGTTTAAATCATTTATTAAATGGAGATGAATCCAAAATATTCCTATTTTAAAAGTATTTGACAAACTATAAGGTGTCTTATATCTTATGTTTAAAAGGAAAAAGATGAAATGGTATCGAAACTGTCACATCTGCGGCATGGAATCGGTTAGACATTCATCAGATTGGTCACATCTAAATCGTCCATTATCACAGCAACCTCCTCTTTATTGGGAGACAAAATATTTTTAAAAAATACTCCATCATTTCACTTTTCCCCTTTACTCTTTACATTAGAATACATGGGATTTCATACTATGTCATTTCAAAATTAAGCACTGCACCAACACACTCTCTCTTATATGAAAATAGAATAAGGGGAGTCGGTAATGAATACATGGTGTATAGGGCCAGTTCTCCGAGGTCAGCTCAGATAAGCTTAAGTGTGTGGTGGGGGCACACCTGCGGATCCACATGGGGGTGGGGGTGTGGGGGGATTTCAAAGACTTTTTGGGACGCTCCTCTGTGCAAAAAATCAACCTCAACTCTGGTTTCTATCATCTTCATTTGAGCTCCAAAAGTTTAATAGTCAACAGTCCATTTGGATTTAGTAAACAGTCGGTCAAACGGTCCAGTAAATTTGAATCTGATCAGAAGTTGGTGGATATGCAATTTAGGGGGGTCATGTGTTTGATTCATTTAGATGGACCAAGGATGGCCCCACAAGCATGAGCTGAGGGAAAGCTATCCTAACCTTTAGCTTAGAAGAAAGTGAAAGTGAAGGTCCGCCATACATCTATATCTTACTTCTTAGGCCCCCTTTTAGAAATGGTCAATATAGTTAGGTAGAAGCGCAACCTAACCTATTCCAAGACTAAAATAATATTGGAGTGGATTAGTTTGTTTTGTAATGGTAGATCCAAATCATCTTGACAATACATATAGATACCACCATCAAACCAATTAACAAATATAAGCAGTAAATGTAAAACAAATAAAAAATAACTAATGCAGTATATATCTTAAACAAATACACAAAACATCCAAAAATTTACTCAAATGGGTAGGATCTATCACTAGAAGGGTGTAATGTGATGACATTCCGTCTCGTCCCTTTTGTCTCTGAACCCCCAACAATGGTCTCGAGTGCCCATAATGCTGGAACTATAACGGAGTTGGTTTAGAACCACGGATTGCATTCCAAAGTTGTGAGTTTGAACTGCACAATTATATTGAGGCCAAAGGAAAATTTTCTATCTTGATCCCCAAGAAATTATTCTAGCTCAAATCACTATCAATCCCGCATTCTAAAAAGAAAAAATTCAGATATGGATTTGAAAAGTGGGCCACATTGATGGCTTTGTTGGCCCATTCATGGAATCATCATCATCATCATAAAGACCCTTGTCTATCTAATGATGGCAAATGAATATAATGATGATGGCTCTGCAGTTACAATTGCATTCAGTGCTCTCATCTCACCTGAGAATTACTCCACCTCCAGACCCTTTTTCACTTTTGTCCTGGTCAAAAGAGTCCACCTTTCACTTATCTAATACCTGTTCACAACATTCTCCTTGCTCCCTCCACTGCTCCTTCACCCACTCCTCTCTCTCTCTCTCTCTCTCATCTGTATATATATACACAACAGCAACAACAACAACAACAACAACAACAACAACAGAGAAAAGAAAAGAGAGAGAGAGAGAGAAACATACGTACTGGAAACTCTGCTATTTCATTTCAAATCATTGCATTTCTTTCTTTCTTTGTCGTCTTCTTCCTTCTTCTACAAGAAAGTTACAGAGACTGCATCGGATCCGTTTCCGTTCCACCTCCAAGTTTCGGTCCGATACCTGCCTCTACCGAAATTGATGAGAGAAGACCGGTACGGGATTTCTCCACAGTCTTCTGCAAATGGCGAAGCGGGGTTACAAATTCTGTATCCTTTTAGTTTTCTTGTAACCATGGCTGTTTTTAGGGTTTAGTTTAGTTCCACGTAGCATTGAATCTTGCTGCATTCTGAGCTGAGCTGATTTGATTGAACAAGTAGAAGTTATGCGTGATTCCTTTTTTTTTTGGATGAGATCTGTTTTGAGTTTAAGAGATTTCGAGCTTTAGATGGTCTGATTCTTGTTTCTTCTTTGATCTTGGTCTAGATGTGATGCCAGTGATTTTTAGTTTTTTGGAGGTTACTGTAATTTGTTCCTCTGTTTTGATCTAAGATTGGTGATTAGAATGAGCGCGGCCGCGGATTTCAAAAGGAACTGACTTGGACGTTATTTGAAATCTTCTTTTCCCCTTTTCTTCTTCTCATAGTTGGAGAAATCATGCTATTTTTGGGGTAGGAATTTTTACATAATCTGGAAATGGGGAATTATCACATTTGATTATGTGATTGCTTGACTCATTCTACTTCTTTGAGCATTAGGTTTGTTTCAAAAATCACATTTGAGTATGTGATGATTTTACATTACTTATCTATTTCGCTTGATGCAGAATGACTTTAAGACAGAACTTCAAGATGGTATTTTACTTAGAAATAATGCGGTTTTGAGTAGACAAACTGCTAATGAAATGATATGATAAAACTGTGGAGAAAAGCCATCGAAGCAATTTGTTTGAATACTAGTAGAACGAATTCAAAATATAGAAAGTGCAAGTTAATAGCATCCAGAGTAGGGAAGATGAGTTGGTGGTGTCATACTCATAGTGTGTTGGATCCCATTATCAAGGAACAACTATGGAAATTAGTCGAGTGGCGCCTTGGTTAACTGATTGAAGGAGATTCAGAAAGCCTTTGGCAGTAGTAGCAGCGAAAATACGGGGTGGTTAGAAATGAGTTGGACACTGAAGAGCCAAATCCTTGCATCCTTGCTGGTTGGGGATATGGAGGTGCATCAAGTCAATTTAAATGCCTTCTTAATTACATTGAGCGGTTGTATGACATTCTTAATTACATGCTCAAATTTAAGGTGGGACCAACTTCTATTAGAGTAAACTTTGGGGAAAGCCATGAAAATGGAAGAATTTATTTTGAGTGGCACGGAGTTTCAATAGTAGGACCTTGGTGTAGAGTTTCACACCCCTCATTGAAAGCGTGAGTGCGACACCCAAGGGATTTGGACTCCTAACTTTGCATTATCATGCCATTTACCCCATCACTATCACCTTATCATGACTTGTTGAATGGCTCTCAATGCTATCCCCTTAACCATCCATACTAACCGCAACATTGTGGCTCATCAAAAGATCACAATTAGCCAATCAGCAAATTCCATTAATTAATTGTGGGTGGATCATCTTACATGTGATCAATCCGACATGAGTCCTACTTTGATTGGAGTGACGGCAAAGTGTTACCACTAAAACATGGAGCAAAATCAACTAACAGGCCCTTAAGTGTCTGGAGATTACACTCTGCACAGTTCTTGAATTTTGATAAATTACAAATCAGTCCCTATATATGTCTCAACAAGTGGAAGTCAAACCTGATCGTGGAAGATATATCGAAAAAGATATCAAGATAATTTATTTATTTTCTTATGATGCAAATCTCAGTGTGGGCACATTTATAGAATGAAGTTACTTTACAACATTTACTTGTGAACTTGATTTTCTTGACTGACTGGATTTAGACGAAGTTGAAGCACATGCATCCAATGTGAAGTGCATAAAGATTGGGAAAAAGTCATGTGGACTTTTTGTTACCGGTGGTGAAGATCACAGAGTGAACCTGTGGGCAATTGGGAAATCAAATTCTTTACTGGTTAGTTCAAGATCTCATCTCTTTTCCCTTTCATTTTTAACAGTTCAATAAAAAATTTACCATGTATGGGATTTGGTAATTTATTATCTTATTTTTATTTTTGAATTTTATTGCTGGCTATCAAGGGGTGTTTTAGATTATTGCTAAGTTGCAAGAGTACGTACATATATGTGTCTCATATTCTGATGCTTGCGAGATATGTAGTATTAGTGGATTCTGCGTAATATTCAAATCAATGGTTATTTTTAAATACAAATTAATATTAAAATTGACACCAATAAAAATAATAACCAAAGCTTACTCTAAACTATCATGTAATAATCATATCAATGCTTAGATTCCAAAAGAAGAATAGGCATTATTTATTTCTATCAATTGTTAAAAAAAAAAAAAACATTAAATTAGTAGTAGAGAAATCAATGAATAATCTGAGATAGTGTTATGTCCAAACTCCAAACATGTTCGACATGCATATGTTGGCTCGTTCCAAAGAATCTGTGCAAACAGAGGATTATTTTTTATTGTAATAGTTTATAAGCATCATCTGAGCTTTGTCTCATTTATTAAGGAGGTGTTATTGTAATACCTTCCATTAGTTCCATCTGTGTCAATAGGTGGGCCACAAGTGGCGCACATATGGTATTGCTCAATTTTTGGTAGAATATGGTATTACTCAATTGAAATCACCCATATCTGTGTGTGACATTTCGTGTTTCTCAAGTGAAATCACACATTCGTCTGATTGACACTTATCAAACATAAATCCACAATTGGATTGAAGTTTAACAATACATGTCACTTACACAACGTTTAAGTCAATTAAATTAGGGGTTAGGATCACAGATGGGGTTGACTTTTTTGTGTTAGCATAATCCACCAATTGACTTTTAAGTCAATTAAATTAGAGAGAGAGAGAGAGAGAGAGAGAGAGAGAGAGCCCACATGTAATCCGCATTAAGCTAGTAATTGCTTTCCTTTAGTTACTATGATAATTTGAATCACACTAAGGTATGCAGGCCCTATTATTAATAGATGCTGTGTCAAGATATGACAAATTGTCACTTTTGTAAATATGCAGAGCCTCTTTGGTCACACATGTCCAGTTGAATCTGTAACTTTTGATTCAGAAGAGGTTTTGGTGGTTTCAGGAGCTTCTGGTGGTGCGCTGAAGCTGTGGGATTTGGAAGAAGCAAAGAGTGAGTTTCTCCAATTAGCTGAATAATGAAATGTGGTTCATGCACTTTGGTTACATTTCTTGATGAGTGGTACAGATGTGTTTCATTGGACACAGAACAGTGCTTATAGCATTTGTACACTGCAAATTCTTTTTAAGCATCTGTGTATGTGTGCATGTAGAGAGAGAGAGAGAGAGAGAGAGAGAGAGAGAGAGAGAGAGAGAGTGTACCATACTAATATTTGGTACAGTGCTAACTGTGGATCAAGCGCGCGCAGCGCAAAGCTTCTAATTCTGTTTTTGTTTTCTAATTGCAGTTGTCCGCACTATAGCTGGACACAGAACAAACTGCACCTCTGTTGAATTTCATCCATTCGGTGAGTTCTTTGCATCTGGTTCCTTGGATGCTAATCTTAAGATCTGGGACATTAGGAGGAAGGGATGCATTCACACATATAAGGGCCACACGCAAGGGATTAATACCATTAGATTCACTCCTGATGGTCGCTGGGTTGTCACTGGTGGTGAAGACAATGTCGTAAAGGTAAGTGTGAAGTATCTATATCCTTACCGTCTCACATCGGATTGAAACAGTGTGAGCCTTTTATATTTGTATTTGCTATTAATTCATAGAATTTTCTGAACAGATATGGGATCTTACTGCCGGAAAGCTTCTCCATGATTTTAAGTTTCATGAAGGACAAATTCGGTGCATAGATTTTCATCCCCATGAGTTCCTCATGGCAACAGGTGTTTACTTGATTCTTACATCTCTGACTTATCTGTACTTGGTATTACATCGGTCTTTACTCAAGCATAGACTCTTTGTGCTTTTCTATTTCTGCCGGTATTGTAGCTGTTGTCATATTGTCCTTCGATCATGATTCCACGGGGAATAACATAAGTGCCTCAACAGTGTTTCTGTACTTACTGAAGAAGCTGTTATGATATTATCAGCTGGGTCTATCATAAGCTTATTCTGTACTCCAAGCTTCCAGTTATGATAATTGATGTGGTGGTCTGATATAATGCTAAAACTTGTGATTGTTTGAAGTGGCAGGCGTTTGATAACATTTTAATCATACACCATGAAATTTTTCAGCAGCCTGTTATACTTCTTTTATGCTGTACATGAGGGATTCTACTTTTGCTTTATAATTTTGGTGCCTAACCAATTTAGAAATAAAAGATTATCTGCATTTGTAGCTCAGTCAGAAAAATACTTCAATACATTAACCTGTGAGTCCTATGCTTGCATCGGTGAAGCTAATGCATGAATTAATTCCCAGGCTCTGCGGATGGAACTGTAAAATTCTGGGACTTAGAAACATTTGAACTGATTGGATCTGCTGGACCTGAGGTACGTGAGGTGTTTTTGTCCTCTTTTTATAGCTATCGTGCAGTGATCTTATTGTTGTGTAAAGAACTAAAGAGTACTATCCGCAGAAGTAAATAATAAGGGTGAATTTATTTTTATTTTGTTTTGAATAGAAATGATACCAGTTGATGTTGCAGTTTGAGTGTTGTATAACTGGTGATAGGTGTTTTTCTCATCAGCATGTAGTTTTCAAATCACTAAGTTGCATGAGCACACGTGCATATATTAGATCTCACACCAGTATGAGGCTTGTGATTGGCGAATTCTGAGGGATAATATTTGTCTGCATGATATTTAGATTAATCTAAATAATTGCCTTTTCTTCATAGAAAAAATAGTAAGAAAATAACATTAATTAAAGATGATTTAGAAAGCATTTAAATGGAAAATATGATTTTAAAAAATGAAATCTAATTTAAATAAAAATATTATTTACCATTCAAAAGAATTCATAATTTATATTTATCAGAATAACAAAATAGTAGAGAGAGGATATCTAGCCAGAGGAATGTGTTGGCCCTTGTGGTCGACGCTCCCTTTTATCATATTCTAGTTTCCTCCGTATACTATATCACACTACTCTTGAATCCTTTCATTTCAGGGATATCAAATAATCTTGTGATCTATTCTAATCATACAATGATATACATGAATGACTTGGGTCAACCCAGACCCATTAAGATCCGACGACCTGAACCTTACCTAATTATATGCAGTACATATATTATTTATATTCCAAAAGAAGAAAACTCGTATTAATAAATAGTGATTTACAAAACAATGTTTTAATTAACAAGTGAAGAATCTATTGTGTCATGTAAAATCTGTGCCAATCTGTCATACACTCGTACAATGTTGTCATTTAGCTGGTTGTGGGCATGTGGCCTGTTCATTTCTTTCCTCCCTTGTCTCAAATCTAAATTATAGAACAGTCTTATTGTCATGTCATATCACAATACTCTTTCATTGTTATCATTGTTTTTAATCAGTCTAGTCCGAGTCGACTTGGACTTGGCACCTGCCGAGGTGCCAGTCTAATCCTATAGAAAAAGCCAAAACGGTTTTTTCCTCATTTTCATGCTGTGAGTAGGTGTGGGAAGCTTCTGGTATCCTTTTGCACTAATTTTGGAACCATTCGAAGTTTGGAAATATTATTCATAAAAACAAATGTGACCACCTTTTGACTACTTAGATTCATTGTTCATAATTAAATCACGTGTTTTAAAAAACTAGATTCATGGGACCTTTTTTTATTTTAACTTTTTAAAGAATTTTCTTTATCATTTTCACAAATTTTAAGGATTTCAGTGGCTATGGGGTGCGAATAAGTCCAACTTGGCTGATTCCCACATGACCTAGTGGAATCGACTCAACTCGAGAGGTGCCAAGTCACACCCCCAAGTCTGAGTTTTGGAACCTTGGTTATTACTTTTCTGAACCTTGTGGAACAGTTTTTTGAATGGGATGTTGAAACATTTTGAATGTAGAGAATTGGAATTCTTCAATATTATTTTTAATAACTATTCCTGGCATTCTACCCTAATTAAAGGGTTCTGTTTTTCTTTCTGATGTTCTCTGGTTGATGGTAGTTATGGCAGAGGGTTAGGTTCTATATGAGTCTGCAACCTAAACCCTAACCGACTGACACAAGCCCCACCCTGTACTGGACCCAACCTATTACTAGTTTATGATTCTTGACTCTGAACTTGCATCATGATGGGTACAGATCGGGTCAGGACTCAGAACCTGTGACCTACAACTCTCTTATATCTAAGACCATTTATGCTACAAAAATCTTTTGTATGCTTACTAAGTAATAAATAAATGTGTGGATGGCTAAAACTAAACTGAACTCATGTCCCTCTAAAATCCCATACCCAGCCCAGAGCTGACAAGCCTACTACCAAACCCTCCCCAATAGGATTGGGTTAGGGCGAGTCACCCATTTATCCTGTAAACACAAACAATGTCAGTTATACCTGAAAACTTCAAAATATGCGAAGTAGTTGGATCCTATTGTATCTGATACTTCATTTTTATATGTAAAATCCGTTCCTTGTGGTATTTGATACTTAAAAATTCTTTTTTGGTCTTTTGTATGAATCTCTTGCATACATATCTCAGACAGAAAACAGGTTATCTGGTAAGATGTATTGTAACATTGTATTGAATTTATTGATCACACAATAGGATTGATTGCTTAAAGGTGACAGCTTTTTGGATTGGAACGCGGTTATCTTGAGCATATTGACCATGAGTGTGTGTTGTATCAGTTTCCAGTCAGATATTTCTTTTCTTTTTTTCTTCTTCTTTTTCTTTGACTGTTTGTAATTTTTATGTTTGCATTTCCATTTTTTTTAGTCACCTTGCTGCACTGCATTTAAGTTGCAAAATCTGTCAATGAGATATATCTTTTATCTGTTGCCAAGCGAAAGTAGTTGCTTGTTTAGTTTCATCCAGATTCCAATTTCTATATTTTTGTAGGCTACAGGAGTTCGCTCTATGATCTTTCACCCTGATGGAAGAACCCTATTCTGTGGATTCGATGAAAGTTTAAAGGTGAATATATTTCTGACAATGCGGATAAAGTTTAGCTGCTTTTTTACTTAATGCACATTTGAATCTATCCCAGCTTGTGTGGATCAGGAATAGAGAATCTAAACTAGTATTTCTTTCCGAATATGGATGAATGACATGCTCCCAACCAAAACTCATGCTGATTTGATACTCCTGCAGTCCTGCTCTTCATGCAGAGGATTGTTTCAGTAGGAAAAAGAAAGTGGTCAATAGAATTCTGGTTCGCTTTTTTTTTTCTAACCATCCATCTAATATCTTCCAATCAAAATGTTAGGATTTATGTTTTTGAGATAACTGGAATTTATTTAAAAAGAATGTACCAAAAGAAAAATGCTAGGATTATCAATTGCAATGAATTTATCGGGTATTTGGATCTTGTACATGCTTCCTGTGTTTGTCAAGTCCAGTCATTTATGAAGAACATGTATACTTGGTTTCACACCACAGTCCTTCCATTTGTGACATTCCTTCTGAAGAAAAAATTTCTGACACTTCAGTTTTGCTAATAACTCCAGGTTTTCTCATGGGAGCCTATAATATGTCATGATGCTCTTGATATGGGATGGTCTACTCTTTGCGATCTCAGTATTCATGAGGGGAAACTTTTTGGTTGTTCATATCATCAGAGCACTGTTGGTGTTTGGGTTGCACATACTTCGGTACTTTCTTTCTCAAGCCAAAATCATTACGATTAAAATTTATAAATTGTATGGTTGGATCATATGTTTCATTCTGGTCTTTTTATGTCTCAGATATCAGAATATGCCTTGCTCTAAATATTTTATTTCTTGCTTATGTTTATTTTATTTTATTTTAATTTTTTTGGGCCTCAGCTGATTGGGCCATATGCAGCTGGCATATTGCCCAAATCAAGTGAACCTATGGAGCTTAAATATATTGTTGGGCAGAATCAATCAGCGCAGCAGATACAAAGCAATATAAAATCTAGTGAGAAATTGTTGACGACGGCACAGGACTGTGGAGCTAAAGATATGATGAGAAGTTTAAGTGTGAAATGTGAGTGGCTTATTTTCATTTGATCCATGTCAATATGTATGACATAAGATAGTTCTTGTATTATGTAGATATTGCACATCGTACCCGGTTGCATATAGGCAATAGTGTTTCCCATTGTGCTGATATTTTTTCTTATGTTCCCACCATGACATTTTTTTTTTCTCTAATATTTTGCATGTAAAGCCACCGAAAGCAGTCATAGTGCTCCACGAATAATTTATGAAGTCCCTCTTCCCTCAACGATGTCCAAATCTCGGGGCAGTAAATCATCAACTCCGAAGAAGAGTTCCATGATAGAGGTGCAGACAAGAAACAGTGGCCAACTAATCAATAGGCAGGTTACAGTGCCTGGCATCATCCCAAGAAACAGTTCAGACATGGAACAGGCAGCTGAATCAAGAAAAGAAATTGCTGCCAATGAATCAACCCCTCCTGTTAAGGTATTTTCCAAACCATCTTGCGAGGGAAAGCTGCCCAGTGTTAACAGGGATATTGCGAGGCAGTGTAATGCACAAGAGTCTGGGGCATTGAGTGGAAAAACAACTGATTTAGTCAGTGCAGTGGATCAAAACTTTTGTTCTGGATTCATTGCCGAAGACAATGACACAGAATCTAGCGTAAATATCAGGGTTGTTGCTGAGAAGTTTGAAAAGATTTTATCTCCAGATGCACCTTTAAGTAACCGCCTTGAGAATGGTAAATATCCGGCAATCTATTTTTCTCCTTTCAGTAAATAAATGTTCTGCATTGTCTCGTTCTTGTTTTATGGACTCAGGAACCTTATATGATGGCTTGGTTTCAATAGTTTCACACCTTGGTTATCAATTTGTGATTCCTGTGCTTGACCATCATTGATAAGGCTGATGATTATCATAGACTCCACCCCCACCCCCACCTCCCTTCTTCCTGGCACCAAAGAAAAAAATTCACTAACAAAAGGAATGTATGATGAATCAATGGTGGACACTGCACTACATAATTATATATGAAGTGAATACCGCCTATAAAATGCTCCCATCAACTCATTGTTTGGAATGTTAACTTGTGTAACCATAAATTTTTTTTTTAATTATTTGTGATGAGTATACAATGTTTTTGAAACACGAGTTCACTTTCCACTTTGTTCTTTCTCTTGTTATTGCACTACCCTGAAATCTGAAGTATCTGTCAAATTTCGAGGTACCAATATTTCATTACCCTGAAGTCCAAGGTATATCATCCTTGACATGTGCATCTCATTTTCATTCCTATCTAGACTCTTGATATTGTTCCATGTTGTGGGCTTCATTGTGGATAGGATGCAATCCAAGCTAATGCAGATAGTTTCATCCTTAACATCTGATTTTTCCTGTTGACATTTTTTCCTTCTTTTTTCCTCTTTTTTCTTTTCTTTTTTCGAAAGGTTTCAACAGGACTTCACCAGTTGGCACACAGACCACTTTCTTTTGACCATCGACTTGATTTGTTTTAGGATTGTCTTATCAGATCTTCAGACACTAGTGGTCTCATTATGTGGATGATTTTCATTGGATGCATATATGTCACATGTATGGTGATTGAGTTGCCATAAAGTTTTGCATTCTAAAAATGCTTTTAGTCCATTGCATAGTTTATAGCTTAAGTGCATGATTACTTGGTTGTATGGCTTCGTAAATGTATGGTAGTGTTTTTCTAATGCTAGTTTATTATTACATGGCATGGACAAATTGATAATAATTTAAGTTGTATAGAAGATGCAAAAAACCACCACTACCATCAGAGCCTTGTCCTAAATATGTTGGCGCTAGCTACTACTGATATAAATTGTTATGTTGTTCACTAACAACTCGAACTTTTGGTGTTTCTGGTTATTAACATGGCATTAGAGCCAAAGGTCACAAATTCTAAACCCCTGGGAGGCCTGTTACCACTATATGTCTGGTCCGTTCCGTTTTGTCTATTGGGTTTTGAATTCGAACAGCCTCCCATTTGAGGGGGGTGTTGATATAAATTGTTATGTTCACTAACAGCTCGAGCTTTTCGTGTTTCTGGTTATTAACAACTACATGAATTGTTTCTCCATTCTGATCTATCTTGGTCCAATCCTTGGATAGGTTGCACTTTTTCAACTACTTCCATCCATGTCGTCTTTAGCGTATCCCTTTTCCTTGGTGGGCTATCAACTTGCATAGAAAGACTTTTCCTCACCAACGCCGTTGCTGGTCTATGTTGGTAATGTGCAAACCATCTCAAGTGAGTTTCTCTTAATTTATCGCCTATTGATGCTAACCTTAAAAGCTCCCTAGTCCCTAATGCACCCATTTCTCTTTCTATCTTTCTTGGTTTTACCATCCACTCATCACAACATTCTCATCTCTACTACACTCATTTTGTGCATCCATTACCTCTTGACTGGTGAATGTTCTGCTCCATAAGTCATAGCGGGTCTAATCATCGGCCTATAAAAATTTCCTTTCAATCTCGCTAGTATGTGCGGATCACAAAGCATTTCAGAAGCTAGTCTCCACTCCAACCATCCTGCTCTTATCCTATGTTTGGCATCTTACTCTATCTCTCCATCCGTGCTAATTATTGAGTCAAGATATCAAAATGATTCTCTTTGTGCCATCTCTTGAGCTACGATTCTCATAAGCATTTCATCTCTATAAACATCTGTAATGAAGTTGCAGTTCATATATCTGTCTTTGTATGATTTATCTTGAAGACCTTGAATTCTAAAACCTCCCGCCATCTATCAAGTTTCGCATTCAGGCCATCTCATGATGTGTGAGAACTACCTGTGGAGAGACAGGTGGGTTTCCAATGACCATAGGTTTACTTTAAGCCATTTTCTCCTTGCACTAATTATGGAAGAGTATATCTGCTCATATTCAATAGGAGGCACCTTGGTGTAACGATAGTGTTGGTGGAATTATAAGAACCACTGAAAAAATAACTATAAACCATTTCTGGTAAAAATCTGTCTAGTGGGCAATGGAACTAATTTTATCATTTATTTCTTGAAATATTTTTTTAGATAATTTTCCTTATTTTGTAAGATCTGAATATAGGCATCTTTCCAGTAAAAATGCTATAAGGTTGGACTTTTGGGAAAGTATATTTATGGTTATATAACAGGAAAAAAAAGAAGAAAACTTAATGCATAAGCATTTATGAAACAAGAGAAAAGAAGTTAAAAGGGTATGAAGCTTTTGACTGGGAACAGTGGATTTTCTTTATTAGTTTTTTTGCCACTTTCTTTCTTTTAAATAACAAAGAATGTCTGAGTGGCACAGTTCGCTTCATTCAAGGACAAGAGAGTCATGATGATGTGATTCTGACATAAATTGGACAAGACACAGTCAAAATACTTTTTCAGGGCAAGTTTCTGTAACAAGAGGAATCTGCAGTTGAGAGGAAAATGATTGTAGTTTCTGCGTCTCGCATTTCGATTATTTGGTTCAAAACTTATTTGCTGAAAAATGAATTGATTTTCTATGCTAGAGAGCATTTCGATTTCCGAAAGTAGGATTTTTCTCTTGAATGGAAAGAGAAATCTATGTAGCACAGAACCCTCTCATTACACGAACATGCCCTTAATGTGCAAATTTCTTGTGAATCTGAATGCTGTTTTTTTTTTTTTTTATCCATTTACAAGTAGGTTCTATAGTTTATTGGGAGTATCCTATTGGAGTTTATCTTTGTTTCATAAAATAGAAATGTGTGAACTTAAATACTGTGTTGGGGTTAGAACTTAGAACACATTGATGGTTGAGATTAGATTAGGGCTTGATGAAGCTACATTTTCATGTCAAGGTGTCTTCTATATGAAAATTACTTGATGCTTGAGAGTGATGAGCTAACTTGAGTGATTCCTTAACTATTGGTGATGCTAACCTTTTGTATTTTGTATTTTTAATTATATTGGTTGGTGTGATGCTATTGGACCGAAGTGAAAATGTCAAATTTGCGACTTTAGTTGTATAATTACTTATATTCAACCATTTTGGTCTCAGAGCTGCAGTTTTGAGTTTTTTTAAGCAGAGCGACTTTTCTCATGCATTGCATCTTCACACGTATTTTTATGAAATTTATTTTCTGAAAATAGTTGTTATTGCAGACTCACTCAGTTCCTGCAGAGGAATAAACTCCTTGAAATATGTTAAAGGAAATGTGGCTATTGAATATGGCCTTGTGTTTACTGAATATGTTTGGGATAAGGTTGATTGTTTTACCCTTTTGGCAGTTCAACCGGGAAGGACACGATCTTTGGTTGAGAGATGGGAACAGAGAGAAAAATGCATTAACACTGAAGCTCCTTCAACCAAATCTTCATCTTTGATGCCTGAAGCTGACACATTGCGTCCCTCAGAGGTAGTTTCCTTATGCATGCCTTTACTGGAAAGTTCTCATGCAATCTTTGGCACTACATGTCCTGCATGAGCTTTATTCAACAACTTTGCTATATTATTGAGGGAAAAGATGTAAATTGTCTTGAACCTTTCGCTGTTTTGTTGACATTATACTTCTGATGGATAGTACCTACTGTTTACACCAAGTAAAAAAGGACTGGATCTTGCTGTAGAAATGTTAGGTTATTATGGTGACATTTTGACTAGGACATTCTGAAAACAAGCTATTGAAAACCCCCCCCCCCCCCCCCCCCCACCCCAAAAAAAAATAAAAATATCATATGATCTGATTAACCTTAAAACTCCATTATGCTCTCCTAAGGCTAAAGTTTGTTGGTAATCTATCTAGCTTGAAGTGGTTAGGATCATGGTTCAAAATGGCCTGTAGCGGTTGAGGCCGCTGCGCTATTTTGAAAATAGCAACGCTATGGTCTAAAATCTAGTAGTGCCACGCAATTTTAATTTAAAACATTGTTTTTCCTGTTTCTTCTCATCAATAGCCTTTCTTAAAGTTGTCTCTACCCTTATATAGTTCCAAATCACTAGAAAAAAAAAAACACAAGATTAACTGCTATGCAAGATTCAAATTTTTTTTTACCGCTTAAAAAATTCACACCGCCATGCCGCTACATAGCATTTTGGTCACTGGTTGCTACGCCTGCCACAACCGCTATTTTGATCCTTGGTTAGGATGTATGCACACAAGTAACGAGCAATACCTAGTTTGTCTTCCATTTGTAAAACCATCTGTAAAATTGTGCACTCTGTGGTTTAAACGAGCCATAAATTTGAATGATTAATAATAGAGAAAGCTAAGGTTGCATGAGTCTTGTGTTTTAGATGGCAAACCCACTTCCTGGTTCACTCTCCGTTACCAACCTTACTCCTTTAGCATTGCCATTCTGGTTTTGAAGATTTGCCAATCACACTTTCATTTTGCATACTCCAGTTATGATTTATTTAAAAATGCATTCATGGTTTCCTCTGTTCCATTCCCTCGTCTTTGTGTGGAGGGAGGGAAGGGAAGGGGGGAAGGAGGATATATGGTTTTGTATTAGGGAGGGGAAGGAAAAAAAGGGGGGAGGAGAAGATATAGTTCTTTACTAGGGAATTTAGGATTCCCTAAACTTTGTGCTTGTGATTTATCCAAATATTAGATGACTAAAACATTTTTTGTGGTGTTCTGAGATGGACAGTGCATGCGTGTTAGGGGAAGGTGAGGAGAAGATGTAGTTTCATATAAAGGAATTTAGGATTCCCTAACCTTCATCCTTGTGTGTTACCCAAGGATTGGATGGCTAAAAAATTTTTGTGCTCAGAGACGAACAGTGAAAAAACAGCCTGTTATATGAGAGGATTGGACGATGCTAAACAGTTTTTATGGTGTTTTGATGTGAACAGAAAGGACAAAAGGAATCTTCAGGAAATGACTTGATTGCTCCAGCTAATGAGGATGCGCCTGAAAATCTAATGCAAAATCATGATTCATTCATAAGTGTTCTGCAATCTCGACTTACAAAATTGCAGGTTAGTTTGATACATGCATGGATATTTCTTTGGCTGTGACTTTGTTGATAAATTGACATGCTCCTTTCAGTGCCATTAAATTTCCCAAAGTAAAAAGTAGACTTTGGTTATTCCATTTCTTTCTATTTTTGTTGCTTTACTATGAATTCCCAGATACACTCCAATCAAAGGAGTTTTCGGGCATAATTCAGGGAACCCAACGGAAACTCGAAACTACTTAACCATGTTAGGATTTTGTTAGAGGGTGTCTAATTTCTTCACTGATGTCTTAAAATTTCTTATGAGGAGGCCCTTTAATTCTCCGGGGGGGGGGGGGGGGGGGGGGGCGGCGGCGCGTGGGCGGTGTTTATGAGCTGCTTTTAAATGTCAGAACATTAATGTCGTTTTATGAGATCCTTTGAAAAGAAATTCATTACAAAGGACTGCAAAGAGGCACTAGGGATCTCACCACAATTATCTTGTGAACAAATGGATGCTTCTTGATCGACAGGGGAGGAACCGGGAATTTTGTTTAGTGGGGGCCAAAGAAAAAAAAAACTTTTAGTAAAATTTAAAAAATTAGTAATAAAATACACAATAATCAAATTATTAAAGTTGTGCTCGACGTTCTTTCATTGCGACGAAATCATCAATTATGGTTTCAATAATGATTTTTCCTGCAATAATATATACAATTAAATAATTTACAAAAAAGTTCATTCTCCATTCTCCATTCAAACAAACTTCGTTTATCTACCATATGCATTTGAGAACGGCTCCTTACCTGGTGGTAAGGAGTGGTGGTTCTCACCTGTCGGCCTAGGGTTCGAACACTGGGTACGTCACCTTTCCCACATGTGTGGGCTCCCTTCCCACTTGTGTGGGCTTTCTTCCCGTGTGTGTGGCTCGTTTCCCACTTATGTGGGTTGTCTTTCCGTGTATACAGGCTCTCTCTTGGGTCCCAACCCCCTTGGCTGGGATACAAGAAAATAAAAGTAACAAAAATCTCAAAGTGGGTACAAGTCCAATCATTTCTTACGCACGTTACTTGTAAGTTACAACTTAAAACTTTATTATTTAAAAAATAAAAAAAAGTAATAATAACATCCTGAAATCTAAATCATTCAATAGCATGGTTTTGCCGGATTTTATCTCCTTAAATAAATTTCTTTAACCGAATTATTCTGACATAGATAATAATAATAAAAATAAAAATAAAACTATATTCCTTTATCCATGATGAATTATTTGATTGATCTAAAAATTAACGTAATAATGAAACACAAATAGATGTTGATTTTAAGCGGATTGGGTTTCAATAAAATCCAATGACATGTAGTAAAATCAATACATCTATGCAATGTAAAAATAAAAATCTATGAAAGAGAAAGTGGGTTTGTCGTTCTTCTTCATACCAAAGTTTCTGCAAGTTTGCAACCTACAACTCTTTTCAAGATCTCCAACAAGAAGAGGTGCATTCTTATCTTCCTCTCTTGAATCCAAGATTTAGGGCAAGTTTAGATAGGTTAATTTGAAAATTGAGAAAATCTCATATCCAGTCTCCATCAAGCCTTCCTTATTTGTTCTCCTTTCTTTTATTTCATTTCCTTTCTTCTTCTTTTTTTTTTTTTCATTTAAAGATTTTCCCAAAATCAAGAATATTTTTATTTCCTTTTTCAAGAGTCAAAATGATGTTAGAAAAAGTCCAAAAAATGGAGGTGGATGGCCACATAATGGAGGGGCCAAAGGATGGCTTTTAAGGGAGCTTTAAGATGTATGGGCCCGCACCCCAACCCTTGGTCCGCCCCTGTTTATCGGCATCAGTAGGAGGGGAAGTGCAGAGACAAAGGCATGCCGAGTCAAGTGGCCATGTGGATCATCTATAAATAATAAAAGGGAAGGATAACTTTTTACCTAAGAAAGGGGAGGAAGACTAAAGTCTATTGTCATCTGGATGTATTATAATGTGTAGACATCGCAGAGATAATTGTCACTAGTTGGATGTGACCCAATCAAGGGAATTCTACTATCCCAATCAAGGAGGTTGTATCTCTATCTGGTGGGGTGGGGTGTTAGGGATGATTTTCTCCTGCACACTATGCATTAGTGCCGTTTGTCATGTGGGGCCCACTGAAATTCAGGGGGTTCCTGCCTTTGGTGATGGTCTAAATGTGGCTCCCGCAAGAGCACGTGCACAGGAGGAAATTTCCCTACATGTTAGTAACCTTTTAATGAGGGATCAACCATTCATTCCATTCTACAAATTCTTTGTTTTCTTGTTTATTACTCATGTTCATGGAGGGTCCCACTCCCACGTGATAAATGACCCATATCTGTTTTGCGCCATGTTTGCATCTGTGAAGAACCTCTTACATCTATATTCACATGAATATCTTATAATTCTCTTACCATAAAATCATTGAATTTTAATATTTAAACAGATAAGCGAGGTTTTATCCAAACAATAAAGTGTTCATATTCATAAATGTCCAATGTTCTGAAATATCTAGTACCTCAAGAAAGGAATGAGATACTCCCTTATTCACAATTTGCAGATTGCATTTTAACATAACTGAGATAATATTCCCATGACAGTGTTTTCATGATATATAACTAAATACCTAACGGTGTGCGTGTTTGTCAAATAATTGCACTACCATCAGGATCGTTAAAATGTTTGATGCCAAGTATCAATTTGGGTTGTGCTTGAATAGTTGGTTCACGCTAACATGATATATTTTTCACATCCATTCCATTTATTTACAAGCAACCTTTATTACACAGGCTGAGGGATGTTGATTGAAAAAATGTGGTATGAGTACTTGGACATGCTCACCACCAAAGGAAGAAGTGCTTGTAGCTAATTTTCTTTTCTTTTTTTTTTTTTTATGTGTTTTAACGGTCAGCTAATTTTATCTATATTGTAGGTTTTGTATTAGGCTTGAAAGGTTAAAGACGAGAACTTTTTACAAGATTAATATCAGCTATCAAGTGAGATGCTATAAATGAAGTTTTTGACTCCATTAGATAAATGATAAGTAATACTCTTTAGCTGATTAGTTCTAATTTCTAAGCCATTGGAAAAGTTCAACACTAATAAATGTATACAAGGGGAAGCACATGGTGAGGGCATACTTTTGTGACTTACTCATGGATGTTAACAATGTAACATTAAGACCTTTTTTCTACATCATTACATCATCCTTAACCCTTGGAGGTAAAACTTTTGTTCTTGGCATAATCCTGCACACAAAGTAGTTAGAAGTTAGAACTGATGTTTTTTCCTTTTTTCCTACTTTTTGAGTTCTTGAACACACTTGCAGGTGGTACAACACTTTTGGATTCGGAATGATATTAAAGGTGCTATCAATGCAGTGGGAAGGTTGCCTGATCATTCTGTAGGTGTTCTGTCCTAGCCATTGTATGCATATGCATGTCAGTTAAATCAATAACCTGGCAGCTCATATGTCAATTTGTTAAAGTAGAAAGCACTGATAAATAACTGAATGTGATGCAGGTGCAGGCAGATCTAGTCAATATTCTCATGGATAGGATTGATGTTGTTACTTTAAATATCTTCACCTGCTTGCTGCCCCTTCTAACAGGCTTAGTAGATAGCAAGGTGGACAGGTATTTGTTTTTTGTGTCTATCTTTCTTTCTTTTTTTTCTTTTTCCTTTTCTTTTTTCTTTTTTTTTTTTTTTGGAGGGGTTTGAAATGTAAAGAAATTGCATCTTAAGGCTATTTTTAAGCATGTTCTTAACGTATTTATTCCTGCTATTGTAGATACCACTTTTTTCTAAAATTTTATACCCATTTTAAACTATGCTAAATATTTTATTGACATGATCTCAAATTTGGTAGTTGTATTGGATATTATTTATGCAATGGACATAAAGGTTATCCATCATATTATGTTTGGGTGGTTGCCAAGACTGGCATGCAGTTCCCTCTTCTATCTGACACTGATACACAAGCCTCATTTCAGATTATATAGATGATGTTTTTAATGCTTTAGATACACAGGCACATAATTATCTCCTTGGAATTGCTTCTGAAGCTTGTAAAGATCTTTGGACCAGTAATCAATTCAACTGTGTCGTCATCTTCTCCCATTGGGGTTGATCTTCAAGCAGAGGAGAGGTATCTTTCTACCACATTGTGGACTTTTTATTTCACTTCTTTTTAGTATTGCTGAATGAAGGTGGCTTTGATTCTGATCAAGAGGGTCAATATATCTGTAACATTGAGCACAGGCGTAATCATTGCAGCCAGTGTTTTGTCCAGCTGCAAAAGATTAAGCAACTTCTCCCTTCTGTGATAAGGTAAGCAAGTGTTCTAGACTTGTTGAAGCTAAAATAGTATTGTTAACAATTGGAGATATTACTATTTGTTTAAAACCTTCTGATAAACTTGAGATTTGACTGTGTTCACAACATTTGGTCGTAGTCCAACTTCAATCTTTGATATTACCCCAAAAGAAATAAAAAGAAAGCAAGGATACGGACTTAGCAAAACTGCATTGATATTTCTCATGTATACAAGGGGTTTCCTATTAACATGTCCAATTCAAACCTGGAAAATACGAAAATATAAAGTCATCTGAGTTTTTCAATCTTAATCCTGCGAACCTGGTTGCAGGAGAGGTCGTGCGAATTCTAGTTCTTGACCTTGGAAGATCTATAGAGCTCTAATGGCTGCCTTAATCGTTTTCAATCTGACAGCAACAATTGCTCCCATAGCCTCTACACAGAAGATCGCACCTCTTTGATTCTATCCTCCGGTTCATGCAACCGCTTGATCTCTCCAGATTCAATATTTTCCTCTTCTGCAGTCCAGATTCAAGAGTAGCTTAGATCTCGTCTTTCTCCTCCATATCTTTTTTCGAAATTATTCTCTGTTGTAGGAATGTAGAAACAGATTGGATGTTTTGAACCTTTGTCAAAGAGTTTTTTCTTCGAGCTGAAGGTTCAAAATTCTGAACAATGAGATGTTTGTCTCTGGTTGTGAAATGGTCGCCTACGGGTATAGGGTTTTATAGAGGAGTTGTATTTTTGGTATTTTATATATGAGAGGGGCTCTCCTAAGCTGCAACTTATGTTATCCTTAGAGGAAATCGTCTGCAAAATCCTCCCCATTGTAAACTGCCTCAAATCATCGTCTCTCTCTCTCTCTCTCTCTCTCTCTCTCTCTCTCTCTCAATATATATATATATGGGAAATATTTATGCGCATCCATCCCTCACCATGTTATGGTGAGGGACAACATAGTAGGGTTGACTTTATACTACATTCGAACTATCCACACACAAGGAAGCCCCTTAAATACACTAGACCCATTGAGTTTTTATCTATCCAAATGGATTGGATCGTTGGATCGAGGGTTAAATTATATATATATATATATGAGAGATGCTCCTATGAGATATGCTCTCACCTTACTATGAGAGATAGGGTGGGGGCCCTCACATCCATATCCAATGCCAACAACTTAAATGTGAGGGATAAGGTGAGAGATATCTCTCATAGGAGCATCTCCATATATATATATATATATATATATATATATATATGGGGCAACACTACACAGCGCCCGACACCCCTCCTAGTTGGGCCCATTGGGGTGCATGATGATCATGAAAGTCCATTGGATGAAAAGATCTATATGAGACCTACCTTGGTGCAAAATTCTGACTCCATAAGATTAACCTAACCCTTTGATCCATGGCTCTAAAATCTAATGGTTAAGGCATCATTTTCTTATGATTTCAATCCAATGGTGAGGAAAAGTTGGATGAGTGTCAAATTTGGACTTGTGACTAGTCATTGGGAGGTAGTGTGTGTGAAAATATTATATTGTCATTCTCTTAGGCTGCAACTTATATTATCCTAAGTTGAAATAGTGCTGGTCCCACAAATCAAAGTCGACTATCTCTGTTTTTGGCCTGATGGAACTAGAAAATCTAATTCTGATTGGATGTATCTTGATTTTGGGGAGAGGATTTTACAGACGATTTAAGCTTAGGATAACATAAGCTATAGCTTAGGAGAGCCCCTCTCATATATATATATATATATATATATATATATATAGCAAAGCTCTCCTAAGCTCAAGCTTAGAATAAAATCTTGTAAGCTCATGCTTGTGGGGCCCACCTTTGGTCCATCCAAATGGACCAAGCACACCTTTGGTGTGGCCCACCTGATGGTCCATTAACGCACACAAGAACCCACATGAATTACACCGGTCCCTTTATTTATATGTCCATCCACATGCACTGCATCATTGTATTGATGGGTCAATTTTTGTAAGGGGTAAGACTTGTTGGCAACTGATTAAGGGGTTAGGATGATTAGATGGGGCCCATATTTTGTACATAGGTAGGCCCCAACCAAATGAAGAGATCTCGAGATACTAAAGCTAGTTGAAAAGTAGACAAATGAAGTAATTACATCATATGACTAGGTGAAACGGAGAGAATAATTGCATCATATGGCTAGCTGAAAAGGAGACAAATAGAACTTTGAGATCTTGATATTCATTTGTATACACCATATATGTATGCTCAACAAGCATAAACAAGAATCATATATGAAGAAATTTCCAACAAAAAAAAAAAAATGAAGGAAAATTTAATGGATGTATTGGCAAAATTATCAGCCAACATGATAATTATCAGCCAGTAGGAAACTCTAAAACCTGTACAAGATAGATCAAACCTGCATTTTTCACGTTTTCTTTTTAATTGCAATCTTGGTGTAGGAGAGGTGGCTTGCTGGCAAAACCTGCTATGGAGTTGAATCTAGCTATTCAGGAATTCTAACCAGTTGACAACAGGGATGCCTATACTTGGGACTGTTCGTTCCACTTGTTACCGGTTCTGTTCACATTTTCTTTTTCAAGTTGGTGCTGCTCCTGACTTCCAATTTTGGCCATTGATCGATAATGGTGGCCCAGAGCACGAGATTCTGAAGATTGAAAACAGAAAGGGATTATTCTTTTCTCCTGATACAGCTGTTCCACTGCTTGGAAGTAACATCTTTTCTTTATGCTTCCTGCATCAGTCTTCCTGAGATTATAATTTCTTCTCTGCCTTGAAGCATTCTAAATGGGGGCCCTGCCACATGTATGTTTCTCCTGCAAAATTCATATGTAACTTTGTGCACATAGCTGGATGGCCTTGTTTGCTGTACTTGTAATGACTTTTATATGAATAAATGTATTTATCTATTCAAAAACTGACTTGCTCTTTGCATGATGGTATCAGTTGATGAGCTAAATGGGCCGAACCTGCACTCGGTGCGACGGTAAGGCATGCGTTCCGTTACCAAAGGGGTAAACATGTCTCAAGCCTGTCATGGGATTCCATGCTATGCCTATATTCTTCCTTCCCAGTGGCCACTTGGGCAGCTTACCAGAAGGACACAGGGAAAGGGGGGAAAAGGAGGAGGGGATCTGGATGGTATCATGACAGATATTTGGATGTCTGGTGGTTATTCGGTTTTTCTAGAAAATTAGATGTAAATCTGTATAGATTCTTGGAATTGAGTTCCATCTTGGCCTGTTGTTTTAGCATTTACTAGTCTGGGGTTCTGAAGACTTTTCAGGCTGAGACATCAAAAGCTCAGCTGGTTTTGAAGAACCTATAAATAAACAAACAGATGAGTTAGTTTATTGGTGTGATGCAGTCAAGGAAGCCATATTCCATTATCGTCAACCTGAAGAACCTTGATCTTTTAATCAAACAGAAAATCTGAGACAAATCCAGGAGAAGCAGTAGATTGCTCACCATTGGTTACAAATTAAATCCTTAATCTGTTGGGAGCTCGCCTAAAACAAATTGGAAGGTCAATAATTTAAGTGCAGAGAAGCAGCTTTCATTTAAAAGTGATTTTATTACAACTTTTGTATGAAAATAGTTAATGTTTCAAAATCATAAGACTCTTAAAACATGGGACTTAATCCCCGCCGTCCATCACAACCCAAAAATAACTAATACCTAAATTATAGAGTTCTATTATATCTGAAAATACGAAAGAAGTTTTTTTTTTTTTTTTT
This sequence comes from Camphora micrantha, assembly GCA_003546025.1. Classification (NCBI taxonomy): domain Eukaryota; kingdom Viridiplantae; phylum Streptophyta; class Magnoliopsida; order Laurales; family Lauraceae; genus Camphora; species Camphora micrantha. The sequence continues at coordinate 753,094 of QPKB01000007.1, forward strand.
CTTTTTGGGCTATCGGAGGGTTCCCATCCCTTTGTGCTGGACTAATCCCTCCGGGCGCAGAGGGAAGCCGGGTAAATACTCTTGTGGCCCCAAGGTAATAGCACTAGTGGACTCAACATTTGATTCCTGAAGAAGGGAGAACCAAGGGTCGAGGGGGTCGATACCAAGACCTCTAGTTCCGAAAGAGGGAGAAACCGTGGTCCTGACCACTCGACTTAAGAAGCAAAAGAAACTATTTTATTTTAAAAACATCCGATGCTCTTGCTAGGACGCTTGGGCTTGAGACCTTTTAGGACCACTTGTTCTGTTTGCTAAGAAAATCTGTAAATTCCTATCCTTATGCTTATCAGCATCCAGAAGAATTAAACAACTTGCAACCTAAGTCAATCAAAAGGATTGAAGGCAATGAACATAATCTCATCGCCTGGAAGGCCTAGATGTGAGAACCTGTGCGCCCCACCTGTTGGTGCTGTGGGACCAGCCACACCTGGATGTCATGGTTTGCTGGGCTTGGGCGACCAGTCTGGGACATATCCCAACTGGGTTGGGATTGCTTTGAACTTGGTTTGAGTAGGTCGAAGCCACATGACATGACTCCTAGTCCCAATTTTCAGGACTGTTTGGCACAATTGAGTCTGGATGGGCCTGACTGTCTGATTGGACCATCAAGCGAAGATGGGAAATGCACACCCACCTGTCAACCTTGTAATTCAATACCGATGGAATCACGGTCCTATCTACATCTCTACTTTATTTCCATCCTTCCTCACCTCAAAATTTTATAGCCATGTCAAATCATCATCCTAACCACTTGATCAACAGCCGATACATTTTTACCATCCAAAACAAGTACACAATTGATCCAACAATTCAGTCCATTCGGATGAGTGCCAAACTGAGTATCAGTGACTATCAAGGGATCCTTATTTTAATCTTCACTCGAATGGATCGTAAGGTGGGGCCACTAGGTGTTTGGACAAATATTAAAGAAATGAAGGAAAAGAAACTATCTTAAACAATCAAGCCTTGCTAGAGACGACTCAGGGAAGGAAACTTTTATGATTGCTTCTAGATATTCTTTATATATTATTCTTCTTGGAGAGATGAGGATATTCCCGTTGAAACTCTTCTTACATATGATTTGAATTATCATCAAGCAGCAGTTTCTGATGTATTCCAGCTGGTCCCGAATGACACATTTCGGTTATCTATTGAGGTGGATTCTAGTCTTTTGAAAATTATGAAAGATCCGATGCAATCTCAGTGGGGTGATAGATTCAAAGCTAGACATAATGCGGGCAAGCTCACAAGGTCCGAAGGAGTGAATCTTATTAGCATTTCTATGCTATCTTTAGGGCTTGTTTAGAAACTCTATTAATAGAGTTAAAGTGAAGTAAAGCTGATTTTGAAGAAAGAAAATAATATAAGTGGGTTTTGATAGTATTTTGTTTTTAGTTGTTTGTTATTGAATATTTTTTACTTTTAATATGGGAAAGTGAATTTTCTTTTTTGTATTTTAGTGGATAATGGTAGTTGTTTTTTGAGTTTTTTTTTTTTTTTTTTTTTTTTAAGATGGAGAGAGTTTTAAATTAAAGTGATTTTGATGTGACATCTTGTTTAAAAGATGGAGGCTTTACTTGACTTTTACTATATTAGTAAAGTGCCAAACTTGCCCTTAAGGTTAAGTCAGCGACTAAAATCCTTGATAGGAGTTCCTAATATGGTTTCTTGTAATGACATTCAAAAGTTGTTTATTTCTTAAAATCGCCATCACTAGATGGGACATCTAGTGAAATCGGAGTGAAAGTTTGACGTATTCACACTCTCTAGATTTTCATTGCTGCAAAATAGATGAATCTTGCACTTCCGACTCTCACATGAAAAATCAAAATTCTCTCTATTAAAGAGAATCAGTTCATTCATTTCCTTTTCCCATAACAAATTATTGCACCAAATAAAATAAAAGTGGATTGCACAAAAAAATCAAAATAATTTTCCTCTCTATTTCATAATCCTCTCGTTGTGGGAATGCACCTTAACTGACATGAAACAATATTGTAGTTTTTTGTTCTCAGCAGATATCCTCTGGAGTCTGGACCACCACCTTATTCGTGGCTTTTCAATTATATGACCCTTAATCACCCTCATAACCTTCCAACAGTTCCAACTGTTAAAGTGATGGTTGGTATACATCAAACTCCACTGAAGCTATATATGAAAATGTCACATCTGTGCATGTTATTAGTCGATCTGAAGATGCTACTATTTGTTAATTTGCTAAAGTGATGACTTCCTATGATTGGAACATAGCAGTTGAACAACTTTGGGTTGTTATAGCATTTAAATCTTATCAATTAGGCTTTTCTAAGGTGACCTTTGTCCTTACTATAAGATTCCTCAACTATATATTATGTTCTTAACAAAAGTTGATTATTAGTTCATGATAGCACGTTAGGCATTTATAAAATCTTAACAGAATAAAATAAGGCACTTTCACCAAAAACACCCTTATCTAATTCTAAGTGCATTTAAGATTATTTAATTAGGTGTAAAATCAATAGATGATATGAACATATTAGGGCTAGTTTGACACTTTACTAGTATAGTAAAAGTCTAAGTAAAGCCTTCATTTTCAGACAAGATGTCACATCAAAATCACTTTAATTCAAAACTCCCTCCAACTTTTTTTTAAAAAAAAGTAAAATACCAACCACCTTTATCCATTAATATACAAAAAACCTCCACTTTCGCATACAGAAAGTCAAAAAGATTCCATAACAAACAACTAAAAATAAAATATCATCATAATCCACTTATATTTTATTTTTTTTCTTCAAAACTAACTTTACTTCACTTGACTCTATTAGTAGAGTTGCCAAACTTGCCTTATTAGGGCCAATTTGGCACTTTATTAACATAGTAAAAGTCAAGTAAAGCCTCCATTTTTCAGAGAAGATGTTACATCAAAAGCACTTTAATTCAAAACTCCCTCCATCTTTTTTTTTTTTTTTTTAAAGTAAAAAAGCAACAACCTTTATTCACTAAAATACAAAAAAAAATCCAATTTCCCAGACGAAAAGTCAAAAAAATTCGATAACAAACAATTAAAAACAAAATACCATCATAACTCACTTATATTTTATTCTTACTTATATTTTATTCTTTCTTCAAAATCAACTTTACTTCACTTGACTCTATTAATAGAGTTGTCAAATTGACCCTTAAGATGGTATAAACATATGCAATAAATGTCAACAATAGTTTTAGAGAGAAATTTTCTCCCTCTGTGCAGGTTGATGGCTTCATAACAAAGGGCAAGCTGAAATGTACATGGATGAAAGTAGTAAGAATAAATCTGAGGAAGTGCAACTTATTCAATTGGAATGATGAAATAAAATTAATATAATTGAACACAACGTAGTTGCGGCTAGGCTTTGATGATGATCGAATTCTAAGTGTGTTATACATGAAGAGTTTTTTATTTTCTTTTTATAACTACTAAGAATAGGTTGTGTTGTGTACATAATCTTATTTTGTAGCTCATGTATATTATTATTATTGTTATTGCTGCTGCCGTTGAGGTGTTGTATTTTGGGCTATGTTTTTGAAATTGCCTTGAAGGTCAATTTGGCTTTTAATAACGCAGGTTCCCAACCCATTTCCCTACGGCCCTAAGTGTGGTAGTGTAATTTCGAACTCACAACCTCTATGTGTAAACTGTGGTTCTAGACCAACTGAGCTACTCCTCCTGGTTGAATTTATAGCAGCTTGGAAACAACAAAACAACATGATTCAACTTCTAAGGTCACCAATTCAAGAAATTACTAAGGTGAGTCATGAGTGTGACTAATTAGCAGTCTGTTTTATCTGACTCGCTCAACTCAGATCCCCACTGAGTTGAAACAAAATGAATTCTTCCAAAAAAAAAAAAAAGGTCTAGAAGGTCCAGTCAACTTGATGCCTGCCAGGCTCCAATTCAAAAGTCCAACCACTGGCCTTGGGTCAATTTCAAGGAACGCGGTTATCAATTAATTCCCAAAAGGACTTCTTTCATTAATTTTTTCTTTCTCTTTATACTGTTTTGTTTGGTAGTCCATGGTATTACCAAGGAAGATCCATGCAGTTGGAAGTTCATTTGAATAGAAAAAAGAAAGTCAAACCGTTCAATCTGTGCCTTTCATCAAGGGTAGGAACATCATCTTTCTCTCTCGCTGTGTGTGGGTTTTTTTTTTTTTTTTTTTTTTTTTGGGGGGGGGGGGGTGCAGCCGCCTTTTCTTTTTTTTTTTTTTTTTTTTTACATATCTCATAGTTCAAGCGCTTTTTTATTTTTTTATATACATATCTCATAGTTCAAGCATGATAAATATATTAAAATCAAAGACTAAATTTCGCATTAAAAAATAAAATCAGGATCTAACAAACAAAAATAATTGTATTTTAGTACATTCCAACTTCCATAATTCATCAAAATGGAGCTCGTCGTTCTTTTAAGTCTTGAAAGTCTTTTAATGATTGATTATGTGCTAAACTTCTCCGTAATTTCCCTTTCAATGTACATAATACAAGAGTATGTGAGAAACTCATCCTCCATTTTGATGCGAAGTCCAGTTTTAATAAGGCTCATGGCTGAAAATGATCTACACTAACAAATCAAATACAGGGTGAGATAGGGTTATAAGAGGAGATGGCAAATTTTCATATCTGGTGAAGATAGGTGGTTTTGGGGTATTGGGGGGTCAAATGAGGGAGGTAAGAAATGAATGCGAGTTGCAATTGATTACCATCTCCATCTGAATAGAGCTATCTGGACCGGTCTTAGGATTTTGAGAGACATTAGACGAGGAGAACTGGAGATGAAGAGACGATTTGTTTTTCTTTACTTTGTGCAAACAATTGCGGGGGTTGTTTCTTGGATGGTACTGTGGAGTACTAAGAATTTTTTTTCTAGTCTGGCTGTGGCTGGCTTTTGACAATTTGACCTGAAAGGAGGGAAAATGGAGATCCTGTGATTGTTGGCCTTGGCCTGGCCTGGCCTGGCCTGCTGAAATATCAAAAGGCAGACTCCGTTCCTTACACTGCACGCTGATTTTGAATCGTCCATTTAATGTGTCTCACCACCGTACGTTGATGGTCTACCTTTTCCGAATGCGACTCATAGAGTGGGCCACGACATATGGATCAATTGATCAAAACCATCTCTGATCATGGGGTGATCGGTTAAGATGAATGGAAAACTCTTTGCCATGCCCTTCTGTCGGGATACATGAAAGGCATGAGAAACGTGAGTCCCGCCTGCCCAATCCACTCGTGTTTCCGGGGGAGGGAAATCCGCATTTCCTCTTATTGTGATATTACACATACAGGTCCAGGGTAGGTTTGTCTGGTGAGATGATTTTGCTTTCTATGATTTTTTTTATATTCATGAGATATAAATGCTGCATTACTATCAAAGAAAATTAAAATCCTTTTTATCGAGAAAAATCAAGTTTCTTTCCCCCTTTCTTGCAAATAAAACGTGCCACACCAAATGTTAAAAAAAAAAAAAAAAAAAAAAAAAAAAAAAAAAAAGGGTGTGCATGGAAAATGGAAACAATTTTCCTCAATTCTGTTTACTTTTTACCCTTTTTTTTTTATTTTTTATGGTAGCCCCGTGAAGGGTTGGGACTGTGATGGAAACTCCCACCTGCGAGGAGACATAGATAACTCACACATAGGGTTGCAAATGAATAACTGATTCTCCGATTATCCGGAAGTTTTAACCCGTAAAAAATCGGGTTTGTAACCTATTTTAAGTTCCAATTCATAAGTGGGTCCAAGTCCATAACCTAATTTAGGTTCCGATTGATAAATGGGTTCGGTTTCGAGTCCATATAGGTTCTAACCCGTGAACCGGGGACCTGACATATGAGCCTTTGATATTGCAAATTGTATCTCAAAATCAAGTTTTTTTTTTTTTTTTTTTTTTTTGACATTTTTATGTATAATATTGGAGGTAGTAGACTTGATGCATTGTTATAAGCTGAATAATATGCTTATTTTAAGGAAAATGAATAATAAAAGAAATTAGAATCGATTTTGATTTAGATTCCAGTCCACACGGTGGACCCGGTTCCGGAACCTGGTCTGGAACCAACAAAACAGATTCTGAGTCAAAACCGGAACCATTTGCAACCCTACTCACACCTGTGAGGTGATGGAAACTCACAGATGCAATGCAAGCAGACAAAGACACAACTTAACACATGTGAGGTGATGGAAACTCACACGTGCGAAAAAAATAACCACAACTCACACATATGAGGCAATAAAACTCACATAAGCAACTAAGGAGGAGGGATGGTTCGAACCCAAGACCATGAGAACTAAGAATCTTTACTACTAAGGTAAGGAGCCGTTGTGTAATTAGAGAATTCCGCTCTCAAGTGAATTTCCATTTCCGTAAGAGGGAGAACTCACTTTTTCACTCGTAACCTAGGAAATGGAAATCCTTTCTATAAAATGTGTTGCACTAGGTGGTCCATAATCTTCACTTGGCCAATTATAGCCGTCAATTTGTTCTATAAACTGGCCATCTGGACAGTTTTGAGCCAACAAAATGTATGTGTTATGGCCCACACCACCTATTGGATGATCTGCAGGTATAATGGCATGTGCACAAGCAGGTACATGAGGCCAGATAAACCTTGGAAAGATAGAATTTGGATCTTTCACATGAGGGCCTCATGTTTGTTGGTCACAGTTGCTGTTATGTATGAAAATATATGAAGGCCCAAAACCACACTTGTATGAAATGAAAAATGAAATATTATCCTGGTATTGTTGGAAAATATTAATTTATCTCATGATGCTTTTAGAATTTTCCCCAAAATTGCTAATGTGGTAAAAACCATGCTATAAATGTTGGATATCAATGGAATAAATTTGGCTGAAAAATTAAAGTTATATATATATATATATATATACATTTTTACTATTAGAGCGTTCCCAACCCTTTGGGCTAGACTAATCCCTCCAGGCCCAAAGGAAAGCCGGGTAAACTCCCCTATAGTTTTAGTATGGTTGTGCAGTTTCGAACCTACAACCTCCAAGTGCAAACCGTGGTCCTAGGCCAACTGAGCTACCCCTTGGATTATAAAGTAAAGGTATATACGGACCATTAATTGCATGAAATTAAATTCCTATAAATCTTAGGAACCGTATTTCTATTAGAGTCGCTAAGGCGAGAAAAAAACACAAAGGCAAAGATGCAAAGAAATGTCCATTAAATAATCTTTCTATGATCACCCACCATCACTTAGGCCTTGTTTGTTTGCATTAAATACATAGAGGTTTCTTTTAAATGGTTAAAAATGAAGATAAAAAGTTAGGTACAAATTTTTCTTGGATTCTATTTTTATATTAAAAAAAAGGTTACATAATGTTCATTTTTTTTTTTAAATTCATCATCTTCATTGTTAACTGTTTTTTTTTTTTTTTATGTATTTTAAATGCAAACAGCACATGCTCTTAGTAAAACAAATCATTGATTCCCATCTACACCTCCTGTATCAGTCCTTCATCACCTCTTTGTTATGTTTTCTACCAATTCAATTCCATTAAAGCAGACAAACGAGCCCATAATCTTTACCTTTCAATAGTATTTTGCTTCGTTCTCCCTTTAATATCTTTAATCATATTAAAAATATATATATGTATGCCAAATTTCCCCAATAATTCCTTAAAAAAAAGAAGTTCCACCACTATATTTCTTCAACAATGAATGATTTTTCAACACTTCCCAAATATCCCCTATAGTATATTTAAACAAAAAAGAAGAGAGAAAAATATCAAATCACATCAATCAAACTAGGGATGTAAATGAGTATCTGATTCTCCGATTACTTAGAGGCTCCGATCCATTAAAAACAGTGTCTACGTCCTTATTTACGTCCCAATAAGTAAATGGGTCTGAGTCCGGTTCCACCTTGGTTCAGACTCGTGGATCCGAGACCCAACATATTACTTCAATTTTCGAAAACCTCTCATAAAAATGAAGTTTTATGTTAATACCATTCTCTACATAAATCCAGACCTGGATCCAGACGCGTCCCATATATGATTCTGGTTCTATTCCAGAGCCCAAAAATCGGTTCTGGCTCCGAATCTGATTCCACCTTCTCGTTAACATTTCCGATTCCGGGTAAAAAAAAAAAAAAAAAAAGGAAGAAGAAGAAGAAACCCACATTAAAAAACCAAACATAATGAAACAAAGAAGACTGATAAAAGAAACCAGTTTATACTCCTGTTACAGAGGTTTCACACATGCCGTTACATTGGTCCGAAACGAAACCTTGTTTTCAAACAAAACGAATCGTCAGCAGGTGGGTATTCGGCGTAGTGGGACCCAACTCCCAAGACGAAAAATATAATTCTCTACTCTCCTCTTCTCTTCTATCCGAAGAAAAATCAAATCGAAAGCAACATCAATCGTTGAAACCGTGAAAGCCCCATAAAACATATACATCTTTGCATCTCTCTCTCATTCTTCTTCTTCTTCTTCTTCTTCCTCTTCTTCTTCTTCTTCTTGTTATTTGTAGTCTGTGGATATTCCCGATCTTTCTTCGTTTCGTTTGATTAGTAGTAGCATAGATTAAGAGAATTCGATGGCAGGGCGTTACGACCGCAATCCATTCGACGAAGAAGACGTCAATCCCTTCGCGGTATCTCTCTCCCTCCCTCTTGAGATCTCTATCTCTCTATATCTCTTAATCGATTGAAACAAATTGTCGAATGGATTTTCATTTTTTGACCTAAAACCGCGAAATCGAATTCTAGGGTTTTTGCTTCTTTTATTTGAATTCTGGGTTTTTTTTTTTTTTTTTTTTTTTTTTTTTTTTTTTTTTTTTGGGATGATTTGCTTGCATTGGTTTATGGGATCCGAGATCTGAAGGAATTTGATGGGGAATTGGTTTAGTTGAACTGATTGTTGGAGTTGAAGGAGTATGAGTTTATGATTTCTGGGTTCTAATTGTTTTTTGCTGATCTGTTGCTATTTGTGTGAATTATGCGGAGGAAGAAGTGATTTTAATGGATTGTGTTTCTCTATTTTGTTGAGAATACTCTGATTTTTAGTTGTGTTGTTTGGGTTTAGTTTTGTTCTTTCGGAATTATATAAGTTTTCTGATTTTTTTTTTTTTTTTTATAAATTTGATCTGGTGTTGGAGTTCATAGAATTCATATACTGTACTAGTTAGCAATGTGAATTGTGACTGAGACCAAGCATGACTTCCATATCAAAAGCTTTCTCTAAAACAGGAATGGCTTCATTGTTAATGGTTGCATTTGGATGTACTCCACATAGCAATGACCTGATAGTTTGACTTCAAGAGGAGACCAAACCCCAAATTTTGTTCATCTGTATTTGTCTGATCTTTTAATCAAAGCACCGCCTCACCCCTTTTTTTAGTATATTTTGCTTTAGGAGGACTCTTAACTTACGCACTCCCAGCAGCTGAGTTACAGCCAGGGAATTTTTAATGGAGGTCTTAATCGCTACCAGATTGAAAATAAAAGTTCTGATGATGATGATGCTGTGCAACCAGTGTTAAAGGCCGAGTCAGACAGATGTGATAAGGATCTGATGATGATGACGACGATGCAATGAGTTTAATACAAATTTTAATGATAGGAATGTATGAAAGCATTATATATAGCTCTATCCCTATATCCTATAAGATTTGGAGGTAAGGGGAATCTAACACCTAAATGTTTTACTAGTATCTGCTTGCTTAAATGGGTTTCACTTGTCTTTTGTAATCGTAGCATCATAAAGTCTCTAAAAGATTTCTTTGTTTTGTAATTGATGCATTTGGTTTACTTGCTTCTTTTTTTTTTGTATTTGGTTAGGCAAAGTTCTTGCTCATGTTCTGATATCACATTGTCTCGTTGAAACTTTCAGATTCCTGGCAGCGTACCCCCTGCTGCAAACTCAAGACTTTCACCTCTTCCTCATGAGCCTGCTGGTTTTAATTATGATCGTGGTGCAACAATTGACATTCCTCTTGATAATGCAAAGGTAAGAGGTAGATTTCTGAAATGTTAATCATTTAATTGGCAAGTCTACTAATAGTGTCAAGTGAAATAAAGCCCCCATTTCTAAAAAAAAAAAAAAAAGTCACATCAAAAGCACTTTAATTCAAAATTCCCGCCATTTTTTAAAAAAAAAAAGTAAAAAAGAAACCTCCTTTCTCCACTAAGAACAAAAAAAACTCCTCCTTTCTGTACAAAAAGTCAAAAAGATTTCATACCAAACAACTAAAAACAAAATACCATCATAACCCACTTATATTTTATTCTTTCTCTAAAATAATCTTTACTTCACTACACTATATTAGTAAGTTTCCCAAACATTTAAAGGAAAAAATGTCTAGAAATATTTAATTTATATACCTACATGTGTTATTAGCAAAAAGTTCTACTGTTTCTCAAAGGGACTTTCATTCATAATCAGGATTTGAAAAAGAAGGAGAAAGAATTGCAAGCCAAGGAGGCAGAATTGAGAAAGAGGGAACAGGTAATCTTTTTGCTTATGTGGTTGCTAATGATTGGAGTGCATACATGTGTATATGAAAATGTAGATCCGTCTGGTGGGCTTATCACTTTATCAGTAATAAATGTAGCTTGCTTCCCCATTATTTTCAGAACAATGGGGGAAAAAGCTTGCTACTGTAAAATAAACTGATATTGTCTTTTCTTGAGTTTGTACTTTGTTATCTGTATTCTAAAGTTTGGAGGTCAGATCATTAATTTATTTGAGGTGTTTATAGTTACCCTCTTGGATATGTCCATAAATGCCTTTCTTTTTCTCATGGAACTACAAGTATATCCAAAATATGAAATATCAGCTTATTTAAAGAGGGGTTCCTTGGCATGCCTTATCGAATAACTCCTGGATAGTTTAGAAAAAGAAAAAAAAAATGTAAGCATTAAATTTAAATGTGTTTCATTTGTAGAAAGGTTTCTAGTTCATGTGGTTGAATGTACATCTTTTCTTGTTTCTATATTGGCATAGATTTTGATGGATTTCACCATCTTGACAGGCAGAGACATTTGGAATGTCTCAAGTTAGATGTGTAAAGCTACATACTCTAGTAGCTATTCTGGGAGTGGGTATATGATGCGGAAAATCCTTTTTTACTTCTTTTATATGTCTAGGAATGTGAATGGGTCCCCAGATTGTGTTTGAGTTGCTCAAGATGGTTCAGTTACACAAATTCCTTAAAGCCCAATCACAAGTGCCAACTTAATTAATCTATGGACCTGAGCCTGTCCTGCTACACCATACCAATATTGATGCTTCTCATGTATTTTACCATACCAATATTATTTTTTCCAGAAACAAAGCCTCGAAATGAAACCCCAAAATACCGAACCAGATGAAATGTTTCAATTTGAATTCAAACCGAAACAATGTTCGAAACAAAATTGACGACTATGAGTTGTCTTTTTTTTTTTTTTTTTTTTTTTTTTACTTTGGGTGAGTTTCTTGGTCTTGAGGTTAGATCAGCTAATAGTATGGCAGATATTTTAGCTAAACAAGGGGTGGATAGAGTTCTCTTTGAGTGGCTTTTGTTATGTAATTGTTTTGGTTAGGGCATAATGCTCTCATACCCCTTTTTTGCTTTCTCAGTGAGTGATGTATGTCTTTGTTTCCTTAATAAAATGTTTATTGATATTGATACAGACTAAAAAGAATGGAGAAATGTTTGTTGCCATTTATAATTTGCTCATGAATTTCTCGTCTAGTATGGATCGTCTTGATGCAGTAATAAACTAATAGTTTATAGAACTTTTGGTTATAAAAAAAATTAGTTTATAGAACTTTTCCCTTGAATCCCCTGGTTGCTTATCTCTATCCTGCCTATCCATTTGCAGTGTTTCCTCTGAGTGGGAAAAGGGAGAAATATACCCTACTCGAAAACATCAGCATTTTTTTTTTTTGTTAAGGTGGTTAGTACTCAGTAATATGGTGTAACATTGTTTCATTTTAGAGCTTGCCCACTTCATTTTGCATGCTGCCACATGTCAGAGTTTTTATTGTCCCTGGTGATAGCGTGTTGACGACTTTATTACAGCTGCTAGTCCCACATGCCCACACAAAGTCACAGACATTAATAAATGCGCTTTTTCATGTTCTTTAAGACAGGATGGTCCTTTTAGTTTGGTTATATCATCTTAGTGCATGTGTAAAAGGCAATCGTCCAATGGGATGATGGTTCAAAATTGCTCATCAACTACATTGAAAGGTGTAAGTCAAACATGACGTGTGTGTTTGGATGTATGGTAAATTGAAGTAAATTGAATTAAAGGAATATGAATTGACAAAGGAGAGATAATTAGGAGCCTTAAAGAGACCTCTTTGGAATTGACACTCCAACATACTCCAGAAGCCTCTCTTTGTTCCTTATCATCATATCATCGGTTGAAGCAGACAATCAACTGATTTCAATTTTTTTTTTTTTTTTTTTTTTTTTTCTTATTTTTCAATCTTCTGCTATTTTAAAGGGAAAAAAAAAGGTATCAAAGCCCGTGAAATGAATTGTTGATTCAGCAAATGACCACCCTTGGGGATGATGAGTTTAATGATTCAATCAGGGAATATATATGCGTTGTGGGGGTTTGCTATCTGCAGTGGGCCCACGGATATATACAATGTTTTGGATTTGGATCGGGTGCATTTCCAGTAGATATCCAAGATGGTCCTTTTAAAATCAGGTCAATGTCAATCTCATTTAAATCCACACCATTTACCATAGAACAAGTCTAATGCTCATCCATTTCAACCTATATTTGGGACATGTTCATTACACAAATTAAAATGCATGTAGTTGTTTTTCTTTTTTAATACTAATAAGAAAAAAAGAAAGAAAAAAAAATTGATAGAGGCCTGCCTGGCCAGCTGGCCCAGCACGGCCCGGCCCATTCCAGCCCGGCCCATGGATGGCCGTGCCAGGGTATTTCCCTGGTGGGCCGGCCCGGCCCGTTTGACATCCCTAGATGCGAGCATGGACATGCGGGCCCACACATGGGGCCAAGACAGTATAGGACTTTTTATTTCCCTAATTATTTGTCATTAGATTTAAATTTTTTTAATGGATTTTAATTAGGAGAGTTTTTAAATTCTTTAGTTTCCTAGTTTGATTAGGTGACTTAGCCCCTAAGTTTTGTTTTCTTATTTATATGGCATTGTAGAGATTTACATCTCAGAGTTGATTAATCATATTTCTAGTGGAATTGTTCCCTTTGAGGTGCATCCTTGCTTATAGTCTTTGCGGAGATGTGTGAGTGTCTGCAGACATATGCTTTGGCATTTTTCCACGCAAGCCCTAATCCTAGGGCCTGCATTAGTTTGGTATCAGAGCCAAGATCGTTGCTGGGCAGTCCCAATTCACTACCGGGATTCGAAAATCGGCATAAGATACTCCTATCCTTTCCATTCCCGCCCCTGCCAATCTGCCAAACCCAACCTTTGTATCTCTCTACTGACCCCATCCACTACCTGCCTATCCATCTATCCCTGCCAAAATCGCAGCATCAAACCTAAAACCCCAGCCCATCTTCCTTGCCAAAATCCCAGCATCAAACCTAAAACCCCAGCCCATCTTCCCTGCCATCAGTACCCATCGATAGCCCATACACCAACCCATCATCTCAGCCAAACCATTGACAAAAATACAAGGATAGAGAATTTTGAAGTGAATTCGATGATCCTCTTTGAGGGTCTCGATCCTTTATATAGAATTTACAACGCCCATTATGGGCTACAATTTTCTCAATTTACAGCAATCACTATCCTAAGAAATCTCCTAATATGGTATCACATAGTGTTATATAGCTCTACACGGTTAGATAATTTTGACCATCTTTCAAGTTTGTAAGTTGGCTGGGCCTTATTATACAAATGGGCTGTGACATTGGGCTTTTATGACCCACTTAACAACCATCACAAATTCCCAACCCTACTCCACCCATTGGCATGCCATCTGCGACCAAAACCCTATTCGGCATCCCATTACTAGAACCCAAACAGAACCTTAAATCCCAAAACCCAAAATCACCTTGAATCTAACCTATAGCCATCCACAGCCCACCCCTCAATCAATATTCATCATCATCCTAGACCCAACGTCTTCGCACCCTCACCAGCCATAGACTCACTACCGTGAATCCGTGATAAACCCAAGATCCCCAAAATCCAAACATCCCCCCCAACCCCATCTTCCTGAGAAAAGACAAAGAAGAAGAGGGGATCAAGAAAAAAAGACTAAGAGAAGGACACAACGATGTACCTGGCACCTAGCTTTAGAAAATATGAACATAACCTTCTTAGTGTTATGAAGAACAGCATCATTGTTGTCGGTCCTGGCTTGCCTCTAGACACGCCATCCCTCTTAAATTTGAAAAAAAAGCCGATAGCAGGAGGAGACCATAATTCAAATAACACAATCCTGTCTTTAATTGGGCCACTGCCAATGCATAACCATGTAGCTATCCTTAAAACTACGAGCCTCTGGAGATAAAGACACACCCCTAAAAACTCAGTCATTCCTTCTTTCCAATTTGACCAAACAACAGTGAAGAGTATATTCTTCACAGTAGAAGACCACAGCCATGAAAGGGAGTTGTCCTCCACTTACCAACCAAGCTACCCAAGGATTTTGAAAAACACTACCCAACAGTCACTTCTATGATAAACTTCTCCAAAGAATGGAAGAGAGCTCACAGTGCAAGAATAAGTGATTAATCATGTCTCCCTTCTTTCCCTCAATAGATCTTTGATTTATTTGTTGCTATGATACCCTTCCTTTTGAGCTTGTCGACTGTTGATACCTTTTCTGCTCCCACCAGCCGACAGAGCCGTAATTTAAAAGGAGTCAAATCCCACCAAATTGATGTCCATGGATATCAATAAGCTGCAGATGCAACTAAGACCATATAAAATGACTTGCTAGAATGCTCCCTACGTGAATGTCTGACTCATCCCAGTAAATTAGAATGTTAGATGGTGAACTCAATGAGGACTCAGATTCCTCAGGCTGATGAAGGAACCTCTTGAACAATGTAACAACACAACGCTAGTAACATAAACTATATGGACCATAACTTCAAATCGTGTTTTTTTCCTCAGCAATGGTTAAAAGAATTCAGAAAATTGAATGTGATTTTTTGTAGAATTACTCAAAAGATAATTGGAGATGTCACTTGGTAGATTGAAAACAATTTGGAAGCTTGTTGGAGAAGGGGGTTTTCAGAGTTGGGGCGATAATTAAAAAAAAAAAAAACCCTAACTCATCTTTGCTAGGGAAGTGGGTATGGAGGGTTCGAAATGCGCACGATGGATTATGGATGTTTGTTAACCCCAAGGTATGTCCTTGGAAATAATGATTAGGCAGTATCAGCAGGCTTATCTTTTACGTCAGGGTTCTAGAAATTAGTGTTCGCAGCTTGGCTTTCTACCCAGGTATTTGATACTCAGCTCATGTAGGGTCCTGAATTAGGTTTTGGGACGAGTTGAGGTTTGATGATAGGCCATTTGCGTGGTGGCTATGTTTTGGGGCCTGTCCCAGTCGCATCTTAGTATGGCTCTTTTATACTGTAAAGCTTTTGATCAATACAAGTTACCATTTCAAAAAAAAAAAAAAGAAGGATAATTGGCCATTTGCAGAGGTATTTCCTACCCCATGTTATTGCATCCAATACAAGGGCCCTGGTCTCTGAGTACCTGGATAAGGCTCGACTGTTTGAAGCCCAATGTTTCATAGAAATTATAACTGATGCGGAGATTGATTCCTTGGAGGCTGTTCTAAAACTTTTCCAGTCATTTATATCCCAGAATATGGAGAGGACTACCAAAGTTGGGTGATTGGTAGAAGTAGAAAATTTTCTGTAAAGCCTTTATATGATCTAGCAGCCATGAGGGTTGAGGGATATGAAGTCTTCGCATTCTTGTGGAAGATAAGTATTCCTTAAAGTTTCCATCCTTTCTATTGGTCAACTATGTTGCGCAAAATCTTAACAATTGATCAGCTAAGAGGATACCACTACAAAATCACATTGTGAACATTTCTATCAAGTGGGGCCCACCTTCTGATCCATCCAAACCGTTTACAACTTTACATACACAGGACCCCCTTGATATTCAGCGGAACCCGGGGTTCACATCCACTGAATGGACGGACTGTTGGATTGAGGGTCAATTTTTTCCGTTAATATAAAGTTGTTAAAATTTTGGGCCATGGATCAAGGGGTTAGAGGAATCATATTGACCCCATTTTTGGTATCTGGATCCATCATGAGTGGATCTTTCCATCCCCCCCATGTCCAATGATCTATGGAGCCACTATGCACACCAGATGCATAGGAATATTACACTATATGTGAGGGAGTTATAAGGTGTGCTTGTTTGTTAGGTTTTAGAAGCAATCCCTAGTTACCATCAGCAGGGCTCTCCAAAAGAAGCTTTTTTGGGTAGAACTTTACCATTTATAAAGTATGTGGCAATTAACTCAAGTACTCAAATTGTCTAATCTATTGTTTTGTTGTTCATTGCATTTTGAAAATGTGACTTTTCTATAGTTGTGTTTTTTTTTTTTTTTTTTCTCTTCAATTGAAATTTGCTCACGGTTATGGAATTTTTGGTGCAGGACTGGTAGTTTGTCTCCTTTGGAATGTCATCTCAGTTACTGCAGCCTGGATTAGAGGGGAAGGTCAGCTTTGGAAGTTTGGTTGCATCTTGATGTCTTCTCTAAGGATGGACATCTGGTTCCTTGCTGAATCAGTCAATATCATATTGCTTGTGGGTTTTCATGTTGCGTGACCTTAATTCAGCATGTCGTATTTTACAGGTGTCAAAATCTGGTTCCTTGCTATTATCTACTTTATAGCTGGGGTACCTGGGGGTTATGTGTTGTGGTATCGCCCCCTTTACCGTGCTATGAGGTATGCTGTTCTTTTGTCCATCATCATAATCAGCAGCAACAGCAGCAGCTTTTTTCATTTTCAAAAATTTCCTAGAATCTTTTTCTTTTCGGACATCATATGGTGTGTGCTTTTCTCAACAAGTGCTTCGTAATGACATCTTGATACACGTTCAGGACCGATAGTGCCTTCAAGTTTGGATGGTTTTTCATGTTTTACCTGGTAAACTTCTTGTCCCTGTCACACTCATATCCCGTGATCTAGTTTTGTTTTATATATATATATATATATATATATATATTGTATGTACTTTTGTTCGCAAGCTGATTGAAGACGACTTATTCTTCCTCCTTGGCAGATTCATATTGGCTTTTGCATATTTGCTGCGGTTGCTCCTCCTGTCATTTTCAAAGGGAAATCTTTGACGTATGTTCCCTAAAAAATCTTGGCAAAATGCTTATATATTGTTTTTTTTTTTTTTTTATAATTTTTATTAACTATGATCATTAGTTTATTGGTTTCATTATTAGAATATACTGGAGTTGGATTGCAAAATATAAGAGAACTGTGGGTCGAAACCCTGGTGTTAAAAATCATCCGAGTCTGAGTTGAACCAGACTCAGACACCAGCGAGTGGAGTCACACTGCTGTAAACACATGCCTGAGTCCCTTTCCCTTTTTCATTTTTGTTCTTGTGTGCGAGGGCATGGGAGATCTCTAAGAAGAGTTTTGAAGATCAGAACTTCTTTTTTTTTTGGCATGATTCAGTGATACAATTCTCAAGATTTCTATTCACCCAAACATAAGCATTGAACCTTAAGAACAAACTTGACCTCCTATAAGTACTTAGTTTTCAAAATTTGTTTTTCATTTTTTATGGTTCTGAAAATTTTAGATTTTGAATATTTGGATTGGTTTTCGGTGTGGCTTGGCCGAACCAGCTCGGCTTAAGGTTGACAAAGTGACACAGCCATATATGTGGGACCCATTGGGCCGAACTCTCAAGCCAGTAGCTTATAAATACAGTCCAGATCTAGTGCCCAGACCTAGGTCCTGATTTAGACTCAGCCAAACTGAGCCAAGATCCACATTCAACTGCGTGAATTAAACTAACTTGACTTTTAGGTCCAAGCCCAAATCAGCCAGGCCATGGCCCAAATCCAGGGCCCACAGGGAGGCCTTTTGCTGATGGTTCTACATGTCCAAAACAGCGGACACATCTTTTGTTTATTATTGTCTTCTAATTGGATTAGCATGTAATCTGCAGTTTATATTTTTATCAGGGAGGTTATTTAGGTGTTGTTTGGCATCATTCTTCTACATTCCCACAAAATGAAAATCTTGGGAATATGATTGTTGCAGTATTTTGACCGTTCCCAGAGAATATTTTCTGTGACTTTTGTTTCGTGAGAATAATAAATTTGAAATGATTAAAAGTTGTTTTCTCACACGAGAGTGGAGCGGCCCTAAAAAGAATCTCTCGCTCCGGCTGTCCCAAATGAGTCTCTTTCTCCCTTCTACCCTTTCCCCCCCTTAACCGTCTTTTCTCTCTCTCTCTCTCTCTCTCTCTCTCTCTCTCCATTATTTTCCCTTTCTGGATGTGCTACAGAGAGGGGCCAAAGGCCCATCTTATGAGAGGTGAGAAGAGAACTCTCTTTGCTCTTGTGCAAATGGGTCTCCATGTCTTCTGAAAGGATTCTGATGAACTTTGTTTCGTAAATTGTTATGGAAACATATCAAGAACTATATGTATCCTGTTAGAATTCTCCTCCAGTTTTGTAGATGTAAGTGCCACAAAAATTGGCCCAATTGGATAGAAATGACTTACTAAGTTCCACCAAGTCATTTGTCTCTCTGTCTCTTCTATATGATCATTTTTTTTATTATTAAAAAATGGGTTATTTATATAAGAGAAATGATCGATGGGAATAATTCTGACAGAACGTTGCCAAACAAGTTCAGAACAACTCCTTAGAATAAAAGTTTTCTCAGCAGTCAGCACAGGAAAGGCATCAGACAGCCCTTAATACAGGAGTTTAAACACATTGTTGTTCTTTATTGTTTTCTTTCTAAACAATGTAATAGCCGATTGGGGAGAGTAAATAAGAAAGTCTCTTTTGGATTTCCCCTGCATTGAACCTTTCCATGTTCTGTTTTGGAATAAACATTTTCTTGCAGAATCTCCTTCACACCATTCTCTGTTGTGATATCAGTCCATTGGGGACTTGATCCGTCACCTTTATTTTGTGCATTGTCTCTTCCCATTTTTTCTATTTCACCAATTTTGTGGGATCAACTCTCAATAATAGTGAGCTAATCTGCACTCCTGAATCATCGTCTTGGTTAGCTACATGTCAAGCACATGGATGTAGACCCCACAACTGATTCAAAATGGGCAACGACTCAAGCCCAAGGCCTACTTCCTCAGCATCCAAGGCGTGGAGAAATATCTAGAACACTCAAGAGACTTATGGATGTAAGGTTCTATATGCATAGGAAAGAAGGGTCTAGAAACCCTTGAGTAGAGATGTATAGTTTAGTCTGGAGTATTCTAGAGAATTCCCTAGTTGTTAGATCTGCATGGCCCAAGTATAAAAAGGGCTGGCCTCCCTCACTTGTAATCATCCAAGATTTGTAGAGCTTCTCTAGCAATACGAGTAAATTTTCCCAAGTTTTTTTAGCTTTCCACTCTCTAGTGAGCTTGTGATGCATGAGCGTCTTGGCCATGTAAGGGTTGATTGAGGCTGACTTGTGTGACCTAAGCCTGTGACATGACTTACCCAATTGCTACACGTATAGGTGTCATCATCAAAGGTTTCCTAGTTTGTGGATGACAAAACCATTTCTTGAGCTCTAGGTGATGGCGGGGCACATGAATAGGTATTTACTAGCTGGCTGTTGCATGGATGAACTAGCAGTACTGTGTAAGCAAGGTTCCTATTGATTAGCACTTAAGATATTGGTGAAGCCCATATATATATATATATATATATATATATATATAGGAAGGTGCTCCTATGAGAGCATCTCTCACCTTACTATGAGATAAGGTGTGGGCCCTCACATCCATATCCAATGCCAACAACTTAAATGTGAGGGCCCCCACCTTTATCTCTTATAATAAGGTGAGAGATGATCTCATTGGAGCATCTCCCATATATATATATATATATATATTTATATGAGCTGGGCTCTCCTCAGCTGAAGCTTAGCTTATCCTAAGCTGAAATAGCAAATCAAAGTTGATTATATCAGTTTTTTGCATGATAGAACTAGAAAATCCAGTTCTGATTGGATTTATCTTGATTTTAGAGACGATCATCATGCAAAAAATAAGTCAGCACAAAAATGGGAAAAATCAGATCTAGAAATCAAAATATACTCTAGTTGCAAGTTTTAGTCAGAGACTTTATGCAGAGATGTCCTAAACTCCAAGTATGTTATTGCTTCAGTGGACAAGGAAAAGTTCACTATTTCTTCTAACCAAATCTTAGAAATGAAGATCTATATGTATATTCTGAGACAGAAGCTGTGCCAGCCTATGAGACAGAAGCTGTGCCAGCGTAAGATCCAAAGGTGAACACAATCGATCTCAACTGAAGGTCAGTGGGAAGGAAGTTTTACCATAGATTCTAATGAGGCAGAAAAATTTAGAAGTTGGAACTAATGCAGAACTACTGTTAATATGTTATAACCTGTCAAATTAGAGTTCCCACATTTGATCAAGCTTGTCAAATGTTGCAGAACTGACTTTGTAATTGGCAGCTAGGATCTACGTTTATAATGGTGTATAAACAATTATTGCACTGTTAATGCTAGGTCTAGCGGATGGATGGATACACCAGCTGAGTTTAACTGGTCAACAGATGCATATTTTAGATCAGGGGTCAGATTGCATACATGGTGAGGTCTCACTATTCAATGCAGCCTACAGTTCAATCCATATAAAAGCCTAAGGAGCCTGCCACTCTTTATGTGCTGGTCATAGATCCAGAGAATCGAGCTGAGTTTCTTTATGACTGTCCATTGTGAATTATTGTCGATGCAAACTTGAGGGTGAGCTTCCTCCATCTAAGATGCAGCCCTTATACATGGGACCCACTTCAGTCCTTGTCTCAAGTGACCAGATTGTAGATCCAGTGTCCAGACATAGATCCTGATTTAGATCTAGTCAAACTGAGCCACCATCCATGCCCCAGCCCACCCAAATCGGGCCAAATCAACTTTCAGGTCCAAGCCCAAATCAGCAAGGCCCATGGCCCAAATCTCCAAGACCTGCTAAGAGGCCTTTACCAATGTGTCTATACATCCAAAACAGTATGTCACATCCTTTCTTTTTAATTTTTTTGCCCCCTAGACGGATGGGCGTGCAATTTGCCGTAAGTAGGAGTTTAAGACAATTAGGATTCTTTATTATTTCTTTTTAATGCAATGTAAAATTTAATTGGTGGAGTTAAATGTAGATAAAAAAGGGAGGGATATGAAGGCACAAGCAAAAGGTGCACATCAAGTCCACAATCGGCTGGTTGCACAGTAGAGATGGTGTGGAGATCCTCCATGAAAGTTTTTGTAAAAAAAACCCACTGAGGTTGCATGTGAGAAACCCAAGAGATAAATTTCTTACCAACGCATTATGCATCCCCTCCGCACTCTTGGGTGTGACTATTAGCCAAAGGTATCATCATCTTCGAGGTTTCTTAGATTGAGTGTGATGATACCATTTCTTATGCCCTAGGAATGGTGAGGTGCTTAAACGGGTGTTTTCTTGGCCCACTGTTTTATGGTAAATCAGCATTAGTATGCACAGTTTCTATTTATTAGCTCTTAGCATCGTATTATATTGGTGAAGGCTGATATTCTTGTTCTATTATACATGGGTACATATACAAGTAAATATGGATCCTAGAGAGAGATATTGGATTTGATTATGTTGTTACCCATTTCAACCAGTTGCTAACCAAAAGGCAGATTTAATTGCTGAACAGAATATTTGTTGCCATTCAGAATACGTCCTATCTAACAATTCATCCTTTTTTGGTTTTCTTATATTTACACGACCAAGTTACACCTAGAGTCTGAGTTTTCAAACCTTAAAATGAATTGTCGGCATGCTTTTTTTTCCCTCTTGACCTTTTGTTTTTTGGTAAATTAATATAAATGTATAAAAATACTGAAAGAAATAAAATCATGATGCAGTGAGATCTTGAATGATACGTTTATTTGGAGCATCCATAACATGCACACAATAAGAAATAGTTTATTTGGAGCAAGGATCAAAACAGTGGTTGCGGCAGGCGTAGAGGCCAGTAGCCAAAACGCTACGTAGCGGCGATATGTAGTGCTTGCAGCGCTAGTAGCAGTGTAGCCTTGTGAATTTTTTAAGTGGTAAAATAATGTGAATATTGCATAACGGCTAATCTTGTGCTTTTTTAGTGATTTGAAACCATGCAAGGGTAGAGACAACTTTTGGAAAGGCTGTTGAGCAGAAAAAATAAGAAAACAATATTTAAAATTAAAACTGTTTGACTCTACTGGGTTTTAGACTGTAGCGCCACTATTTTCAAAATAGCGTAGCAACCTCGACCGCTACAATTGATAATGTAGCAGCCGATATTTTGAACCTTGATTTGGAGCATCCATACAAAAAAAAAAAAAAAGCAATACATTTACTGTCTTAATTTAATTGGAATGCAACTTTGTTTTGATCTCATCCTTGTAAGTTACTTTCAGTTAAGATGAATAGCCAAATGTTACAATATTATTATGTCCTGCTAATGATCATTCTTGTGTGTTCCTATGGAGCAGAGGCATCTTGCCAGCAGTCGATGTTATTGGTGATCATATTTTGGTTGGGGTGAGTTGATGCTTTAAGATATTGCTTTTGTGTATTTGCAGATGTCATTTATCTCAATCTATTTTATAAACAAAGGAAAGCATTCTTTTTGAGTCACAGACACTAGAGTTGAAGGGATAGCAGATATCATTTATCTCAATTTATTTTATAAACAAAGGAAAACATTCTGCTGAGCCATAGACACAAAAGTTTAAGGGATTTGATCCCTGATCCAGGAAATCATCTATAACAAAGATGTTTCGGCCAGCTTTTAAAACACTAGAGGTTGAAATGACAAGGAGAAAGGATTTTTAAGATGTTGATAGCATGCATGATTCACCTTTGTCTTGTCAGAAATCTTTTTTCTCAATGCTTCAAAGCTTGAAATTCAACATGGACTTTGATGTCTCCATTAGATCTTTTGAAAGTCAAGTCAAGTTACTTCATTTTTTTTTTCTCTTTTCTTTTTTTAAAAAGGTGGAAAGCTTGTAGTATTATCTGATAAGATCGAGTTTTTTGGGTACTCAACTCTAGTCTTCAACCTTAAGCTTGTGACAATGAACAACTTTCTGAGTTATGGGCATTTGTCTAGGTTTTTTGAGCTTTCTGTTTAGTTCTTTTTTCTAATGTTGAATTGACAATGGAAAAGGATTTTTAAGATGTTGATAGCATGGATGATTCACCTTTGTCTTGTCAGTATTCTTCTTTCTCTATATTAAAAAAAAAAAAAAAAAAGAAGTATTCTTCTTTCTCAATGCTTCAAAGCTTGAAATTCAACATGGACTTTGATGTCTCCATTAGATCTTTTGAAACTCAAGTCAAGCTACTTCATATGTTTTTTCAAGGTGGAAAGCTTGTAGTATTATCTGATATGTTCAAGTTTTTTGGGTACTCGACTCTAGTCTTAAATCCTGTGCTTGTGGCAATGAACGACTTCTGAGTTATGGGCATTTGTCTAGGTTTTTTGAGCATTCTGTTGAGTTCCTTTTTGTAATACTGGAAATTTGTTTCTCAATCAATATTTTTGAGCAATTGCTTCAGTTTTAGTTTTCTCAAAAATTAATTTACCTCTTAGCCTAAGTTTTCAGACTCTTTCCCCCTTTGATCAAGCATAAAATGAGTTTACTCATGCTGCATCCTCCTTCTGAATCTTGTTATAATGGCTTGAACTTCTCTCGTCAATATTGCTAGCCTGATTCATTCAGAAACTGTTGTTTTAAGTTCAACTAAAGCCAATTGAATCATTTGGCTAAACTGTTAGAGTATCAATATCCAATTCTGTTCTTACATACTGGCTTTTCTATCCATAAAAAGAGATCTCTACCCACCTACATGAGTTGAACTTGGAAATCAAGGTTTCTGAGTCTAGTTTGAGTACGCATGAGACTTGTTAATGGGGAAGGCTTGGTTAAAATTTATTCCCTTCTTCTAACTGGAAATTGTCTTCTGCTTACAGATCTTTTACTTCATTGGTTTTGGACTCTTCTGTCTTGAATCACTGCTCAGCATCTGGGTTATCCAGGTTCTTTTCTTCATCTGGTGCATGTTATATTTCTTATTGATTCCTCTCTCTCTCTCTCTCTCATCTTCCTGCAATTCTTCACTTTGACCTGCAGCAAGTATACATGTACTTCCGAGGGAGTGGCAAGGCTGCCGAGATGAAGCGTGAGGCTGCAAGGGGTGCTCTTAGAGCAGGGCTATGATCTTTTGTTCCTGGATTTAAAGAAGATGAACACATAACTGATAGATGCATATGTGGCCCTTGATGGGAGCACGGATGAAGAGCTGGTTTATTTTTCTATTTTCTTCTTGAGTAGGTTATTATACATGATGCATATCTTGTGGATTTACTGCTCTTCTACTGTTGTTGGGAGTAGGATGGTTGAATGTAATGATGTTGTAGAGAGTACATGTTCTTTATCTTTTTCATTTCTATCGTAGAGTGTACAAATTCTTTCATCTCTCTCTTTCTCTCTCTCTCTCTCTCGTCCATTCCTCATGCACATATAAAAAAAAAACAACCCTGTTCTTAGGAGTAATGCGGCAATCGTTGCTGCATCAAAATAACAGCGTTAATACAGTGTCTGTAGGAGAATGCTGGTAAGTGGCGGCAGTTTTCACCTAGCTGGCTGCTGAGGGTTCGAACTTTGGGTAGGCCACTTCTTCCCACTATTGTGGCTTTCTTTCTGCTTGTGCGGGCTTTTTTTTCACTTGTGTAGGCCTTCTTCTCACTTGTGTGGGTTGTTTTTCTCTGTGTGCGTGCCCCATATCAGTTCTGGATAGCCCCCTTGGCTGGGTTAGCAAAAAAAATTGCATAGGAAATCAGTTCCGGATAGTTCCCTTGGCTGGGTTAGCAAAAAAAAAATTTTGCGTAGGAAATGGATAAAGTAAAGCTTTGAATAGTAGAATGAATCAACTGCCCCATGATCATAAAGCTCTCCATATCAGTTCTGGATAGACCCCACTACCTAAAACCACTAGTTAAATTGTCAAGCACATACCGAAAAGCACAACATTGGTTAGAAAGCAGCATGACCCAGTTCTAACTCCTAGAACTCCAGTACTCCACAAAGCATGTTCCAGCTACAGGAGAATAACAATGGTGCAGAAATCTAGTATCCAACACTCCCTGTTATCACTGAACCCACATCCTTCAACAATGAATTCTCAAATACATGTTCACATGCCCTGCGATAAGACACATGTCCAGGCTGGCTATACAACATTCGATTGATTAGAATTCCAGAATTTGGTAACATGAATGAAACAAGGAATTTAGAATTCCAGAATTTAATAACATTTCAAATACCAGTATTTGAAATTCCCAGACAACCACTTGAGATGAATTCTATGAATTTCTGTAAAGAAACGGCCCCTAAAAGTGTGGTGAAAAAAAAATGTCATTTTGCCTTCCAAATCACTCACAGGCCTTTCGAAATCACCCCTCTATTCAGACTTTATTTGTTGAAATGTAAAAGTAAATCGAAAAACCATATCATTTTCCGGTTGAATCCATTAGAATCAATGCTAGGGCAATGATCCTAGCCACCACGAGTCAGATTCATATCTGCAGTAACTTCAATGTTCCAATCCCTACAACTCATTGCTTCCTGCTGAAGGAGACAATCTGTCATTAATAACACAAGAACCTGAATTTACTTCAGTTCATGCCTTGATCCTTATTTTCATAAAGTTTTGCTGTCTACCGTTAAACATCTTACCACAGATATCAACCTCGCGATCACATTCGCCATGAGAATTCAAAAGACAAAATCTTCAAGTCATACCACTGTCTCAATCTTGTTTTCTCGTATTAACTTCGATAAGAAAAAGGCTCGTGTTTAGCATGTTCTGTCTCAAAGATTCTCTACAACTATCAGGATAGAGCAGCATGAATTTTATTCAAGCTTATCATCATTGTTTCTCTGATTGCTAGGAAGAACCTATAGTGTTCTTATCTCTAATCTAAGTTTGTTTCTCAACAAGGAGCATCCCGATCTATCTTAGAACAAAACATAACTTATTTTGAAATATGACCTTACCGAAGAATCTTTCTTTCCTGAGAGCCAAGATTACCATAATCAAGAGAAGAATCCAAGACTTTTTCAGTACCTGAATCCACAACGAAAGAGCACACTGATGCTATCCTTCACAAACAACTATATGGTCTATGTTGGGCTGGTATCCAACCCTTCCAGTCTCACAGTCCAATCTAGTGATGCCTGAAGAGTTCACTTCCTTCAACAGATTTGTATCATTTCCATGGAAATATGAACTATGGTTGCTCTTGATTTCAATCCAGCTCTTCCCTGGTGTTTTCTTTATCCTTCTATCTGCCATTAATTTTCTGATCTCCAAAGCATCATCCCACCGGCCAATTGATCTATAGACATTTGTCAGAAGGACATAGCTTAAATGATATTCTGGTTGCAATTCCATCATCTTCTTTGCCACACGCTCTGCCACATCCAAATTTGAATGAGAAGTGCAAGCACCAAGAAGAGCTGCCCATAGAGAGGAATCTTCGCTAAAATCTGCACTCTTGATCAAAATCTCTGCTTCTTCAAGTAATCCAGCTCGACCAAGAAGGTCAACCATGCAACTATAATGCTCGACTCCAGCTTTAATACCATAATCTTCTCTCATTGACATAAAATACTTCCACCCCTCATCGACTAAACCCGCATGGCTACAAGCAAACAGCACTCCGATAAAACTAATGTAATCAGGCTTAATCCCTTCCTTAACCATCTCCTCAAACATCGTGAGAGCTTCCTTGCCCCTACCATTTTGAGCAAACCCACCAATCATTGAATTCCAAGTTATCAAATTCCTGACATAGATCTTAGAGAAAACACAGTATGCGTAATCTATACATCCGCACTTTGCATAAAGATCAACAAGAGCGGATTCCACAATCACATCCCTCCATCCACCTGTCCTTAGAAACTGGCAGTGAATCTCTTTTCCATTTCTCACGGCAGCCAGGCCTGCACAAGCTCGAAGAACTGTCCCAAAGCTGTAATGATCACCTTCCTTCTTCATCCCCCGAAAGAGCTCTAGTACAGCTTCAAAATCACCATTCTGGCAATACCCACCGAGCAATGCACACCAAGTAACATAATTCTTTGTCTGCATGCGATCAAAAACCCGACGAGAATCATCAACAGACCTGCATTTACCATACATGTCAATGAGGCTGCTCTCAACCACCACATTCCCACCAATTCCAGATGTAATTACCTTAGCATGCACTTCTTTACCTTGTTTCAACCTCCCCAGATTTCCGCAAGCAGTCAACACTGTTCCAAATGTAAACCCATCAGCAAACAAGCTAAAATTCTTCTGCATTGAGTAGAAGAACCCCAGTGCTTCATCAAACTGATCACACCGTGTAAGTGCTGAAATAACAGATGTCCAACAAATCCCATCCGGCCCCAGCATTTCATCAAACACCTTCCGTGCATCTTCCGCTTCAAAATTCCTCCCATACATGTCAATCAAAGTACTGGCAATCACATAATTGGATTCAAACCTGCGAACCAACACAACCCCATGAAAGCATCTCCCAGTCCGCAACGCTTCCAGCTCCGAACACGCCTTGATCGCAGCGGAGAGCGTAAATCCATTAGGTTCAACGCCAGAATCCAGCATTTCCCTAAACAATTTGAGGGATTCTTTTGGCTTTCCAACACGAACATAACCCGAAACCATGGAAGTCCAAGAGATCACATCTCTGATGCAAAGATTATCGAAAACCAATCGTGTTTCAGAGAAATTGGGGCATAGTTTGAAGTACATGGAGAGTAAGCTGTTGCCGACGAACCGGTCGTAATCGAGGCCGGATTTGATGACATGGGAATGGATTTGGAGGCCGTGGGTGAATGAGGTGGATTGGACGCATGTCTGCAAGAGAGAGGCGTAGACGTTGGGTTTTATGGAGATGGATTGGGGACTAGTGGAATTGAGGAGGTTGAGAGCTTGGGGGAGCAAACCCAACTTGCAGAAATGGAGGATTTTGGATTGTGGAGATGGGGTTTCGTTCTCTTTGGGCTTTGGTTGGAGAAGATAGCTGAAATGGCGTTTGCAGTACAACTGCTTCTTCATAAACAGCATGAATGAGAGAGAGAGAGAGAGATTGATTTCAAATTCTAACGGCGCGGGAGATTTCAAATTCAAACCGCCAAGAGCTTCATCTTTGTATTAGTAGTAGCCTGGTGGGTTGTAATAGCCCAAGCACTACCCTCGATATATAGCTGGCCAAACCCTATCTAGGCCCTTACCCTACCCTTGAAGGTCAGGATAGGGGCTCAGGACTTCAAAACAAGGAAAAAAAAATTTAACATTATTACTAAAATCTAAGTGTGATCGAGCGTTATGAGTATAATCGAGCGTTATCTTATCTAACCTCAATTGCAAAGAAAATAATTAAAAAAATATCTGTTATCTTGTCTAATCTCAATTGCAAACGAACCATTAAGAAAACATTGGGAGGATATAAGTCATCTTTAAAAAGTTTCTTTTATAGAATAAAGTCATACGTGCTTTGGTGACTTAGGTTGGATTCTAGACATACGATTTATTTGTTTTGACAAAGAAGGAAAATTGTTAAAGAGTATGATCTATTTCACACCTTTAATATGACTTTTATATGAATTTCCACATATGAAATCATTTCAGCAGTGTCTTATCTTGAGAGTTTTAAACCATTTACACTCACATACACTTTATCAATTGATATTATTTTTAATTAACACTGATCTGACAAAAGCCCTCATTCTAAGAGCTTTTTGAGGGCCGAGCCGAGCTAGGCCCCCTTTCTAAGGATCAAATTGACATGTCTACTGGTGGATGACAAAATGGGTCCTACTATGCCGGAATACACAAAAAAGGACCTGAAATGGAAAAACTGGCATGTGTCCAGTACTATAAAGAAATTGCCCTCAAGATTTATCTGATTTTTTATTTTTATTTTTAACAGAGGGTGTCGATTAATCTGATTTCACCATCTGAAATTAGCCCTTTGAACCAGACTAATTCCTAGGGGGTAAGAGGTTGTCGGGTAAATACCCTATAGAATTAGTCCCTTTAATACCGCCCATTTAGATGGTGAAATCATGTAGAATCCATCCAAAAAGTGAAATCATGTGAATCTTGCCAGCCCAACAATGAAAAAGTAATGCTATAGTTTTTGTTGTTATTCTAATAATTTTGTAATTCATTAATCAGTGACAAAGTCAAAAAAAATAATTTGAGGACCTATGTAAGGATTGAGAATCATATAGGGTCAACCAAAGAAAGTGAAACAAGGGTGACTCTCCTCGCGCTAAAAGCGGCTATAGAGAAGGGCTTCTCCGTAGGCCTATAATTTTATTTTGATGGCTTAAAATTTGTTAATTCACTTGTTATTTAAGATGTGGGAGATTTTTTTTTTTTTTTTATAACGCAGGGTTCCTAGCTTTTTGGGCTAGAATAATCCCTACGGGTTCAGGAGAGAAAGGCATGTAATATTCTCCTGTGGCACCAGTGTGGTAGTGCAGTTTCAAACCCACAGCCTCCAAATGCAAATCGTGGTCTTAGGCTAACTGAGCTGCTTTTCCGAATTAAGGTGTGGGAGATTGGACACTATAAACTTTAGTTTTCAAAAGATATAGTTATCATTTTGAGAGACCTTAATTTAGATGATGATGATGATAAAGATGGACTATTAGATTTATTCTTAGGAATCTTAATGGTATAGCTCACTGTGCAGAACCCTTTTTGTTTGAGAATGTAGGATCCCCATGTCAACCCAGCTGTCTTTGCATGTCAATTTCATCCAACTCTTTTGGTCTCCCACTTCCTTATAATATGGTGTGGCCCCAAATGCGCTTTAACGAGACTCTCTGCACAGACCACAGAGGGTGGGTCACATAAATCCACACGACAGAACAGCCCATTCATCTTCTTTATTTTGACCAAAGTGAGTCAAATCCTAATAAATCTACCCAATATAATATCATCTCAAAAAATTATAAAATAATGGGAATAATATCCGGCAGTATTAAAACAAAGGCACATCCTTTTCGTTGTTGTCCTTGAAATATTGCATGAGGAGACAAACTGTATGTGTGACTTGAACAACATTATTACATTTTTTTAAAAAATATACTGTTTATGGGCCATTTGTCCTATTAAATGTGAAAAAATGTTTGTCACGTTGCTTAATTATGGGTCACTTGTCCTATTGATTATTGTCACTTGATCTACCCGATGATCTTAATTAAGGCATTATTGATATCTAAAAGAAGTGTTCTTTTTTTTTGGCTATTGGCGCTTTTCCAGTCTTTTGGACTGGACTAATCTCTCCGGGCCTATATGGAAGTCGGGTAAACACTCCCGTGGCCCTAAGATGGTAGCACTAGTGGACCTAACTTTTAATTCCTGAAGAACAGAGGATCGGGGGTCAATACTAAAACATCTAACTCCGGAAGATGGAGGAACCGTGGTCTTGACCACTTGGCCAACCCCTTGGGGTTGACATATAAAAGTGTTGATACGAAGGAATACTGGAATTCCCCAATGGGCTCGGTTATTACTCTAAACCACTCAAAATAAATTTGATCACATTCGATGAAATATTGTCTAGTTCATCATTATTAAAGCCTTGTTTGTACCAACAACTATTATGTAAATTTTGTTTCTCCATATTTTGATTTATTTGAGCTAACTCATTAAAAAAATTATTTTTTAGTTAGATTATCAACCCATCTAATTAATGCAACACTACATTTTTAACTGGCAAGGTTTAGATCCAATAGTAAAAACTAACAAAGTTAGGGGAAGCAGGTCTCACCTAAAGATTAATCATTGATTAATGAGTATGTATAAGATTCTGCGAATCACGCTTTATACTCTAATCAATCTTCTTTGCGTTATTGGTACTTTACTAGTAAAGTTAAAGCGAAGTAAAGCCTCTATTATTCAAACAAAAAAGACAAGGGGTCATATAAAAAAAAAAAACCTCTTTTTTTCACGCCTGTTTGGTAATTTTACTTGTCAAGTAAAGTCAAGTTAAATATTAAATCAAAAGCACTTTTTACTAAAACTCCCTCCATCTTTTTTCAAAAAAAGTCAAAAAACAGCTACCTTTATTCACTAAAAGACAAAAAAAAATTCATTTTCTCATACAAAAAGTCAAAAATATCCCATCCTAAACAACTAAAAATAAAATACCATCATAAGTTCATAACCCATTTATATTCTATTCCCTCTTTTCATTTCACTTCATTCCACTTTTTTTTAGAAGTAAAATGCCAAACGAGAAATGACAACGAAAAAAAACATCATTCCTTGATATAAAAAAAGTCAAAAAAATTTCATATCAAGCAACAGAAAACAAAAGACCATCATAATTATCTATATTTTATAAACCTTTGATTTGTTGCTTGATCTCACCTTACTTCGTTCACTGTAAATCCAAAAACCCAATGGATTAAAATAATGGAGGACTTTTATTTTAAGCTGTTTAGCTTTCATTGAGTTTGCTGGGCCCACAGTTTTGTATTTCCCCCCTTCATTCACTCAAAAACCTGTAAAAATGATCTACGTGGACCGATTCTTGGGATCGGTCTCTGGACCGGTCCCAAAATTTTCATTCAATATTCAATGAATCGGTCCATGTAGCAGGGCTCATAAGGCAAACAAGAAATAATCAACAAAATTGGCCACGTGTCATGGTGTCTCGAAAAATCTGCATTTAAAGACGGAGAGAAAAAGAGACCTAAACGGTGCCCGCCACCTACCTACCTACCCACCCAACTTCTCCACATGTTCATATCTTCTTCATCATCTTCATCATCTTCTTCTTAATCTTCCCAATTAAATGGACGGTTCTCCTTCACTTTCCTACGACACGTGTCACACATCCTGGACATCTCCAACCATCATCCTCTCTCTATAAATATATATCTATAAACTCCTCCCCCACGCCACCTTACCTCTCAAGCGGGAGAGAGCATATAGTATTTCCAATTCACAAAACACCCCACGAAACCCGAGACGCTACGAAACGAATCGGGAAGGAGGGACCGAAACGCTACAGGAACACGGTTGGTGGGGATGGTGTTCTTCTGCTTTTTGGTGGACCAGAAGCGGATGGTGAGGAGCAGCAAGCCGGCCGCTGGGATCTGCTCCCGGTGCGGTGGTGGGGCGAGTGTCGCCGATATGAAGACCGCTACGAGGTTCTGTTACGTTCCTTTCTATTGGAAGTCTTGGCGGGCCATCATCTGCACCTTCTGTGGTGCCACCCTCAAATCCTACAGTCTAAAGAAATGACAAGATTTTCATAATTCTCTTTTTTTTTTTTTTAATTTGGTTTCTTGATTTTTCTTTTCTAATTAATGGTTTCATTCTATATATATGATCTTTATTACATACATCTATCTACTTTTTTTTTTTTTTTTTATGTATTTTTATTTCTCATTGTTCTTTGTCTATTATACTAGCTAATTTTGTAGACTGCAATATATTATAATATGGATGGATATGGGTGCAGAAATGTTTTTTTTTTTTTTTTTTTTTTTTTTTTTTTTTTTTTGTGATTTTGTGAAAGGAGATCAGATTAAATGGATTGAAAACAAATGGGGTTTTCTTTTTTTGTAGGATTGTAATTTGTAATAGTGGTGGAAAAATCTCCAAATGGAAAGAGAAAACTTTGGAGATGTTTCATAAATTCTCTTTGGTGGGTGGCCAAACCCTTCGATGTTGGCCAAAATAATTTCTACCCGTCTATGAGAAAAAGTTGATAAAATTTCCTTTTGGCTCTAGTGGTAATACAGTTTCTAACCCACAGTCTTCGGGTGTAAATCGTGTTCTAAACAAACTTACGTCAAAATTGAAAGGAGAAAAGTAAGCAAAAGAATATATATATAATTTTTAAGAAGAGTAATTTATTGAATGACCAGCTATCATATTTTGATAATAAGAAATTCAAAGTTGCTAATGAAAACAAAATTTCAAGATTCTAGTGGTATTAGAGAAAATGGTTTAACTTCTTTTGTTTCTTTCAATAAAATCATTTCTTCCTTTCCACTAAGAAAAGTAGCAAAGGGGGAGATTAATTTCTCTCTTTTAAGGGCAAATTGGAATGAGGAGAAAGGCAAACTTTTTGCATGTGAAACAATGTCTTCAAATGAATGGCTTTTATGTTGAGTAGGAAGGTATAATTTTACTCTTCACTACCTTTCCTACAAAGTAGGAGAAATACTTTTCTTCTTCTTCTTTCTTTTTTTAATTTCTTCAGTCTGAGAGGTAGGCTCCATCTATAGCAACAGGCTCATAGAATTCTATTTGTCCAGCCATCAAAATAGTTTCCTCCCCATAATTAAAGGTGTTGGGCGGGATTGGAATGTTAGAGTGTTGACCGATATTTTGTTTAAAATCCAACCTTACAAGTTTTTGGTGATGGGTAGATTTTTTTATAAATTATTTATAAGAATTTAAACGCCCCGGTTGACATGATTGATAGCTCCCAATTAATGTAAATGGCCTAACAGATTGAACAGTGAATTTAAGATAATATAATTCAATGGTAAATGTCACTTGCTCAAAATTCAACTCTGAACACATCTGCACATGCCAGTAGGAAACATGAGTACGTGAGTGTAAATGGTTTGAGCCCACAAAAGATGTAGCTTTCCAGCTGTCTCCTATCATGTCATTATCCTCAACAGTACTTACACAAACAGGAAACATGTAACTATGCAAACATGAAACTAACATGGAAACTGAAAGTGAAAGAACTAGGTATTTGCAAAGGGAAAGTTTAATGGCAGTTGGGAGAGGGATACTTCGAGTCATGGTTTAAAATATAGCAGTCATGAAATCAATGGTCAAAGTAAATGCTTCACATTCATGTATTAATTGTCTCTTTTCTAAGTTTGGTAAGAGCATGTTTTCAAAACGCAGTTTCAAACTTATGATCCTTTTGGATTGGTTGATATTTCTCAAAACACACTTTCAAACTTATAACCATTTTGTAGTGGTTCCTCTGTTTGTTTTTTAAATAATTTTGTATCAAACAATAGAACAATGGGCTACATGAACGATTAAATTAAATCTCCTCCATATCGCAGAATCCTCTCATCCTCCCAATCGTAGAATCCTATCATCCCTCAAATGCACCAAAGTTTTAATGATTATCTAGGTTGAGGGGCACCATAAGTGTGAATTGTTACACAATTTTTGAGTGAATAATGCTAGACATTGAAATTTTGGAAGCTTAACCATAAGAAGCCTATTTTTTATGGTCCCTGCTGAATCATCCATTTAGCTTTCTATGTGTTTTAGATCCAAACAGTAGGGCCTTTATAAACAATTGGCTCTGACTTACATATCGTTTGGGAAGGGGGAAGGGGGAAGGGGAGGGGAGAAAAAATTTGAGGGGGAAGGAAAATGAAGGGGAGGGGAGGGGAGTGAAAATTAATTTCACCTCCTCTTCTCTTGTTTGGATATTCAAAAAGTAGGAAAAAGAAAAGTGAAAAAGTGTAATTTTGTTTGTTTGTGAGGTAGAGAGACAATAATTACCATTTTATCCTTACTTTTACAAAAGCTTCAAAATTATATTTCACAAACAAAAGGGTAGTTCAGTAATTTGACAAAAATTCCCCTCTTTGCCATATATTTTCTCCCCGGTTTTGAAGGCAAAATTTTGGAGTGGGCCGCACATTAATTTTACCCCCAAATTTCCCTCCATGCTTTCCAAACACCCTCAATTTCAACATTCCCTCCATTTTTCCATTTTTTCTTCCTTCCGCTCATTTTACCTCCTTCCCAAACGATATGTTAGTTTGAGTGGCCTCCACTCAAAGATAGATCGAAAGGGAGTACAAGTGCCCATCAAAGTTTAGGAAGAAACTCTTGCATAATTATATTTATCATTTACCAAGCAAAGTTAAACTTCCACATCAATCAACACCATGGCTCGGGACGAAAATGCATTTGCATGTCTTCAGTTTTACATTGGTTTCGTTAAGATAAGGTGAGAAGAGAAGTCAACAGCTTGTAAAGTAACAATTTTAACTTCTTTGGGGGTGTATTAAAGTATGAGTAAACTGATTTGGTGGCCACCTATTTTGACTAACACATGGTGGGAAATTGTAAAAAACGCCCCACTTGAAAAACGCTTCTTTTTTCGCCCTCTTGTGTTTTTTTTTTATATTTATCATGGGGCCCATGTCGAATCAATCTAGTCTTTTCAACCCCCCCCCCCCCCCCCCGCCCCCAGAAAAAAAAAAAAAAAAAAAAAAAAAATAGTTACAAGTCCAAGTCTAACACTCATCCAACTTTTTCTCACCATTGGATTGAAAATCATGATAAATTGATGCTTTAAAATCGTTAAAATGTAGGGTTATGGATCAAAAGGTTAAGATGATCTTATGGATTCAAGTTTTTGCATATAGGTAGGACTCATATGGATCTTTCCATCAAATGGACTTTTAAAATCATCATGTATTCTAGTGGACCCAATTAGGAGGGACAATGTTTTCCTAAAAGACATCCAGACGCTGTGTAGCGCTTTCCGACTGAGATTTACTTGCAAAATAAACACGAGGAGTTCTTGTAACTCTCTTCTCTTCTAAACCTCCGGTTTCTTAACCTCCAGTTATTAAGGTTATTTGGACATGTCATCAGGGAATTTAACTCAGCACTTACATTATTTCATAGAGTTCCTTTACTTTTCTAAGTTGTCATGATCTTCCAAATGACACATTGCTAATGCATTTTCTTGATCTTCCCATACACAGAAGGTTCATAAAATTTTAATTTATTCTATCAGACTCCAATACCTTAAATTTTGATATTTCTAAATTACAACCACATTCCGACTTTGAGTATTTGTGTGCTACAACTTAAGATTTTAGAGTATGTTCGTGTACATCCGTGGAAGAGGAAAGCCGCATCCCTTTGTAGGCGGAGACACATTATTTAAGGGGAGGGGTTGGACTCCTATTTTCACGCAAAATCCAATAAAAATGCCCTTTTTCATTTAACAACTTGTCGTGGCAATTTAGAATTTACTAGGGCACGTTTGGTATACAGAAAGGAATCTTCTATCCAAATGATTCCTTCATTTCCTTGGAACCATGCCATCCTCTATGAGAGCTCCTAATGGGAGGAATCATTGCATTCCAGATTTGAGAAACACCAAGGAGGTGTCACTCTTTTTAACTCAAGCATTTCTTTGTCTATGTGGATTTGCAAAAATCCGATGGGTGAGTTGGAGACCGAGGAATCAATAGAAAAGATGATTTTTTTTTATGGGTTTGGAGGATTGGAAAAATCCTCACTTTTTCTCTCTTCATTCAAATGGGTTTTTCTCGAAATCAAGAAAAAATAGATAAAATTCCACTTAGAGAACATTATCCAAACATGCCCTAAAGAGACATGCAGTCAAAAGCAAAAATGACGTTCCCTTTGTGCCAAAATGAGTCTACGTCACGCTTAAGATAATGGATTTAAAGGGACAATTATCGTATGGAAGGCGTTAAAATTGACAAGAGCTCCAAAACAGTCGGAAAATGTATATTCACCGCAGAACTGTTCGATCTGTAGGATATCGCAAGACGTAGGATATTCCACAATCAAAAGTGGGAAGACTAGAACAGTCCTTTTTTTTTTTCTTTTTTTCCTTGACTGTAGGACCACCAAACCACCATTCAAACCGTTGGATAACTGTATGAGTATAAGAAAAAATATTGCACCAAATTTGAACCATTGATCTATCATGGTTATCGAGAAATTTATAAAAAAGTCATGTTATTTTGTAAATTATAAGAACAAAATTATAAGCCACTTTTTTTTTTTTTTTTTGTAAAATTCTTAATAACCGTGATAGATCAACGATTCAAATTTGGTGTGATATTAGTTCTTACACTCATATAGTTATCCAACGCTTTGGATGGTGATTTGGTGGTCCTACAGTCAAGAAATAAAAAATAAAAATACAGACTATTTAAGTGATTGTGAGATATCCTACATCTGCGGTATCCTAAAAATCTAACTGTTATACGGTAAATATATATTTTTTTGACTATTATGTAACTATTATCTGCTTTAACACCGTACGTAGGTAAATATCTCTTTAGAAGTTTGGACCCTACAACTATCAGAAACAAGGCCCTTCGTATAAGTATGGAGAAAAAAGCTATCTGTCCCAATTCCGGGACAGAATTTGGGACAATCCCCCACCCCCCAGCCTTGGGATCCAACGCCCCGGGGGGGGGGGGGGTTGTCCCAAATTCTGTTCCAGAATCGGGACAGATAGCATCTCTCAGGTGTGGAAGCGCATAGCCTCGTTGTAGATTTCTTTTATTCATCCAAAAAGTCAAACCGACGGAACCGCCCTTTAATGAGAATTGAGATGTACTGCAACGCTCTTTCGCAGCCAATTACATTCAATATGCAGCTGGCAACCACGAGCGCACTTGAAATTGAAGATGAACTCTTACAACAAGTACATGTACATAGCAGTATGTTAATGTATATGTATGAACTATGTAGTATAAGATGGCCCTTTTGTAGGTAAAAAAAGTTGGTCCATCAAAAAAGAAAGAAATCAACAATACAATGATAAATTTAAAGAACATGACTGTAGGAATAGATTGCTAGGTGGGGTGTGAGATCAGTTGACCACCTGCATGGCAGGTTGGGTCTGTTTTGGTTTAAACTTAGAAAAAAAATCTTTTTTTTGTTCAAAGTGGTTTAAATTTAGAATTTAAAGAGAACTAGGAGTTGTCCAGTTGGTTGATATCTCGTTTCTCATTTAACTACCGAGGGATTCTCTATCTTCCCTTCTTGCGTGAATATATAGGTCTTCCTTCTTGCATGAGTTTTATTTGGACTTAATATTTGTATTTCATGTGAATTTGTGCTAATCAATACAATGTAGTTCAAGATGTGTACCAAAAAATATATATAGTTCAAGATAAGCCTATGTTAGACTGATACTTGACCCAACCTGCCCAACTTGCATCCAGTCATAGACCATTTTCAAAATGTTTGCATGTGTATCTTTCTGGTATGTAGAAACCCAACCCATAAGCCTAAATCTGTCTGATTTTGGACCGGACCAAGTCCGGCTGATTTGGCCCCATGTATGAGCACCCAAGCCATGGACCTATTTTTACCTTGTCATCATCATCTGTATACAGAAATGATCGCACATTTACCATACAAGCGTATGGTAGGTAGACTTTTTGCTTTTTGTATTCATGTATCTACATCTAGAAGGAAAAGCATTCAATTTCACTGCAGCAAATTCATTGTATGAAGACATAAGAATTTATGATCCTCTCCCTGTTAAATCAAATCTCAATTCTTCCTTGTAGTTGGAAATCTAAATTTTGATGGAGCTAGTCAGCTACCATTGTACCATACTCATTAACTACATATTTATGGGTGGTGACCAAGGAAAGAAGACTTCTTCTGCAGAGGAGCTTGACTATGATGAATCTGTCCCTTCATATTCACCTACACTAATCCCTCCATGATCCAGCATCTTGCCCAATTTATATGCACATGGAATCTTTAATCATTGTGGGCTTGAATCTAACAAAAAAAAAAATAAAAAAAACCCTAAGTTTAAAATATCATTAAACTTTATAAATATTCAAACAAGAGGTAGCTAATTTAATGAAACTGATATTTTACATGATGTTTATATGTAAAATTATCTTTCCATCTGTTCTACCTTCACTGGTAAGATTTCATTCAAGTGGGGCCTAACAAGCTGGACTGTCACGAGCACAGCATGCAGTACTCTTGTACGTAAAAGTTTTCTTGTATTGGATAAGGCATGCAACAAAAGTCAACTTAATGTTGTTAGAGTATTGTTAGAGAATTGTTAGGATTATAATAAGAGTTAGTTTGAATTTGAAATATCTTTGTGTATAAATTATGGAGAGTTCCTCTTACGAAACTTATGGTGAATTTATCAAAAAGCCTTTAATTCTAGCACTTTTACTTCTTCTATTTTAAGCGCTAATAATAAATTATCAATGATTTGAAAAAAAAACTTTCAAAATATAATTTTCTTTTACAAGGGTGTCCAGCTTGTTCAAGAACCGACTATTCTTTCGGGTACATGAAGTCTCTTCATATCCATGCATGGGGTAAGCCAGGCTTTTGTAGAATATGATATTTATGATCATTTTCTAGTGATGGTTAAAAGGGATCCTCTTGAGGTCAACTTGTGGTCGAGTCATAGCTGATCTCCCTCACCATAAAATTATTATTATATCGTTTATTATCACCAATTAATTTTAAAATAAATGATAACTCAACAGGGTGTCAAAATCCAACCTAACCTCCATTGTATTGGGTGGTCTAGCGTACTGTGGAGGGTGGAGACCTCCCGGTCTTTTTTTCACGAGGCAGGAAAGTCTCAGGTTGAGGAGAATTGGAGCTGTTTACACGTCTATGTAACTTTCCCTTGTAATTTGCTGAAGTCAAAACGATGGATGTACAACAACAGTACACGAAAAGTCTTATAACATTAAATACGTCTACGCTTATTTGGCAGCTGGCAAAACAGCAACTCTGACATGGGGAGTAGTACAGTCTACAAAGACGCTGCAGAGTACAGCTGTGGCCCATTGTTTTTTTCTGTTTTTTTTTTAGAGGAACTAGGTTGGTACACAGGTTTAATGTAATAAAAGTGAAAGAAAGTAGGGTCTGGGAAGTGGTCGGGAGGGCAAGTAAGGTCCATTTGGTAGTAAGAAATATATGAGTTTTCAAAATATAATAGTCCTACATGGCAATAAATTAAGGTGGCATCTAACACAAAATAAAAAAAAATTAAGTTGAATTGATTTGGATTTTTCACTTCACAATTTCATGTTTGGATAAGGAAATGTCTTTCTCAAATTTTATAGATTCGAAAGAGTGTATTTTCACTTAGATCTTCCCTTTTTTTTTTTTTTTTTTTAATAATAACGGAGGGTGTCCCGGCCTTTCTAGCAGGATTAATCCCTATGGGCCCAGAGGGAGCCGGGTAAACTCCTTGCGGCCCCAATGTGATAGCGCAGTTTCGAAACATCAACCTCGGGAGCAAATTGTGGTCTTAAGCCAACTAAGCTACCCCTTGTGGTTTTTGTCTTATTTTCCAAATCAAATTGATCACAATAGGTGAAGAGTTGGGATTTAAGTTTTTATTTATTTTTGTTACGAGAGTTGGGATTAAGTCGATGAGCACTTCTTTTTACCCCAGCTTAGGAGCCGGGGCTTAAAATAGCCCGCACAAGTGGGAAGAAAGGAGAGTCCGGACAAATAGAAAGAGTGACATACTCAGGGATCAATTCTTACTCAGCCAAGTGAAAAATAGAGTTGCCAACCAACTGAACCCTTGTTGTCAATTCAGTTGAGCACTTGATACTCAAATCATCCATTCACTAAATAGGATTGAGAGTGTCAACTTAAACCGAATGCGGTCCTGGGCTAGTGGTTTGCAAAAAAAACCCTAGCCCTAGGCTTCTTGTTTTGGCTGCCTATGATCTTCTCTATAAATAAATGATGAGACATTTACAATACATGTACATGGTAGGTAAGCTAGTAGATTTATATATTTAGATATGTATCTACAAAGGGAAAACATTCAATTTCATTGCAGCAAATTCAGTGTGTAAAGTTATGAGTTATACTTATGACCCTTTTCTTGATAAATTGAATCTTGCTTTCTCTCTGACTCAAAAGCAATGTTTTGAAGGAGCCAATCAGGTACCACAGCACTCCTGTCATCAATGGTATATTTATAAGCAATGAAAGAAGAAAAATTCTCATTGCCCTACTTGTTGTTTTCCCATAGAGGCCCTTACATGAATAAGGGCAAAGCTATCCTACAACAGCTCTGTTTCGTAATATGATGCGGCGCCTGGCATATGCAAGTGGGTGGGGCTCACCCTTAAAAAATCCAATCTATTCATTGGTTCTAACACCCACTGTTGGATATACATATAAAATATTATTCAAATTAACAATATACACACCATTGGATTAACTAAATCATGAACACATGATTCAACTTTTTTAACTTTCTATCTTTCCTTTATGGAAATAGAAGTTGGGCACATATTTAAAATCAATAGGTCAATCTAATAGTAGGCCCCATGAAAAACACTTTGAAGTTATATATGCAAAGAACATGATGTGTATAAAAGACGATGGACGGATTGGATCTCTTAAGGGTGGGCCCCACCCACTTACACATGCCAAGCGCTGCATCATACTAAGATGCAGCGCTGCTGTATGCCAGCTTTGCCCCATGAATAATACAATCTCTTCGCATACACCTGTACGGTTCCCGAAAAATTACCTTGGTTGCTGTGAACCTCATCCAAATATCATTCAGTGTAAAATTTAAGCACAAAAAGGTTTTCTGCTTTGCAAAGTAAAAACCAAATTCTTTTAGCGGGTATAAGGGATGGACCCTTTGCTGAATTATATCATTGTTGGACCACTAGTCCTTGGTTGATGTTGATGTTTAAGGTGTCTTCATCTTTAGATGAAGAACTCAAATTTTGCTCTCCTAGTGAGATTTGGTCGGCATCCAAAGTCTAAATGCACTCCAATTTTTTTTATTTTTTTTTCACTTTTTTTTTCTTTTTCTTTTTTTTTTTTTGGGAGGGGGGGGGGGGGAGCCCCCGCACATATGGGAAGACAACTCATACAAGTAGGAAGAAAGCTCACACGTGTGGGAAAAGAAGCCTGCACAAATGGAAAAAAAGCCCACACAAGTGAAAATAGGTGGCATACCCAGAGTTTGAACCCTAAATAGCTAGGTGAGAATTGCCGCGAAATGCATTGCAAATTAGATGCCGCAAGAGATTCAAAGATCTTTCTGAGTGTTGTAGATATGCATGTCCTTGTTTGTTGGTGTCATATCTCCAACCCATGACCTAATGATCTAAACCACGGATTTGTATCCTCTATAGCTCCCTTTAGCAAAGATATTCACTGAGGCATTTGCAGCGGGGCCCATCATGTATGGTAAGTTAAAACGATTGAGAACCCTATCTAGACCGTTTTTTGTTTTCATCGCCCGTTTGGTAATTTTACTAATATAGTCAAGTGAAGTGAAGTCAAGTTAAACATCCCATCAAAAGCACTTTTCCACAAAATTCCCTCCATCTTTTCAAAAAAAAAGTCAAAAAACAACTATATTTACTCACTAAAAGATAAAAAAACTCCATTTTCCAATACAAAAAGTAAAAAATATTCCATCTCAAATAACTAAAAATAAAATACCATCATAACTCGCTTATATTTTATTCATTCTTTTTATTTCACTTCACTCCACTTTATTTTAAAAGTAAGTTACCAAACTATCTCAAATAACTAAAAACAAAATACTATCATAACTCACTTATATTTTATTCATTCTTTTTATTTCACTTCACTCCACTTTATTTTAAAAGTAAGTTACCAAACGGGCGAGGAAGAAACAGAGGCAAAAACTAGAAACCCATGTCTCTTATTTGGGCTGGGCAAGGCCGGGCTTT
Source organism: Camphora micrantha (assembly GCA_003546025.1). Classification (NCBI taxonomy): domain Eukaryota; kingdom Viridiplantae; phylum Streptophyta; class Magnoliopsida; order Laurales; family Lauraceae; genus Camphora; species Camphora micrantha. The sequence goes on from QPKB01000007.1 coordinate 795,919, forward strand.
TGCCTATCTACCAATAAATCCAAGCCCACCCTATATATATATATATATATATATATATATATTAAATGGACCCAAATTTCAAATCCAGATCAGATCGGAGTAATAAAACCGGAGGCCCAAGCCCAGCTCAAAGCAGTCGTGGCCTGTCCATAAGTACCCCCTATTTGTGCACTGCTTCCCTGTAATTTATTAGCAGTTCTTGTGTTGAATTTTCTGTGCCATTAACTGGGCCTATAGAGAAATGCTTTGGGTTGTGGGTTTGTGTGTTGTGTATATTTGGAACAAATTGGACTCTATCAATAGGTATATTTTGCTAACATAAACATATCACCCATGAGATTAAATGTGGTTAGTTGGGCCCAGGCACAAGGGCTGGAGTTGAGTGATTATGGTCTACTGGACCTGGTAAACTTCACAATTTGATATCTTCTTTCAGCTTCTTTTCTTTTTTTAGGGATCTAGATGGAGGTTTGAATGCTGAGAACAGAATGGAATGGTCTTCCTGTTGGAAGTCTGGCCATTGAATCTGCACAGACCTGACCCACTTAGTAATTACTAGAAACATGTCCAGTCCAAACCTACAGGTGCACCAATCTCCCAAATCAAGCCCAAGACGGCTGAGCTTGGGCCTTATTACACCTTCCAACCTTTGTTCAATCCAATGGTTATAGGACTCTATAGCATCACCAAATTAATTAGTTGTTGGATCTGAATGAAAATTAAACATCATCGTACTAGTTACTACACAATGTTGTGGATGGGTCACACAGCTCAGTTGTTCCATCAAAAGTTTCCAAACACTTACTCTGGCATATGGCTCGTTTATCAATTTCTGCCTTGTACTAGAGTTTTCTCAACTCAAACTGGGAGTGATTCTGGTTTAAAATCTCGGTCTCAGTCGCGGTATTTGCTAAGCCGAAAAACAGATATGATATCGGTATCGGTCGCGGTCGTCACGGTGTGAATTTTTTTTAATCCAAAAAAATTCGCCAAAATATCCAAAAAATCCATAATATTAGAAAATGCCGAAAAATAATATTTTTTTTCCATTAGTAACAACAATAAATCAAAATCTCGGTCGCTTTAAGTTATGACTCCTGTTTGTGTCGCAGTTCGTTGCCTTCTCCAGTATTTCATATAATGCAACCATTATTGATGCTCATGATTAATTTGTTAGTGTAAAATATAAGAAAATAAAGATAACATATCAATCATCATTTAATACTAATTCAATCATCAAATAAGTTGTAAAATTCAAGACCCTTAAGATGACATAAAATCACAAATATTCTAACAAGTAACAACAATTATTTTTAGGAAAAAAAGATTTAATAAAATCATTTTCAAAATCCTAAATATATAGATCTAGCGTAAAAGTCTATTGATCAATTATTTACATTCCATACAATGATCAGGAATCATTAAAAGAACACATTTATGATGAAATCCTCAAAAAATGATATATTATAATTCAAATGTTAAAAAATCCGAAAATAAAAAAAATTGGAAAAAAAAGTTCAAAATCATGTGTATGAGTAGATCTAGCATGAAAGTATGTAGATCTAACTTCTAAATGAAGAACACAACACAAGTGACAAACTCAATGAATTCTATGCTTCATCTAAAAAAAAACACATAATAAAATGATTTAAGTTGATTTTCTCTTACCTTAGATAATATTTTCTTCAAAAAATAGATGTGGGATTTGAAAATATGCAAGCGGGATGTGTGATAGAGTATGGCTGCTGCTATGGATAGTAAGGAGATGAGAAGAAGATAAAGATGGGGAAAAAGATGAAAAAATTAGAGTTTTTACCCTTTTTAAGACATCTCGGCCGATATTTTGAAAATATCGGCCGAGATATCGGTTCTCCCGATATTTATTTCATCTCGGCCGATCTCAGCCGAGATTTTGACGATATTTACCGAGACCGATATCTCAGTGAGATATCGGCTCGGTACAGGCCGATACCGGTTCATATCGGCCGATATGAACCGGTATCAGCCGATTTTTTATACCATGCTGGTAAGACAAGAAGCTGAAGAAGTATAATAATCAAACAATCCTACAATAAGCTATGTAAACTGAAATCCATTCAAATACACACATAAATTTCATTCTTCTTAGTTTTTATTTTTTGGCAAACGTTTGAACCCCACGCACCGGATCAGTTAGGCTTTTTCCAGGAGAGAAGAAATAATCCTACAATACTTCTAATGAAGCACATTCCACCAAATAAAATCCAAAAATAATAAGCAAAAAAAAAAAAAAAAAAAACAAACGAGTCTATCTCATTAAAGAATCAATTGTTATAGAAGATATGCGGAGAACTAGAGTCAAATTCTCACCAATATATCAGATCTAGGGTTGCAAATGGATATCCAAGCCATACATATTCCGACCCAATAACCCGGAACCAGACATGTTTGCAACCCTAATCAGATTGGATCCTCAAACTAAATGGGCTTACCAAAGTGCAGCACTCTTGAATTGGAATACAGAGTCTAGAGATGAGCCTCTTACTACTTAAATTTGAAATTGAAACAACCGTCTTTTTTACATGAGTTTGATGGATCCAAGTGATTGAATATTGTCAGGCCCATTGAGGAATCTGGGCCCTCCTAGTTAATAAATGAAAGATTAGATCCAATTCAAGACCCTTTTGATAGCGCGTTTAAACGAGACAAGGTGATCAGAAATAAAAGCCAAATATAATGATAAAAAGCAAAGGAAGAAAAATAGGGGATGATAAAAGAGCATTGTACAATACACAATCCCAATTACATTGCCAAACCCACCCAACGAGACAATCTCATTACTCCTTGCTTATCTAACACATATGCCATAGAGTTAGCGGATCTAACCTTACGATGAAAGGAAACAACGATGCTAGTCAAAAGTTCCCTGATTTCATTGAGAAGGAATTGAAATTCTCAAGGTATCACCTTCTGATTTAATACTAAAAAACATTAGAAGAATCACTTTCAACAAAAAGGGTGCCTTCATATCTAGTAGAGAACAATCTAATACCTTCAAACTTCCACATTCTTGAAGAACATAATTAGCACCTCTCCATTCCAATCTCGCAGTAGTACTCCCCCAATTCCTACCGGCCTCAGCTTGCCCCTCGAAGCTCCATCAACATAATTAGCACCTCCTCATATCTAGTGGGCCTTTTGTTTGTGGATGGTCCAATTCATAGCATCCCTTCAAATCTAAAATGGAGTTTAATTAGGGTTGCAAACGGAATGGTTTTAGATCAAAACCATGTTGTACTTGATTGGACCCGGACCCTAACCCATTTCTAAATAACGATTTCGGTTACGGGTCCAATTTTGACTTAGAACCTGTTTTTTTTTTTCATTTTTTTTATTTTCCAAAACCGATTCCGATAGGAAAACCCGGATCCAGTTCCAAAATCGGGTCCATTTAGAGGCTTAGAATCTAGTTCCAAATCTGGTTCTGATTTCTCTTCATTTTTTTTAATTTTTCTAAAAGCTTATCACTCAACTTATACTATTGCATCAAGTCTACTACCTTAAGTATTATACATAAAAATGTACAAAAAATGTTGATTTTGAGGTATAGTTTACAATATCAAAGACATATATATTGGGTCCCGGGTCCATGGGTCGGATCTTATTTGGACCCAGAACCAGACTCATTTATCAATCGAAATCTAAATTGGGTTCTAGACCCGGACCTGGACCCGGACCCATTTATAAATCAAAACCTACAATTGGTTACAAATAGGTCAAAGTTTTTGGGTAATCGGAGAATCAGATACCTGCTTGCAACCCTAAGTTTAATGTTGATTGATGAAGTAGACCGAGATTCATTTCAGAATCAAGTTGAAAATTCTAGACTCAAACCTAATTTCTCTTAGTTTGGATCCTCTCGGGCTTCGACTCAGAGAAATCCTAGTCCTAAGTCCAAGGAGTAGAACTCTACAGTAGGGCTTATTATTGAAAATTTGAGTAGTGAATTTGGGTATCCCTAATTTTTTGCCCAATAAAATTTGATCTCACTTTAAGATTGATCATATGATAAAAGACATGATAATGACTATACCTAAGATAGGAGGGCAATTATTTTAAAGATTTTCAATTTCATTAGATGGCCCAAACCTAGGGTTGTAAACGGGTCGGTTCAGGTCCGAGTCCACCGTTAAGGAGAAGCTGGAGCCGGATTCGGACCCAGAACCGTTTCGAAACCGATTTCTTGGCTCCGGAACTGGAACCAAAACCATATATGGGATGGGTCTGGGTTTGGGTCCTGATTTAGGTAGAGAATGATATTAAAAAAACATGGCTTATATGAGAGATTTTTGAAAATTAAGTATTATGTTGGGTTGTGGGTCCACGGATCCGGATCCAGGGTCCGAACCAAGGTGGAATTGGATCCGGATCCAAACTCATTTACTTATCGAAGTCTAAATAAGAATCCAGACCCGCTTTTTAACGTATTAGAATCTCTGAAAATGGGTACCATTTACATCCCTACCCCTACCATATAGTTTTCATTTCTTCTATTGGAGCAGGTAGCCAGGTACTCTAAAAACAAAAAGCCCTCGTGTCCAAAAACCCTACACTTTTAACCCTACACTGTTGTGAGTGAATCTTCACCCCCTCCCCTTAAACCCTACGCACGCATCATGAACACCCTGCTGTTTTGCTGCGTCGTCTTGTAAGAAGAACATCAGCTCCCTCTTTCTCTCCTTCTCTCCTTAAACCCTTTAAACCCTAGTTCCATCTTCCACATGTCATCCGCATCCAGAGGCCTCATCTCTCGCCTCCGATCTCTATCCATCACCTCCAAATCGACATCCATCTTCACGACCCATTTCAGGAAATTCAGCTCTGAGCCTCTGGGAATCGTCGAATCGGACGACGATGGTGGTCCCTCCATCATCAAAGCGTCCCCCGGAGCGATGGGACCGCAGTCGAAGCGGACGGGGGCGGTCGCCGTCAAATGCGGCATGACCGCCCTCTGGGACAAATGGGGTGCCCGTGTTCCCATCACTGTCCTCTGGTTGGATGATAATATCGTCACCCAGGTGAAGACCATGGATAAGGAAGGACTCACCGCTCTGCAGGTATCTTCAACCCTCTTGTTTTCTGCCTTTTCTGTTGTTTTGTTTGATTTTAGTGTACTAGTTTACGATATGTTTCTGTAAGGCTTTCATAGTTTTTGAAAATAAGGAGTTGTTAGCTAGCTTAGACAATTCATGTAAGTTAAGAGTCATCTGTTTAAGGATGTAGCTAGCTAAAATCTAATTGTTTGCGCGACTTAAAGCATAAAAATCTGAACAAGCACACATCAGTACGAAGGTTAACAAATCCAGAACTGAGAAAAGGAAAAAATTTGAGTGGTTATAATGCTTATGTAGAAGTTGAAAATCAAAATTGAGGCACAATATCTCCCATGTGAAGAATGGTTTTCTACTATTTTCATTTTAAGTGATAGAAGCATTCTCTGCAGTTGTTTCAGATAATGAATTTGGATCCATTGGATGGGAAACCATTTGATCCAGTCTTGCAAATGGGGGTAAGAACGTGCTTCAACATGGAAAATGTTTTGATGTATCAATAAGTAGAAAGTGAAATTGTAGAAAAATGAAGTCTTCAAAGTTTCCATTTTCAGTAGTAAATGAAATCACTGGAATTAGAATGACATTGAAAATTGCCATACACAAACATTCCCTATGAACGCTTGAATGTAATTATAAGAAGGCTGGCATTATTTTCATTGTAGGGGCAATAATCAGTACTATGGTGAATTCATTTAATTTGGGGCACACCACAAATAGACCCACAACTAGATTTTCATCATTTGTGTACCCTCAAACCTCATATGGAACTCCTAGGAATTTATAGCAGATGAGGTTTCATCAAAAGAGTATTAAAAAGGTGAGGATTAAAAGGTCTAAAGTGGCGGTGTAGGTGGGACCAACACCCGAAATTAAACATTTAACTATTCAATTAAGACAATCAATCTAATATGTTTCTAATTGATCCACTGCTCAAAACAAACAAATTCTGCCAAGATATACAAACCATTTACAATTTGGGTTAAGTTTGTGAACCCGTTGTTCATGCTTAGCTTCAGCACCACAACTGAGTACCTTTTTGCCTACTTTGTATTGAGTTCCTATGTTTCATAGTAGTGGGGGGTTTATTGGAGAAATGTTAATGAACTGAAGGGTTTAGGTTGGAGATGTATATGGGGCCATACTTTTCTAGAATATAATTTATTAGGGTGATGAGCGAGTAGTAATTAACTATTAAAGAAGAGAGATTGGATGGCCCCTTGTGGGTGTTTAAAATCCTAGGAATTGAATACAGATTGAACAAATGGGCCCTAACTCTGGGTTGGGATATCAATGGATTATGGTATTTGTCACATGCCACTATTCAATTTTTAATTATTTGCAACTTCATGTGTTATATTTGGTTTGTTTGAGATAGTATGTGGAATCATTGGGTGGTGGTTGTTTTGTTTTGTGATGCGCACATCTGTAGTTTCAATTGTAAGTCAGTTGTTGACTAACTGTGGTGCTTTTGAAATGGTTCTATCTGGATAGATTTCTGAGATATGTGTTGGTTATGGTGTTAGTTAGATTGGGTGTGGGCAGAAAAAGGAGAAGCATTTGACAAAACCTGAAATGGGTCATTTTAGAGCTCAAGGTGTCCCTTTGAAGAGGAAGTTGAGGGAATTTCCTGTGACAGAGGATGCACTTCTTCCCCTTGGTACTCCAATCACCGTTCGTCATTTTGTTCCAGGCCAGTATGTCGACATCACAGGAATCACACGGGGGAAAGGTTTTTCAGGTATTCAAGTTCCTCATGTATATATCTTTTCTAACTCTTATTAAATGCTCCTGCACATTTGCACTAGTACATTATTTAGGTAGAACATGGTCTTTCTCTTCGACACTGTGATCATTGTCAGTGGAAATTTGAGTAGTAGTTAAATGTTCTGTAGCAGTAGTGTAGCAAACATATTTAATTGAAAGGTCACAAAAGTTTTGATTAACAAAGGAACCACAAGGGCCATTTTCTGAGATGGATAATGGCACAAAGAAACACCAGCATGTGCAAAGATAGAATGCACGTTAGAGATCAGACAAAAGAACGTCATTCCAGATACTGCCCTTGGCTGGAGTGCCTTTAACAATATTAGCCCCACTCAGAATATGGGAGAAAGACCCATTGAGCCTAATGGAGATGTCTTTCATTTCATCCAGCCAAGGCCTGATTCTTTAAGGGCCAATGTATGAGTCCTCTGCCCACCTGACGGCATGGGCCAAATTGCCTTCCATTATCAGAGGAAAGAGGCCCATAGTGCTAGTCTCTTGCACATCAACCAACATGGCAAGGAATTCTACTTTGTTGATTCTTCTAAAGTCACTCAGCCCAAAGAAGCTTCTCCTTACAATTTCCGTGTTCTCTAATCAAACCGTCAATGCTGGTAGGTGGTAGCTCCTGGATTACCGAAGATGCTGGCAAGCCTGGCATAAAAGTTGAATTTCCATTTTCCAACAATCCAGTAGGAGAGGCCTCTAGGACAGTGAAGATTGATAATTGAATCTTGGGCTAATGTTGGCATCTAACTTATGGCATCAAACATTGTGAATCTCTCTCTCTCTCTCTCTCTCTCTCTACTTTGTTTTGTTTCCTTCCCTTTGAATGGTAAGTGAAGAGGCTTTTCATCTATAATTTACGCCAAAATTTCAGTCACAATAGCTTTCCAATAATCCAAAAATTATAGAGGAGTATAGGTATGCATTTAATCTAAGAGTAGCCCTTATCTAAATTCCATCCATTAAATTGACTATTATTGTTCCATGATATTTAATCTTTGCCCTACAATATTAATTATAGTAAAAGAGGATTAAAATGCCCTACAACCATAGCTTCAAAATGCAGATGATAGGCCTCCCTTCAAATTGCTGTAATTCTCTTGGAATCGCGTTGAGGTACTAGAGATGGAGTGACACCACTCCTGTAGAAGAGAGAAAACCCTTACCAAGTTGCTCAAAATAATCCAAATATTGTTCCATAAGTTGTTAAGCACATGTGAAGACCTTTAGATCTTACAATTAATATATTTCCTATAATAATTTTTATTCCTTAATATAAAAACTCATAGCTTTGGTATTCTTTACTGTTTAAGGACTTCTAAGTAATATTTGGCTCCTAACTGCTAGTGGCAGATTCCTACCAGGACTGTGGACTATTTGTAAAAAATGAGGAGTTTGAAATAAATAATTGGCTGGACTGGATCTTGTGCAGAGGAAGACAAAATCCTCATTTATTTGCTTTGAAACATTAAGCGTCTGGCCCTTTGATTGCTCAAAGCCTTGATATGATACCCTATGATTGCTCAAAGCCTTCATATGATAGGTGTCCTCCCCAACTTGAAGTAACTTGAACTCGAGTTCTGGTTGTTGTCCACTTGGATCGAGTATCAACTATATACTTGCACTTATTGTCTATCAGTAGATTGGATCTCATCTGTTGTTGCTTGGATGCATGCACAGTTAGTTTCTCCATGAGGAAGTGAATGGAAGTGAGGGGCTCTCTTCATGGCTTGGATGCATGCACAGTTAGTTTCTCCATGAGGAAGTGAATGGAAGTGAGGGGCTCTCTTCATGGCTTGGGTCTGCTTTCAGTCTCTCAGACTGTTATTGTCTAAATGATCCGAAAATTGGCCCAGATTGGATGTTCCCAACTGTCCAGTCTTGCCCTGGTAAAATCTGCACATTGGCTGCTATTGTCTAACTGAACTTTGAAAGCCACCGATTTTAACTTGTTTCGTGTGATAGAGGATATAGTAAGGTGTGTGAAAGAACTTGAATTACTGAAAGGGTAGGTCCCACATATACAATTGCTCTTAAATGTCATTATTCCTGATAAAGTATCATGATGCCTGACAAGAGCTCATAGCACATTTGAAAGCAGCTCATAGCACATTTGAAAGCAGCTCATGTCCACAAGATGGGGTTGCAGTTTTAATTTATATTACCTAAAAAAAAGGGAAAAAAATCAAGATGCCTCAAGCAAATAAAGAAGCAATTGGCCCATTTTCTGCTTTGTTCAGATTGGATGAGGGTAAGTGATAGTTAATGCAAGTCTTCTCTCCTTAGTTTAGCAATGTAGAAAATCATTATGCGTTGAAGCTGTTTGATGGATTCAAAATTTTTTCCCCTAGTGGTTGATCTCTGCAAGATATGCTTGACACAGTCTCTTTTCCCTAGTCTTTTATGTGGCGTGCGCAGGTCTTATTGGGCATGCGTATATGCGTCTGTGTTTTTTTCCCCTCTCTAATAAGATATAACACCAAGATTTGTTGCTTCTGCTGAAACAATTTCTTTGCTTTGTTGATAGGGTGGGATGAAGAGGTGGGGATTTAAAGGAATGCCTGCAAGTCATGGTGCATCACTATCGCATCGAAGTATTGGTTCCACAGGTCAAAGAGATGATCCTGGGAAGGTATGACAGCTACCCAATGTTGCATAGTTTCTTTATGATCAATGCACCATTGTCATAAATGACGATGTGCAAATTCTTTATTAATGTTTTTATGATTAAATATTTTTTTTCAAATGATTAAATACTATTATGCCTTTTCTTCTTTCAAAATCTAAATAAATATTGAAATTTTTATTTCTTTATTTTTTGTTTAGAGTAAGATATGTGCATTATTTTTTGTTTTTCTTTTCCTATTAGTTTTTATTTAGAAGTAAAATATTTTTCTCATCACCAAAGGTTAATGTTCTTGAGTTCCTACTTTTTCACTCAACCTAACAGCCTGCTTGGCTGCAAGCATTTGGGTATTTCTTGTCTGGGGAAATTTGGAATTCTCTAAATGCTGCCCCCCTGTTAGAATTCCAAATGCTTAGGCCGTAGTAAGCCCATGTTCTCTGTAACTCTAGAACTTATCATGTCCATCCAAATTATTTCATTCAAGGTCTTTATTGGTCTTCTAGTTCCTTGAACATGTAATTCTTCGATGCATTATGTAGTGGCTGTTGTTGATTTTTCGTCAACATGTCTAAACCATCTAAATCTACATTTCATTTTTTTTTCCTCTTTATTCCATTGGGGCAAGACAAGTTTCCTTTCATGTACTCAATATTAATTTTATCCTTTGTAAATCTGCACATCCATTCTAGCATATGCATTTTAAATTCTCGTCATTTCTGCATTGCCCAACAATCATTACCATTCTACATAGTAGGTCTAGTTGTCTCTTAAAATGCCTTTTAATCAAGTGGCACTGGACTATCACATAATACTCGACTGGCTGGTATTCCCTTTGCTCATGCAATGCTGATATTACTTGCGATATTCAGTTAAAACTCTTACTTAAAAAAAAAAAGTTGCTCCTAGATATCTAAATCTATCATGTTACGATGGTAAGTTATATTTAACTCAAGGAGTTCATTTTCATTACTCTTGGTCACCAGATCCACTAAACTTGTTACACTACGCATTCTTTATTTGATTTAATAACTTTCAACCCATCCTTTAAAACTTGAACTTGTCACTTTTTTTTTTTAATCCCAACAATGAGGATCACAACACAAACAACTACTCCAAAGAACTTTATCTTGGATGTATGTCATTTTGTACAACACCAAGGTGAATAAATGGGGCCTTAAGTCAGGCCTTTGTTGCAATCCAACTCCAACTAGGAACTTAAATATACACTCACTTTATACATTATCTTGTAATTTTGATTTAGCCATTAGGAATTGCATTTTTCTTATAATGTCTACAAAAGTAATAGTCTCCATACATTATTATAGACCTTTTCTTTATCAATAACAACAATATGTAAATTTTTTGTCTTTGGTCTAGACTTATCTAGTGAGTTGTCTTAAGAGGACAAGGACTTGTGAATTAGATTTATCTACCCTAAGTTTGATTGGTTCTCATAAAATTCTATTCTTAAGTGCTGCTTCATTACTCTCTCCTTAAGTTTTACATTATTGGTGATAAGTTTGATAGATCAATAGTTTGTACATTCTAAATATCTCCTTCTTGTTAGGAGGGACCGCGGTTTGTTTCTCCATTCATCCAAAATTTTTCTTTTACTGAGAACTTTGTTGTACAATTTGGTTAATCATTTAATCCCAATATCGCACATTAGAACCCATATTTTTACAGCACACCATTTGGGTGTAATGCTATGCTATTCTTTATATAAAGATATTATGAGTATCATGGCAAATCTATGAGTCTATAATCTAGGATTTGTTGAATCATTCACCTCATACCTGTATTGGATTCCAACACAAAATCCTGTACTCAGTATCCATCAGATACGCAAAGCTTTAAATAGTTTTTCTGTGCGTGATTGCCTTTGGCTTATATAGAAGTTTGTAGTTTCTTGGCCGACTTCTTGAGCAGCTATTTAGACACTATAGAAAACAGGTTTTGTCTTGAATGAGAGTGCTGTCTAATTCCATGTAAAGCTATCTACCAACTTCTGGTTGATCAACAAGGGTCGTGGAAGCATTCATTTTGATCCAAGTGCATGTAATTGTATGCAGAGAATGTATATGGTGGAGCTTCCATGAAAGGCTGCCAGAAGTAGCAGATCCCTTTCAAAATCTGTAATTGTTCTCAGATTTTGGGAAATCTGCAGAAATGTTAGTGCTTCCTGTATCCACACCATGGCATTTTTCTTTTATGTGGTGGCTAAATACTACTACTCTCACCTGTGCACTGTTCTGATAACTTGAGAGTATTCTTGCAGAATTCTAGTAAAACTAGGTCTAAGTATATTCACTTTAGAAGCTGCTTTTTTTATATAATAAACCCCAAAATATTAGTAAGAACTTGTTAATTTGATGTATTTAAACATCAAGAATTGCATGTTTGAGGTATCACAGTTCGTTATTGTTGTGCACGATGCATTTCACGTATTAAAATATAGGGTTTTGGGGCTCTCATTTATTATCCCTTGTTCTTTTGTTTTAATCACATAAATATTGTTTCCTTTCCTGAAGAGAGGGGAAAACATGTTAAATTAAAAGCTTACGTATTATATTGGTTAAACAGGTGTTCAAAGGCAAGAAAATGCCTGGGCGCATGGGTGGGAAGCAATGCACAGTTAAAAATGTTTGGGTCTACAAAATAGATCCAGCGAGGAACTTGATGTGGGTGAAAGGCCAAGTATGTTTCTATCAACACTTCTATCTCTACCATTCTGTTTCTATCCTCTCTTTCATAAACTAAAGTACCATCATCTTGTAACATGCATCTGAACCACAAAATCCTGTGTTCACCTCCTCTCACCAACTACTTGTTTTTACAGGTTCCAGGAGCGGAAGGGAACTTCGTCTTCATAAAGGATGCCGTTTACAAGAAACCCGATATTTCGTTGCTTCCTTTTCCAACTCATTTTATCCCATCAGACGAGGATACATCAGAATTAGAACCTCTGGTTGCTGATCTTGGTGAAATAGACCCGTTCATGACAGCAGATTAACCAATTGCAATGTTTTATTTGTGATGCTGGTCCCTTTTTTGATGCAAGATCAGCTAGCTTGCGATCTCATAATCTCATAATTACATGGAGAGACAGCGGTACCGCTCAGGAGGGCCTGCAGTTCAAGAATGCAGTTCAGAATGGCTCTTATTCTTCATTTTCTCTTGGCTTGTTATCCGAGAACAAGCTCAAAGCTCAAATTTTCAGAATACTTTTTGGAAAATAAATATTGGAATTTTGGACCTTTCATTTTAGTTCTCATGAGGTGTATTTCCTTCTATAGAGTACATTTTCATATTCATGTTGGAATGTGCTGTTTTGCAGAGTTCTGGAAACATAATTTATTTGCAAAGTAGATTTTTGTAACTTTGGAAATATGAATGTAATTTTCTAAACTTAAATACTGTGTATGGGCTTAAGATTACAGTTTCTCACTTGTACTTGGGAAAGTTGGGGATGTTTCCAAGGCAAGCCATCTTGGCTTGGCCATCTCAAGCTCGGCTCGTTGTCGATCCTGAGCCAAGCTCAAGTAGATCCATCTGGGCTTAAGCTTGGTTAAGTGTGTCTGTCTTGTTATGGGGCTTAACTGGCATTCTCTGTGTGTATCTATGTTGTATTTTATATGGTCTGGAATTTTTGGTGAAGTTAATAATAAGATTTTATGAAATCAAATTGAAGTACCACTACTTCAATGGGATCAGTTTGGCCTTAAAATCTACATGTTTCTTTATCTTGATTTTTGGTAACCAAAAGTGGATTGTATGTAGTGTTCTAATGGTTTTTTTATATGTATCTTATTTAGTTGACTTTGATTTCTGACCAAGTCTAGCTTTGAGAGCAAGATCGATTTGTGCTGTAAAGATGAGCTTGACTTGACTCAAGCGAACCCCAAGATGGTTTTTAAGCTCGGGTCAGCTTGAGCTAAAGGTGGCTTGTTTAATCTTCCAGCCATGCTCCTCATACACGTCTAATTTTGTGGGAGAATATTATATTGTATTGAAAATTATCAGGAATATCACATTCGAGGATTACAAGATTATGAATAAGTTGTGGAGCACGGTCTCTCCAAATATGATCTGTCGTTTCGAGTGGAGCTTCCTTCGTTAATTTATGTGCCACTTTATTTGCATCCCTGGAAATGTTCAACTTCCTATGAGTGAAAGGAGTTTAAAATCGATTTAGTAAAGTCAGTCAATTGTCCATAGCGGCTGGAACTCCTTTCTTCACACCTAAGTGCTTTGACAACCTCCAATGAATCACCTTCTAATATCAATTGTTGAATCTGCAGAGACTTACAGAAATCTACAGCTACCCAAGTTGCCATAGCCTCCGTTATGGTCGGATCACATGTGTAAGGTTTTGCAACACTCTTACATGCCATAACTGCACCCTTGTGTCCAGCTCTCATTGAGTGGCTTGATATATCTATGGACGCATCCCAGTGTGCCTTCCACGCTCCCATCGGAGGACTTTCCCATCTTATGATTGAGTCATCCAGATTTAAATTAGTAGGATCCCTCCAGTCAAGGAAGGCTTGGAAAATATCTTCAACAGCTTCCTTGGCCTTACTCATAGACTTGTAATTACTCTGCCATGCAAAGTGGCAATTCGAATTTTAAATTTTATAGTTGAAGTACGACCTTCAAGAATAAGAATCCAATAGATAGAACATGACCCAGAAAAACAACCAGAGAGGCTCACTCAAAACACCAAAGACATGAAACACATACCCCATGAAGGCACACAAAAACACAACAAAATCACAGAGGAAAACAGAAGTTTCTATAACTCTGGCAACCCAAAATTCTTTTATGGTGCACACCAATGGTGCCACGGCTCAAGTAAGCTCCAGTAGCTGGACCCAGATAAGGCGGAGGCGGCGGTGGAGGCAGGAAATCAGATGCATCGCAATATCCTCTAAGTGTGTCCCCTTCCTCAGATGTGAATCCAAGTGTGAAGAGCATGGAGGGCCAGCACTGGTGTTCAATGGTCCGGATTGCCCTACAGCAGCTGGGGCCCAGGTAAGTCTCACCATTGAGGAAGAAGAGCATGACTTCGCCGATGCAAGCTCGAAGTTCAAGCAATGCATCCCAGCACTCCATGCCATCGTCGGCATGAATCTGGGCTGCGAGCCGCCCCTGTAGGTCGCCTTGGGCTGGGAAATGGCCATGGACCACAAGCAGGCCCATGTCAAGTGCACAAAGAAGACCATCTTTTGAAACTCCATATGAGAGAGAGAGAGAGAGAGAGAGAGAGAGAGAGAGGAGACATCCACAATAATCAGCATTGGACAGTTCATTTGTGAAAATGTATGTATATCCAAATGCTGACCACACATAAAATCGAGTCAAGTTCTAATTGTTCATGTTGACTCCTTAGTCATAAGATCCGCTAAGCCCCATTTGGCTACCCCGGAGCAACTGTTCATGGCCATTGTGGAGAAATCCTTTACGGAAGGAGATATATTAGTTACATTTATATATAAAAAATCGAGATTGGGTGATATAACACAAGGAGGGAGGGAGGGAGGGAGGGACTTGGCAGGATATGGTTTATAGGGTGATTGAGTCATCCTACGTTATGTGCATGGGAGCTCATGAAACACATCTTAATTTAATTTGATTAGGAGCTGATACTTAGACCCTTCTCCTTCCTCAGAGACGAGGCCTTTAACAATTCTCTAAGGCTCATCCGAATATTTCCATCAATGGGGGCCACATGAAATCTAAAACCGCTCAAAATCACAGTCTCGTTTGGTACCGGCACGTCCAAAATCTCACTCTAATCAAAGTAATAAATTTGATAACGTGTAAAGCATATAATTATTTTAACATGTTTCGTACATTATCAATTTATGTGAAATTTGGCTTTGGGTTAATACAAAGTGGAATTTTCTTTTTTTCAGATTCTAGATGTGGGACCCAATATAGGTTGATTGATTTGCAAAACATATGTGCGAACAATCATATTTCTTTCAGGTATATTATTATAAGATGTGGAGATATTAGGGTCTTAATCAGTTGTATATCTGTATCATTTGCTCTTGAATGCAAAATAAATCTCAAATTACGGTTTCTCTTTGCATGAAATCGTTAGTAACATCATATGCACTATATCTGATTTTAATGGTGCCATCAAGTACAGTAACTGAAAGGAATCTCTCTCTCTCTCTCTCTCTCAGAGTTGGGCCTCAAGCCTGTGTCAGGAAAAGGGACATTGTCCATGTCACTCGTTAGTAGAATAATCAAGAGGAGTTCGAGGAGTTACAAGGTCTAATTGCTAGAATAATCAAGAGGAATTCAAGGAGTTACAAGGTCAAATTACAACAATCTTGGAAAATATCCTAACATTTTCTTGAGACAATTCCAAAATTAAATTTGTGATTGAAGTTAGGACTGGGAGAGGGACAGACCTACATATATAGTTATGGGGTGGGGGTGGGATTGCCCCCAGTGAACTTTTATCCACTTCCAAAACACATGAATACTCATCTGCTTTCAAAACCCACATGAAAATCATGAGTCCACCTCCCACCCCAAAACCCACATGAGATTCCCGGATTTACATCTAAAACCCAAATACTTGTTTGGATCCAACCCCTCCAATGAAAATCCTATATCCACCACCCGTCTTAGAGGATGGGCTGGATTCAAACTCTCACATAGCACTCGTGCGGGAGTCTCTTAAGGGAAGGGGGGCGGGGGGGAGTAGGGGGGTTGGGTCGGTGGTACTCGGCCAGGCCTTTCAACTTGGTTGAATCAGTGACTTACTGAGCTGAGTCAATCAGGCAAGAGAGGCAACTCAAACTGAGTTTGTAAACTCTGAAATGTATATTAGACAGATTTTTGTAGATGTGGGGCTATGATTTTAATGATCCAAACGGTTCAAATTAAAATGTCCATTACTTGCCTCTTTCATAGACAGATCAATTATATATTCCTCTTCAATTGTCTGTCTTCTGGCTTCTAACCAGCTGGTCCATGGCTACAAATTACTGTTGGAGGACCCTACGTTCATGAAATTGTGGGAGCATATATTGTATGGTTGCTAAGGCTCTGGACCATGTAATTCAATGAATAAATTGACATCGGCCATTCTCAAAGAGAGAGACCTAGGTTCCACTCCCGTTTTAAAAGAAACTTCAATGATAGAAACTCTGCATCGTTTGTCCTCAACAACATTATTCACAAGCAAGATTGCATATAAAATGGGCACGTTTGTACGACCACTTTTTCAAAAAAAATTCATGAAAACAAAAAATGACTTTTCCCAAATCTAAAATTTCATATTTGTGCGGTCACTTTTTTCTTGAGATAACTTGAAAAATGAACAAACTTTTCCTTCATTCAACAAAAAACCATTCTCGAAGGGGGGAGGTCGGAAAAGGTTTTCTGCCGAAAATGGAAAAAGTTATCCATAGAATTTGTTTTTCATAGTGCCGTACAAACGTGCCCTAAAATCTGTTTAAATTTTGTGGAAAAGATTTATGAACATTTCAACATCTAAAAAAAAAAATTTTTTTTTTTTAACAAATAGGTGTAAGGCAGAGGGTTATGTACTTAAATGCTAAAACCTTTAGTTTGATGATTACATCATATGAAAATTATCTCCTACACATGAGTGATACTTGTGGGGGCTTATCATTGTCGTTAGAGTCCTACTATTTGTATTTCGAATTCGTTTGTATAAAACTCTAAAAGGAAAGAAAAGATTCATACCTATGAAGCAAGTTTCATTTACAAATGAATCTTAGTATTTGTGTTTAACTTTATGATTCAATACTTATTTCATTGATTAATGTTACGATTTAAGCAACTCATCCGCAGAAAAAAGTGAGAGATGAGAATAAATATTAGTATTTTTATCTTTTTTCTTTCTTTATCTTCTTTCATATTAAGGATTTTTATTTTTTCAAAGAAGTTTATTTAGTGATTAATGAAATCTCTTTAAAATTTTTATAATTTTATGGAGATTTTATTGATAAATAAGAAATAAGAATGTGACAGAAGCATTAAAACATACGTAAAGGGCTATGCCTTGTATTCATTTTATATTTATCCCTTGCTTCTCTTCACGAACACTTTTTTAACTTCAGAGACAATCTAATAATGTTATGAATGATAATTTGGATCTTATTTTCATCTTATGACTTAAGAAGAACAAATAAAAAAATTAATTCAACTGACCTATTTCCCTAGCAACATTGATATCTCAAATATATTTAACTATCCACAATTTATATGAATGAAAGAGACTGTTTTCAATTGAGAAATCAGCCTCAATTGTTCAATTGATTTTGACCTTTTTTTATTTACTTTGACCCCCTCCCAATGCCCTCTCTCTCCCACCTCCTCTTTCCTCTCAACATTAACTCATCAATGAAACCAGCAATGTAATTAGCCATCCCCCTCTCCTCTCATGTTCCCCTCTTCTCCACATTAACTCTCATAACTCTTCTTAATTACCTTCTGATGGGTTAGGCCCAAACCATGATGACGGGTCAAGTCCAAGAGATTCAGTTCGACATGTCGGGTCAGGTCTGAGTGACCCGAGTCCGTGTTGAGCCCAGGTCCAGATCCACTCGTCATGGGTCGAATCCGGGTCCGAATCCACGAAGTACGAAGTCAGCGCATCGTTTCCTTTTACCAGCTTTTACCAAGTCTTGCGGAGGAGATCCTATCTGCCTCGTCAGTTGAGGGCGGTTCGGAGAGTCCGCAAAAAGGAAGCGTCCGCTGCTGAAGAGTCGTCCCCATTTGTTAGGGGACGACTATAAAATATAGAGCCCTCCAGCACCGAGGGGCAAGCAAGCTATTGCAATCAACCTTTATCATCATCTTCCTGTATTCTCTGTAATCACCACACATTTGAGAAGTAAAACCATTATCTTAAAGTGGACGTAGGTCACACTGACCGAACCACTATAAACCCCCTCTCTCTTTCACTCTCTCTCCAATTTTCACATTAATTTTCTTACACTTGACCGGTGGTGCCCGAATACACTTTTCGGCATCATCACCTTCAATGTCTCAATAAATCAACGCATGGATTTTCCCCTTGTTCATCTCTCCATCTTTTTCCATGCAATATATAGCAATTAGATATTTATTTTAGTGTGATTCTTCAATAAATCCCAACCGACAGTATATGTGAATTAAACTCAAATTCAGTATCTTCTTTGGGTTCTTTGGATGCGTCTCTGTAGCTTCTCTATGATAGTTTATGGGTGTTTCACCTTCTTTATAAGTAGTAAAGTATGTTTAGAGGAGATGGCGTAGAAGGATATCTATAGTCGGTGCTTTGAATCATAGCATTCCTCAAGAAAAATGTGGAACCAACCTGCACCTTGTATGCTAGATTATTATGATCCAACCACTTTTGTTTTTTACGTGTGAGCCCTATTTCAATTGAGAAACTAATCTCAATTTGTTCAATTGATTTTGACCGCTCAATTTATTTTGACCATTCATTTACGTAATTTCTCTCTATTCTATTCAATAATGACTCCTCCATTACTCTTCCATATTTCTCCAAATATGTAACGGTTCTTCTCTCCCTTCTACGGTTTAGCGCAACTCCTCTTCATAATCCTTTTTTTCCTCTTTTAATTCATTTATAATGTCTTCTGTTTAGTTTTATCATTTCCTTTCTTAGTTTCTTAGTTTTGTTTTAGTTTCTTTCTTAATTAATGACAATGACATTTAATGAATAGTAATGGAAATGACATTTAATTAAAAATAATTTTGTTCTTAATTCTTTTTTTAATTAATCATTTGTGATATATTAATATATTCTAGTGATTAATATCATATGATTTTATCATGTCTTATTTTGTCATTGCATTTATGCTCCTATGGATGAAAAATGTATGGATTAGAAATGACTATTTTTTTTTATAAGAACAATAAAAGAATCCTACAATTCACGATTACAATTCACAAATATATGATTTGATTCTGAATAGTTTTTTATATGACTTTGATATTCAGACACAATGGAGCTTACCCTGAGACATATTAATCAGAGATGGAAAGGTGTATGAATGGATAGGGAATACACAAAAGAATCGGCCTAAACAGATTCTTTTTTTTTTTTTTTTTATGTGATCAAAATCTATAAAAAAAATTTAAATGTGAAAACCTCGTAGTGAATGAATGTGAAAACTTTGGGCGAGTTGTAATCCACAGGAGTACAGAAGAAGAAGAAGAGGGCAGTAATGTGACAGAATTTAATTGATCACAGGAGGCCTTAGTGAGCCCCAACAAGAGTGCAGCTTATTAAAGTCACCATGAGCTAAATGTCTGAAGATATCATTTTGTACATAATCTAATGTCACAATCAAACATAAAAAGGCCCATGCTAAGCCCGGGTCATAAGAAAAATATATATACAGAAATCTTTAATTTCAAAATATTCTTTTTAGTATTGTTAGTTATTTTTATTCATTTTGAGGATACGGACAACTGCTAATTAAAAAAAGAATTAAGAACAAAATTATTTTTAATTAAATGACATTTCCATTACTATTCATTAAATGTCATTGTCATTAAGAAAGAAACTAAAACAAAACTTAGAAACTAAGAAAGGATATAATAAAACTAAACAGAAGATATTATAAATGAATTAAAAGAGGAAAAAGGGAATATGAAGAGGAGATGGACTAAACTGTAGAAAGGAGAGCATAACCGTCACATATTTAGAGAAATATGAAAGAGTAATGGAGGAGTCGTTATTGAATAGAATAAAGAGAAGTTACGTAAATGAATGGTCAAAATAAATTGAGCGGTCAAAATCAATTGAACAAGTTGAGATTGATTTCTCAATTGAAATCAGTCTCTTTCATATATACATATATTATAAATGGATTTTCCCCGTAATCTAATGTCACAATCAAGATGCATGGAAATGGATGATTTAATCAGTTTGGACTGAACTATCCTTCCAACCAGTTTCATACCTCTCTCTCTAAATGGATGATTTAATCAGTTTGGACTGAACTATCCTTCCAACCAGTTTCATACCTCTCTCTCTCTCTCTCTCTCTCTCTCTCTCTGCAATTATTGAGTTAAGTAGGCACTTGCTACCCTCTAGTTGTCAATTTGTGTTTTCATTGCTATTCCTGCACATGGGTGTGAAGAGGATTCCAGCCATTTATGAGTTAGTTCCAACAGATGGACTATATCTCAATTTCAAACCAGATCCTATCTAGATAAAAGGGTCATTAGACAATCAATTCATTTCTGCAACTGCTCCAATCAAATGCTCCTACTGCTCATGCATCAGGCTTCCACATGATTGGATTATAGCTTATAAACCTTGTTAATTGGACAATCGTGACTATCTAAAATATTTATTCTTCTGGCAACAGGACCATCTAAAATATTTTGATACCATGACATTGTCATGCAAATAAGACAGCCGACTAAGTAAGAGACAAGCCTCTTGAAATGCTAGGAAAAAGAGTAACAACCCACTTGGATATGCTAATACAAAACCTACCTCACTCCTCATGCACAGGCCAATCATATCAGTTAGAAGTAAAATTAGGGGTCTGTTTGGTATCGTTTTCGTATTGTTCTCAATTTTGTACTCAGGTCAGGATGTGTTGAGATCAAATTGTGTCGAGTCTATACTCTCTAGAACTTGTTTGACAACATTATATTAAATTATTTTATTGAGAATATACTGTACAGAACTTGTTTGATAATATTATAAAATATTTGCTCCAAATAATGGAAGCAAAAGAAGCATAGGTTTTGCAATGTGAGATCCACCTTTTATTATTTGCAATACTCTATTATTGTCATATATGAGACTCATTTGTAAAGTTATTATGTGCTGCCCACCTTTAAAAATTAGCACATGGGGCCGGTATTCATAAGATTTACAATATGAGCCCATGGTATATGAATTGTAATGTAGAGCCATCTTTTTGTGAATTTATATGAGACCCATATTTAGAAATTACAACATCGTATATACCTTTAGAAATTAGAATATGGGTCCACATTCATAGGATTTACAATGTGGGTTCACCTTTTGTGATCATTACTATGTGACCTATATTTAGGAATGACAAAGTGGAGCCACATTTTCCGTGATTGTGGACACATGACCCACCTTTAGAAATTATAATATGGTGCCCACCTTTAGAAATTAGAATGTAAGGGCACATTCATAGGATCTGCAATGTGGGACCACCTTTATAGAAATTATAATGTGGGGCCATCTTTTGATTAATTGTAAATACATGTTCTTTGTACTCTTTACTAAATGCTTATTTTTAATGAACTCTTTCATTACTGTTTCAGGAAAAAAAGAAAATACAAATCAGCCTAATCAGATTTTTTTTTTTTTAATGTGAAACAGTATAAACTCATATTCAATGAAAACCTCCCAATGAATGATTGTGAAAACTGTAGATGAGTGCTAATCCATATGACCACAGAAGAAGAGAGTAATCGTGTGACAGAGTTTATTTGATCACAACAGGCCTTGGTAGGCCCCACAAGAGTGAAGCTAATTGAGTTACTATGAGCCTGTTTGAATAGAGAAATATCTGAGAATTCCCTGTTTGCAGATATCTGAGAATTCTCTTAGCCAGATTCACATTTTTTAGCCAGACTCACACCACAGGAAAAAAGCCTACAAAAGACAACCAACTGGCTTGCTATCAGAAATCCTCAACACCAAAAAATCAAATAAGGAATTCTTGCAAACAAAAGACCCCTGATGAGTTAAATCTCTCATGTGATCATTCCCTATATGATCTTATGTCACAATCAGGATGCTTGAAAATGGCAGGCATTTGGTACTCACAAGTTGTCTATATGTCTTTTGTCCTCCTATTGGTAGAGTCCTCTGCACATGGGTATGAAGAAATTCCACCCATTCATTCATTAATCAGTTCCAACCCATGTACATCCCAATACCTTTCTAGGCCTTTTGGATAAGATCTACATCCCACTATCAACATCCATATGAAGGCATTTCTACTCCAATAATAATAATAATAATAACAAATAAATCCTAATTTAATGCCCTTAATCCCTTCATCCGTATACCACAAGTTTAATAACATCATATTCAAAAAGAATTTCAACCCTCTATCCAATTGTCCAGTCCATTCAGATGAGTGCCAAACCTTAAGATCGGTGACTATCACGGGTTCCCGATTTTGGTGATTGGTTTGGATTGGTGTTAGATGGGCCTCACCACTTGATTTGGATGGTGAGATCCGTGAAAACCGGATGTACCCGAAAATTCTCCTATTTATCAACCTTTATCGGGTGGGTCGGGATGGGTTCTGGGTTCAAGCCTGGCTTGAATTGCGTAGTTAAGCGCGAGTCCAACCTCAAACCTGGACTAACCCAAGACAACAAGGCCCAAGTCTCATCTGGTATGAATATATATATATATATATATATATATATATATATATTTATATATATAGGGCTGAACCCAAGCCTAGCCGAAATTCCGCTTGGACCCCGTCCCTGAACCCCAAAATGGAGCTTGATTTAAATTTTTATGCAGGTTTGTGCTTTGGGCCGCCGGGCCCATGTTGCTGTGTTGCACCCTCATCTTGTAAAAAACCCTTCTCTCTCTCTCTCACACATCTTTAAATGTAAATAAATGTTAAATAAATAATAATTAAAACATTTAATGGTCCCATAGTGACAAATATATGTATTTATTTAGCAGGAGTAGAATAGGACAGTAAAAAGTGATTGATGTAGTATGAGATTTTATTTCATAAAGTTTAGTTGGAAGAAATAACAAGAGAATCAAATTAATGTGACTTAGAATTTTACTTTATAGGTGTTTAAATGGATCCGGATCCCTTGTTTGGACCAATTAGGGGGTGCCATATGGGGAAAGAATGTCAAATCATTGACATCCCATCACCTTCATAATTTTTTTTTTTCTTTACCCATGTGGTACCTCCTGAATAGGGAATCCGTTTCCTATTTAAATGGATAAGGGGAAGGGGAGAGTAGGATTTTTTTTTTTTTTGGGTGTAAGGGAGAGCAAGATTTGTTGTGACCTGAAGTAGTGGTTTTACACCTCCTTTTCCTCCTTTGTGTTTATATTTTGTGTTTGAGCTTGGAGTAGAGTTGAATATTGTCTTGTGTGTTTATACTCTCCCCAAGTGTATGACCTCTATTCCTCTTTTACTTTTGTCATGTAAAGAAAAAGACCCTATAAGTGGGGTTCATTTAACAATGACTTTATATGTATTCATGCAAACAAACAACGTGGGACTAATGTTGACAATATTTTATTGGATTTCTCCTACGATATCATGTTTTGTTCTAGGAGCAATATTGTGGTGTTCAAGGACTTCAAAGTTGATATTTGGTAAAATAAACTACAATTTAACTAGAAGAGTTTTAAGTTACATTTGAAACAATGTAAATAAGGGATGTGCTCTTGTGAGAGACAATCTCACTATATTATGAGAGATAAATGTGAGAGCCCCAACCTTATCCCTCTCCCTATAAATAAGGGAGGTGCACTTGTGAGAGACACTCTCAACTTACTGTAACAGATAAGGTGAGGGCCCTCACATTTAAGTTGTTGACGTTGTAAACTTATTTATATTTATTTTTGGAAGGGATTTTTTTACCTTTGCATTCCTTAACCCTCCCTATCATGGAAACAAAAAGCTAAAATTATAGGGGCAGAAGGGAAACCTTTTCTCCAACCTACTTTTATCTACATTCAAACACCCTCTAAGTAATGGAAGATTAGAGGTTTACCAAAAAAGTAGTATAAGATTAGAGATTATTGGTTAGCACTGATTAGAAAAAATTAAAAATGGTTCCTGTGGGTGACTAATGGATGGAGTTAACTACCTTTCAGGAGGAGGGCAAAAAAAGAGGAGCTGTGCTACATGTCCCGGGTTTTGTCCCGGGACATGGCCCGACTGCCCGCCTGGGATCCGACGGCTCCCAGGGGATTCGGGCCATGTCCCGGGACAAAAATCCTGGAACAAATAGTCTTTTTTAAAAAGAGCCGTGCTACATGTCCTGGGACATTGCCCGACTGCAGCCTAGGATACAACGGCTCCCAAGAGATTCGGGCCATGTCCCAGGATAAAAATCCCGGGACAAATAGCCTTTTAAAAAAAAAGTCGGGCCATGTCCCGGGACAAAAATCCCGGGACAAATAGCCTTTTTAAAAAAGAGCCGTGCTACATGTACAACAATTTCAAAAAGAGCCGGGACAAGAGTGGCAGTAAACCAGCAATTTTCATGTCCAAGATACTTAGACAGTTGACTCGTGCACAAGAACCACATCCCACCTGTCTCTTTGTTCTTTTATTAAAAACATGAGAGATGAATGAAAAGGTACGGCAGTAAAGCTCAGTTGCAGAGCTATCATGGGTGCTGTTGTTATTTAATACCCACCCATCTCTTTAAATCTACTTGGATCAAAACAAAAGCTATAAAGTCTTCTGAAGACAGCCTCTGGGTATTAAAATATTTTGTTTTTGAGATGTGGGTCCTCTGCTCTTCTGCAAATGACAGCCTAATCGATTAGCTGGAAAGAGCTGCTTTTGAGTTGGAGAGAAGAATACGGTGGATGGTTATGGTTTGTAGATCCGGCATTGGATCTTCTACTTCTTGTGAGCAAATTTTATTCCAATCATTTTTTTTTTTAAATGCTCTGTGGGTTGGAAACTGAGCTATAGATCTTGGTCTTCTGGCATTTTGGTTGTAGATTACTAAAAGATCTGGACTCTGCCGTTTCTTCATCAGTGTTGACTGAACTGAAGTATGTTATCTTTGTTAGTTTCTACACTGCAAAAAAAATCAGTTATCTATTTTTTTTTCTCAATCTGTAGTTTTGAGGGGTGAAAACTGAAATACAGATTTGGGTTTTGTAGCATTTTAGATTTTGATTACATATTATTTAGAAAGGTCCGGGCTTTGTTTTGGCATCTTTTCATCTGTGTTGACTGACATTTACTCTTGAGGGTTGGATCAATTTGAACTGTAGATCTGGGATTTAAGGATTTGGGTTTTCCTTTTTTTTTTTTTTATAATTATAGTAGTAAAAATTTTGGGTTTATGAGGACTTTTGGGGTGTTGAAATGTTGGGTTTTGGACTCCAGGTATTTGAGAGTTGGGGTCTTGAGGTTTTTGTTGTTTTGAGTATTTTGGGGGTTTTGGAAGGTGGGCATTCTTAGGATTCAATCAGGGTACTTGTAGTTTAAAATTTTGGATTTTGGGTTTGTTCAAGGATTGGAATTGTAGGAGATGGTGAAAATGGAGTTGTTGAGGAGAATAGCCTGGGTGTTCCCCATTATTTTCTATAGTTTGTTGCTTCATGGCTCTTCTGCTGAATTTATCCCTGTTGACAATTACTTAATTGCATGTGGCTCTTCTCAAAATGTATCTGTTCAAGGTCAGACCTTTGTTCCCGATTCTCATGATTCTTCTTTTCTATTAGAAAGTGAGGGTGATGTTGCGATTGCAAGCTCTAGTTCTAGTGTTCCATATCCAATCTATCAGTCCCTCCGGGTTTTCACCCAACCGTCTTCTTATGAATTTGATATCCGGCAGAAGGGCCGCCATTGGGTTCGGCTCTATTTCCATCCTCTTCCAAACTCTGGTCATGATCTATTTTCTGCTTCAATAACAGTCCTCACTGAAAAGTTTGTTCTCTTGAATAACTTCACCTTCAAGGACCAGAAGAGTTTGTATTTGTTTAAGGAGTACATGATCAATGTGACATCCGATACATTGACCCTCAATTTTGTCCCGCGTAATGATACGGTTACATTTGTCAATGGGATTGAAGTTGTTTCTGTGCCTGATGATTTGATTCCAGACCAGGCATTGGTCTTATCGCCATCTACTCCTTTCAATGGCCTCTCTGAATTTGCTCTCGAAACTGTTTATCGGTTGAACATGGGAGGGCCTTTGCTTACTCCTGAGAATGACACGCTTGGGAGGACATGGGAAAATGATGGTAACTATCTCCATGTCAATAGTTCTGCTGTAAATGTGTCGGTAGATCCTGGGACCGTCAAATATCCAGTTGGGCTAACCACTGAAACAGCTCCCAATTGGGTTTATGCGACAGCTGAGGCAATGGCCAATGCAAATGTGCCAAATTTGAACTTCAATGTATCATGGGTCTTCTCTGCTGATCCAGACTTCATTTACTTTGTCCGGCTGCATATCTGTGATATAGTCAGCAAGGCTCTCAATGACCTTGTTTTCAATGTCTATATCAATTCCAATATCGCCATTGCGAGCCTGGATCTCTCTGCGAAAACAGGTGATTTGGCGATACCGTATTACAAGGATTTCATTTCCAATTCGACCAATGATTCAAGAAGTATATCTGTAAGCGTTGGGCCGGATGTGATGGCTGACACTACTAATGCAATTTTGAATGGATTAGAGATTATGAAGATCAGCAATGGTGCAGGAAGCTTAGATGGGTCATCTTCTGTGGATGGTCTCCTTCCTCCTAAGCATTCAAGGAAGACCAATATCGGCATCATAATCGGTATTGTTGTGGGAATTTCTGCAGCGGGATTGATTGCTGGCTGCTATTGCTGCTTCGTAGCCCATAGACAGAAGACTACTCCGCAGGGTCATCATCCTTGGCTGCTGTTGCCTTTATATGGAAATTCCCGAACCATGACAACCACCTCTCAGAAGAGTGGCACAGCAAGCTTTATCTCCATGGCCTCAACGAATCTGGGACGTGTCTTCACATTTCAGGAGATCATGGATTCAACAAATAAGTTTGATGATAGCTTGGTTCTTGGTGTTGGTGGGTTTGGGAAGGTTTACAAGGGAACATTGGAAGATGGTACCAAGGTGGCAGTCAAGAGAGGTAACCCAAGATCAGAGCAAGGCCTTGCCGAATTCCATACCGAGATTGAGATGTTGTCCAAGCTCCGCCATCGCCACCTAGTATCTCTGATTGGGTACTGCGATGAGCGGTCAGAAATGATACTTGTTTATGAGTATATGGCATATGGGCCTCTAAGAAGCCATCTTTATGGAACAGATCTCCCATCGCTCTCTTGGAAACAAAGGCTTGAAATTTGCATTGGAGCTGCAAGGGGCTTGCACTATCTTCACACAGGTGCAGCTCAGAGCATAATCCACCGAGACGTGAAAACCACAAATATTCTCTTGGATGACAGTTTCGTAGCGAAGGTTGCAGACTTTGGCCTCTCAAAGACCGGCCCGGCCTTGGATCAAACTCATGTGAGTACTGCTGTTAAAGGTAGTTTTGGCTACCTTGACCCTGAATACTTTCGAAGACAACAACTGACTGAGAAATCTGATGTCTATTCATTTGGGGTGGTTCTAATGGAAGTTCTCTGTTCAAGACCAGCTCTTAATCCCGTCCTCCCAAGGGAGCAGGTTAATATAGCAGAATGGGCAATGAACTGGCAGAAGAAAGGCATGTTGGACCAGATCATGGATTCTGCTTTGGTGGGTAAGATAAATCCAGCATCTCTCAAGAAGTTTGGTGAAACAGCTGAGAAATGCCTGGCGGAATATGGCGTTGACAGGCCAACTATGGGAGATGTGTTGTGGAATCTTGAGTATGCACTGCAGCTTGAGGAGACTTCCTCACTTACCGAGATAGATGAGAACAGCACAAATCATATTGCCAACATCCCGTTAACACCACTTCAACCTTTGGATAACAGCGTGAGTGTGATTGATGGGATAAATTCAGGTACTGATGATGATGCTGAGGATGTGGCTACCAGTGCAGTCTTCTCGCAGCTGGTGAATCCCCGAGGAAGGTGAGGAAGAAAATAATCATTCTATATTTAAAGTGTTGATGTCACACGTTTGCCTCAACTGGATTGCAGCAGGGAAAAGTTACCGACCTTCCATTTATCCTGTTTTATGAGCTTTTCAATGATATACGTCGAACCATATGTCTTGGTTTTTAATATAATTTATGGCTTGTAGCAAAGAATCCATTAAACACTGCATCTCAGTTATGCCCAGATGTATTTCTATTCTGCCATGGTTAAAAATAAAAGGTGATTTCAATCTCCCACGGGAGGGTCTTTGAGTTAACTAGAGTAGACATGGGGTGTATTAAATCTGGAGCTGTATTCATAAGCTGTTAGAAGAGAAAATAATGAACAACATATCATCTCTGTTGCAACTGTTTCTTTCCTGGATTTCAATGAAATTGTTTATTGCTAAATTCTTACATAGTTTTGATGATAATCCATGAGTATCTTATTTCCGAGTTTTATTGATACTGACATTTTGAAATTATTTATTCCCTGCGCCTGATTGGAATCCCTTCTTGGGTACTGTAGTTTGGTTATTATCTCTATAAAACATCGGTGTATTAGGAGCCCAAAGTCACAAAGGTTGAGTAAATCCAAGTGCAGAATAGATTGTTATCCATTCTTTTCTGGTATGAGTAATGGAAATTATATTATCTATGATATGTTTGCCTTTTTCCATCCCAGTTCACTGTAAGTGGGATGGTTCGCCTATATTGATTCGAGGTACCAAGTAAGAAAAACTGTTAATTATAATTACTGTGATTTTTGGTTTCCTGTGAATGCAGTGCAGAACAGGTTTCTGTTCTCCCAAATATTCAAACTAATCGTCTTGCACCATGAATGAACTAATATCACCTTTTCATATTTCTTATGGTCATACAGGAGATGCTGAATATAATAGTATTTGTATTTATTCATTTTCTTATATACTTAGGTTCTAGTTTAGAAGTATTTTTGTTCTCATCTCAAAATTACTCATTATGTCTTTGAATTCTCAAAGGCTGTGATTAATAACTTATGTTGAATGTAGTATATTTCAATGCATGAAATGGAACACCCCTTTTTTCAGCAGTTAGCACAAGGGATACAGCTAAGAATATTATTCTTCAATTAACATGTGAGGAATAGAACTGAAATGTATCAAATAGACCAGAACAATTAAACACCCTATGGTAGATCTGCACCCTTTTATTGTTCTTCAATTGGCAGCCTCTACATATGTAAAATTTTGCATCATTCATTTCCTGCAAACTATTCCATACCCACTACCAAGCCTACTCGTGCAATCTAATGTGCCAGAATCTGTCATTGTTGATCTTTCTGTGGTCATGGCCTCTGCGGGAGAGAATATGCAAGAACTACAGTCTGAAGAGGTAAGTGTCGAAGTCTTGTACTTGTCCTCCCCACCAACCACTGGCATTGCTACCCCTTGTTTTGCCGGGTTCTCAAAATCTGGCCTATAAGTTCTGCCAAGAACACCTTCAACTTTTGGGGAGAGGCCAGAGAATCTGAACTGTACTTCTAAGTGTGCAAAACAGTCATCTAATGGTATTTGGTAGTTGTGGACTCTGTTATCATTCTCTGTTATTGGCACCACATTGATGGAAATCTCTGCAACTTCAGCAAGGATGACGCTGATGCTGTTTTTGCTCGCTGTTCTCTCCACTGTCAGATTGCGGTCAGGGGAGCTCCATTCAGAGAGATGACTTTCAGGTAAGAGTAATGGCTCTCCATCATAGAATAGTTCAAGATGGTCAGTCTTATCATCCCATTTCACTGCCCGTTTTGCTTCCAGTGTAAATGTGTGGGAATCAAACATTATGCCCAGTGCTTGAATCCATGTGTAGTCTCGGCTTCTGCCAGCAGGTCGGAGGCCAATGAATCGGGCATTTAACTGGAGGTTTTGATCGGAGAATAGGCTAAAATGCTCATTCTTCCTTCCATGGAAGTAGAAGACAATGCTATCTCCACCGATGAAACGGGGGTCAAAACATGCGGCTCCTGGGCTATTGCAATTTGGTTTGCGGTCTGGAAATAAGAAAAATGAAAAACAAAAGGAAGCAAGTATAAGTTAAACAACCTCATCTGTGCAGTTTGCATACCATTCACTGAGAAGTGAAGTTTTTCAGTGGATCTGGAGATTCTGGAAAACCGAATGAGATCATTGTAATTTTTTTATTGGTAATGCAAAACTATACTAACGAAAACAAAGGTGCTACAACCAGCCAACGGCCAGCCTCTGGCCAGCCTAAAAGGCAAAATGGTATAAAAACATTATACCAGAACAAAAACAAAACAAACCACAAAGTAATAGCAGCCAGATCATCGTGATTATTGATGTCAATTTTCTGGAAATGGAAGCATAGTTCAGATCATAACCAAGGCATATTGAATAGAGTTTTCGGTATAACACCCTACTCTTTAAGCTCTTTATCCTGTTGACTTTTGTGAAAATTTTACTTTAATGGTAAGTTTGTGTGCAACAGTTTCTGCGGAAAATGAAAACTTGATGACTTCATTTTTTATGGATTCAGTTTGTACTGTTTGTTGCAGTGATACTCTTCGGTGGTGCAATATGTTTCTAATTGTGTGAGACTGCCAAAAATGATTGTTTGCCTTCTCAGTCTGAATTTGTTTTCCACCAAAATTGAGAAAAACAAACTGAAAAATACTTTTAAGGCATGTTTGTGTGCAACAGTTTCTGCAGCATTTATTTTCAGAGTGATTTCATTTTCTTTTGAAATCAAAACGAAAGAACATTTCCTAAAATGAAATGTGTTTTGTGCAATAATTCTGGAAGATTGACAACTGCAGAACAATGGAGAATCATTGTCCTTCAGAGATCATTTTCACTTTCATTTTATGCCAAAAGTCACTCCACAGAAACGTACCTTAGAAAATGAAAACCACAGAAAATATGAGCATTGAACAACAGAAAACCATTATTCCTTGAAAATCGTCTTCATTTTCTGCGAAAAATGCCCCACACTAATGTACTCTCCTCCTTAACAGTATTTTTGTTTAATTGTAAATCAGTTTCTATAAGATGTAACTTGTAAAGTCACGTACTTTTTGCCACTAGAGAATACCAGTACTAGCTTTTGATCACTTACTTCTGCAGACAGCTTCACATTTCGGTGAATTACAGTCAATAAAGCAACCTTTTGCCTTCGGTTCTGAAGGTTTCGCGTTCGGGCACTCCATCGGACATGTGATTCTTTTCAGAAAGCATCTACCCTTGACGGTGCAGGTGCGATGCTCAGGTCTTGTAGAAGTTGCTGCTTGGATTTCTACCACTGCTACTGCCAAGAAAATCAGAAATATGGCCACAGATTTTGTACTGGCCTCCATCTTATCTTCTCTTTGATGGAGAAACCCAAGATAAAGAGAAGGCCAAAAATCTCAGGTTTGACTATTGAGAGTCATTTCTCTTGCTATTTATAGATATAAAAGGATGGGTCAACTAGCATTGGATCTATTAACTTGAAAATTGGCTTGGTGGGTAGTTTGCATTTGAGTGAAGTCAAAGGTTTGGGATTCTGATATCTGAATGGCTTAGAAACAGTGATGTAGATTACACTATAATGTCAATTTGCATCAGGGAATTTCTCTTCAGTTGCCTAACCCATTATCAAAGGAATGCCAGGAAGTCATTCATGGAATGTGGTTCTCTCTTTCTCTCTCTTCTTGCTTGTTGGTTTGAAAGTTTTGGTGGAGAAATTTGAAGCTTTAGATGTACTGAATTGAGAATAACACCGGGTACTTTGTTTATGAAGTCAATCCATGTTAGTTATTTAATCAGGTCAGAACTCATAGCATTGGGGCATTCAAAGGAAATGAGTTTTAAAAGATAGCTTATGAAGAAAGGATTCCGTAGAATGCGGGGGAAATCAGCAGTGCAGGCTTGGAATAAACGTATCACTGTGGAGGAAAAGAGAGCCATTTATTCCTATGGAGCTTCCTCCAACAAGAAGATTCAATCTGAAATATCGACAAATTATTATGGGGTCAAGTCGCCTCACTTTAGTAAGTTAATTGCATTTGAACCATTTGATAGATAGATTTGATTTTAAATAATTAATATTTATTTTTAAGATAGGAAGATGATCCTGTGAGAGTAACTCTCACACTCTTATTAGAGTAGTAGGAGTTAGAACTCAGAGTACTTGAAATATGGTTTTCCACACTGGATATGGTGTGGTTGTTTCTTATTAATAGTTGAAGAGGTTACATAATATAAGGGTTAAGTTACAAGTAGTTGAAACAGAATTAGTTACGGACGTCTATCTCAAGAGAGATACTTGTGATGAGTCATTGACTATTTCTCCTTAACATGCCCCCTCAAGCGTGACTGTGCAATAGTGAGCTTGCCATGAAAAGCTAGGAAGCGCTTGGAACCCAATGGCTTGGTGAAGATGTCAGCTAGCTGATCCACTGTAAAAATGTAGTGAACATCAAGACGTTGTTTGGTTATGAGATCACGAACAAAATGGACATCAATCTCAACATGTTTGGTTCTTCCGTGGAATATTGGATTTGCAGAGGGATAAATAGCAACGATATTGTCACACCATACAATGGCAGGGGGACCGAATGGAAAAACCAAGCTCAAATAGCAAATACTGAACCCAAAACAATTCACAAGATGCTAGAGCAACACCACGATATTCAGCCTTTGTGCTGGATCGAGCCATTGTGGCTTGCTTTGTGGAACTCCAGCTGAGTAAATTAGACCCCAAGAAAGATACCATACCCACTGGTCGATTTGCGATCATCGAGGCATCCTTTCCAATCAGCATCAGTAAATTTAAGAAGTTGCATTCGAGTTAGAGGTTGCAGTAGGAGAAATAGTCAATGACTCATCACAAGTATCTCTCCTGAGATAGACGTCTGTAACTAATTCTGTTTCAACTACTTGTAGCTTATCCCTTATATTCTGTAACCTCTTCAACTATTAATAAGAAACAGCCACACCATATCTTGTGTGGAAAACCATATTTCAAATGCTCTGAGTTCTAACTTGGTATCAGAGCTTATCAAGACATACGTCTAAACAAGATGGGAACTTTCCCTGCATCTACTTCCTCACCACTTTTATCATCATCCACTTCCACCTTTGCTTTTCCCCATTTTCGCTCCAAATATCTCTCATGTACTCCCAGTTAAGCTCGACAAAAATAATTTTTTAATTTGGCGATCTCAATTCCTACCTATTCTCAGGCTTCACAATGCCATGGGATATGTAGATGGTTCATACCCTTGTCCATCACAATTCTCTCTTGACAACTAAGGCAGCCCACTGATGTGGTCATCCCAGATTTTCTCAAGTGGCAAACACAAGATCAGACTTTGCTAAATTCCTTTCTTTCTTCCCTCACTGAGCCAATACTTGCTCAGGTTGTTGGTTTGTCCACCGCCAAGGACGTTTGACAGACTCTTGACCGTATTTATTCTACCCAATCTTGAGCTAAAATCATGTCCTTAAAGTATCAGCTACATACCCTCAAGAAAGGGTCCTTATCCATGTCTGACTATGTGCAAAAGAAGAAATTAATTACGGACAATCTGGCTGCTGTTGCTCAGCCTGTGTCTGATTCCGACCTTGCCTCCAGTCTTCTCAGCGGCTTGAGCTCTGAATATGAAGCTTTTATCACTGCTATGACTACTCGATTTGAACCAATTTCCCTTGATGAATTAACCGGATTTCTTCTTTCCCAGGAAGTGCGTCTTGAAGAAAACTCGGTTGCCATTGACATGCTTGTAGCTAATGTGGCATCCCACTCAGCTGGTTCAGCCTTTAGAGGCAGAGGTCGTCCTCTAGCTGGTGCTCCTCGTGGTCGCAATAAAGGTTGTGGTTGTGGTCGCAAAACTTATGATTCTTGGTAGCAGTACGGGCAATCCAGCCCATACATGTATCGCCCCATGTGGTGTACACTCCACCGAGCTGGATGCGCATTTCGCATCTGCAGCCCTGCATGGAGAGCCCAGGAATGGTTTTGAGTCGGAACCATATTGCATCCGGATCCAGAACCATTTCTAAATAATGATTTTGGTCTCGGTTTTGACTCAGAACCACTTTTGTTTATTCCAGACCCGATTTCGATAGAATAATCCAGATTCGGAACCTAGTCCACCTAGAGGATTGGATCTAGTTCTAAGATTGGGTCTAACTTCTCTTTAATTTTTTTCATTTTTTTCTTAAAATAAGTATATCATTCTACTTATAATAGTGAATCAAGTTACTACCTCCAGCATTATACATAAAAATGTCCAAAAGAAAGTTTATTTTGAGGTACAGATTGCAATTTTAAAGGCTTATATGCTGATCCCGGGTCCACGGGTCAGAACCTATAAGGACCCAAAACTTGACTCATTTATCAATCGAAACCTAAGTCAGGTTTTGAACCTGGACCCATTTATGAATCGAGACTTAAAATTAATTCCAAACTCAGTTTTTTCTCATATAGGAACTTTCGGGTAATCGAAGAATCAGATACTCGTTTGCAACCGTACCACTTACTCAACCCATCATTTGTCACCCATTAAGTCTAACCTATCCACCTTTCTCTGGAGCCCACTATCATTGTACAAAAAACATATTTCTTTGTCCAATCCATATGATCCAGATCCATATTGAGGCCCACCATAACAGACCCATCTCCAATTCAAACTGAGGCCCACTAAGAGCCCTATAAAAATGGGTGAGGTCAGATACCCTCACTAATCAACCCAACCCATTGCCACCCATATAGACTCACAACAAAACAATATCATATTCCACAGTTCCCAAAATCAGGATTTCATTTTTCTCTCTCTGTTCCTTCAAAATCAAACCCCATCGTTCAAATCCAACCCTCAGAACCGATCTCGACCGCGCGTTTCTGATCAAGAGATGAAGGCCGTTGTGATCACGAGCCCAGGTGGGCCAGAAGTCCTCCAGGTCCAGGAGGTCGAAAACCCCAGAGTCGGAGACGACGAGGTCCTGATAAAGATCGGGGCGACAGCTCTAAACCGGGCCGATACGTTACAGAGAAAGGGATCGTCTCCGCCGCCGGAGGGCGCGAGCCCGTACCCGGGCCTCGAATGCGCCGGCACCGTCGAATCGGTCGGGAAGAACGTCACCCGATGGACGGTCGGAGATGAGGTAGGTATGAAATTGTTGTTTCTGCTGAATTTTGGGGGAGGTGGGCGAGGGACCACCCAAAATCGTGGTCCCGCTGGTTGCTCTCAACGGTCTCTGACTGTGCGGATGTTCCCATGCTTCGATTAGCCGGAGGTTCACCCGTTAAAAATTGGTTCGTGCCATTATTTATGCTATGAGCTGAAAAGTAAATGGCTCCGAAAATTAAATGGGTCCAGATTCGATCCCACCTTTCTTTTGACCCGTGGACCCTGACCCGATATACTATATAAAGTTTTGAAAATTTTTCCTTAAAAGTTTTATTTTTTTAGTATCATTGTTTATCTTGACCCGACCGTCCTGTATCTTGTACCGGTTTCGGTTCGGAGCAATAAAAAAAGAAAAAATTCTGAAACAGTTTTGGGTTGGGATCCGGTTCCACTTTCTTTGTGACGGTTCCTGTTCCGGTTCCGGTTCGTAACCGTTTACATCTTCTTTACTCTGACTGGATTGGAATGGTGAGCTTTTTATGTGATGGGTTGGTTTGTTTGGTGGGCTGGGTCGAAAGGCCTGTCCAAGTGAGCGTGAAATCCGATGTGGGCCCATGTAATAAGAAGGTAGATATGTTATGATAATGGTGATTTGGGATTATCTTATATTATATTAGTAATATATTATATTTGATTTTTAATGTGATTAGGATTAGATTGGTTTGGTTAGATTTGAATTATTTTTTCTTGATTAAGTTAACTATCTTTATTGTCCGTCTTTTATGAATAATTAAAATTTTTCTAAATTAAAAATTAGGTAGTCAATTTATTCAAATGTATAATTCCGAGGCCAAGGACCACGGTCTGCTCCGGTGGTCGAAGGTTCGAAACTGCACTACCACACCCGAGAGGGCTGGGACACCCTTATTATAAAAATAAAAAAAATAAAAAATTCAAATGTAGTCTCTATTCTCTAAATTTCTAAGGCTACCAAATTTAGAAAAATAAAAATGGGGTTTAATTAAGCCTAGGGACCCAAAGTGATCACAATAGGGTGAAGTGATATGCAGAACATGAATTGACAAAGATTGCAATAGGGTGCTATGGCAGCTAATTTGGTGGAAATGGAGCAAATGAAAATCAAAGGATATTAGATAGTGATTCAAAGCTGATAGGAAATGTTGTTGAAGCCCACACAAAAATATCACTTGTTGTGTTAGGTATTGAATTCAAATGAAACAATACTTATCATACTTGTGACAAACTGTTGTTCCCTAATCAAGTGTACCTATCCAAGGATTTGGGTTATGATAGACTGGAACGGCGGAACAGGATCCCAACATGTTGGCATCAGGCTTGATGATAATGATGATTAGTGGAGATGTAGTTTAGGCAATCTCTATTCATCACGAACTGGGGGCATCTATTTTGTGGATTCATTGAATTTGGCTCTCTCTTTTGCAATTATTCACTTTTTAATATAATTTGATCACTATGTACTAAAGAGGTAATGCCAAGTTCTCAGCTGGAATTTGAGGTGCTGAGAGGGGTCTGCTTCAAGCCCTTATTTTCCTTGGTCATGGATAATTTCATGACAGAAATCCAAGGTCAAGGGTCTGAGTGTTGATAGATTCCGTTATCTTGGAATAACTATGGAACACAATAGAGGGCTAGAGGATACAAAAAAAAAATAGGGGTCAGTGCTGGGTGATCAAGATAAAGATAAGGTAGTGGGGTATTGTGTGATAAATTGTTCACTTGTTAAATGGATACTTTTTACAAGGCAACACTAGGATGCATTTTTACATAGATCTGAATGTTGGGAGGCACAAATAAAACAAAAGGACAATAGTCTTTGCCACTAAAATGCCTAAAGTAGGATGGATGTATGGATTGGCAAAAAGATAGAACCAGGAATGGTTACATGTGGACATACATGGCTGGCTCCAAATAAGGAGAAAATCAAGTTGACTATATATATGAGATTGAATATGATTATATGAGAACATTCATAAAAAAAAGAAAAGAATATGATTATATGAGTAGGTGTTAAAATGAACTAGGAGAAAAGCTATACCAAATAAAATGCAGGATGAATTGAAACAAGAAGTGGTGATATCGCCATTCATGTATATAGGTGAGGGGCGAAATTGCCAAAAATAAAAAATAAAAAAAAGTGGCGGGAGGACCTTTGTCGTCTATATTGAAATTTCAATAACTTTTTGGTCTTCACAAAGTCTAAGGGGATTTTTTCGGTAAAATCCTCTTTAATATCTTATCACAACACATATTATATATTAATCCTATAATATATATAGTATAGAAATATATTTATAAAGATCATATCGTTATAAATATATATATATATATATTTATATGAGAGATGCTCTCACCTTATTATGAGAGATACGGTGGGGGCCCTCATATCCATATCCAATGCCAACAACTTAAACGTGAGGGCCTCCACCCCTATCTCTCATAGTAAGGTTAGAGATACTCTCACAGGAGCACCTCCCATATATATATTACTGTTTATTATACATTTGGGAATATTGGTATATGGTCCCAACTGGACCTGATCTGGACCTAGACTTGATTATTGGGCATAACAAGAAGGGTCCATGCATAGAATTTTTTTGGGTTCTCTCTTTTGGACAACTCTTTAAGTGAGGATTCACTGACATCCTTACCTAATAGGAATGAATAGATCTGTAATACTCAAAAGGATGACATAGTAAGTCTTCGAGGATGATACATGAGCTGCTCGCTCAAATGGTATCTGTTGTATGCTAGTATGAATTAGGTAGTTGATACATGCCTTGCCTGAATGCACGGCAGAGATGGGAGAGTTGGGTATTGTTTTTCTGACAGTGTGCTATTCAGTTATTTGCTTTTGTTAGTTGTGGTTTAGCCATTTTGTTTAATTAGTCGATTTTGTCTAAGAGCAGTAAGAGTAGTTATCTAACATCAGCTATGTGTGGTGCTAGTAGTTGCTAAAAGGTAGGATCTGATGTTTTTAAATGAAAAGATGAATAAAACTAGGGGCTATCAGTTGCCTCATTTTAGTCTTCTTGAATT
Source organism: Camphora micrantha (assembly GCA_003546025.1). Lineage (NCBI taxonomy): Eukaryota > Viridiplantae > Streptophyta > Magnoliopsida > Laurales > Lauraceae > Camphora > Camphora micrantha. The sequence goes on from QPKB01000007.1 coordinate 834,402, forward strand.
CTGGATGTTTTGGCTGTCCCTCGAAGAAGGGCCAAATTTCCTTCTCTCCCACTCTTCACCTTCCTATCACCATTCCACGTAAAAAGAAAGCCCAGATCAGACCTGTTGGTCTACCAGACCACAATCAATTGTAAGATATACCTATCAGTAGTGCTTTAAGCAAAATTCCCGAGGGATCCATCCTGCTTATCTAGATATAATATGGGCAAAAAAGAAGGTTCTTACCTAGTGTCCATTTTTGATGGTTATCCTAGTCTACTTCATGTTTGAGTCACTAATGGCTGATATCTCCCCATTTCAACTGGGGCTTGAACTTGGGTTCCCCAGGGGACTTTTGATGTCCCCTTACCTGCTGAGCAAACCAACACATCAGTGTATCTTTAACAATGCATAATCAAAATTCTTTTAACCCAGGTGTGTGCTCTTCTTAGTGGAGGAGGATATGCAGAGAAAGTAACTGTTCCGGCCGGACAGGTTCTTCCAGTTCCACAAGGTATTTCTTTGATAGAAGCTGCAAGTTTTCCAGAGGTGGCTTGTACGGTCTGGTCGACTGTCTTTATGATGAGCCGACTGTCTGCAGGGGAAACTTTCCTGGTAAATCCTTTTTGTTATAATTCATTTTCACAAGATTCACTATTCGTCCTTCACCCCTTAGTACTTCGCAAAAGTCATGGTGGTTATGACTGCTATTGCGACTGCTTGAGAAAATCTCAGTTCTTCTTTCTCTAATTATGGAGATTCATTTTTTTTTCTTTCCATTGCACTAACAGAAAGGATGTTGTGTGCCATCTTTTTTTCCATAATTTTACATTGCATATAAAAAAAAGAGAATCTTTGCGATCGACGTATTGAATATTGGAAAAACTAACATTCTTTGCTATTGTTTAAAGTCGTATTATTTCATAAATTTAGTTCATGATAAGAACATGATTGAAGAATTTTTATCTGTGCTCTTTTATTTTTTGGGCTGCAATGGAGACCCAAACTCAGTCTCTCATGCACCCTCACGTACACACCCATTTCCCTAATAAGCTAAGTACGAGCCAGGGCCTTTAAATATACTCTTTGATTACGTCAGCAGCAGAACACGAAAGGCTGTATATATTAAGATGCGTGATTCAGGCTGCATGGAAGCATGTTCATAATGCCCACATAGTACCTGTACATTTTTTGTTAGTCACTTTCTGATTAGAGAATGCAGTCTTCTTATCAATATGCGTACTGAGGTGCAATTAAATTTCAGATTCATGGGGGATCTAGTGGGATTGGTACATTTGCTATTCAGATTGCTAAACATCAAGGAGTGAGGGTATTTGTCACAGCAGGTGGGATGGAATGAAATGATCATACTCTCAACCTCTACCCTCTATCTTTCAAATCTGTAATTCTTATATCACCATGTATATTTAATCAGGAAGTCAAGAGAAACTAACCTTCTGCAAATAACTTGGTGCTGATGTCTGCATCAATTACAAGACTGAGGACTTTGTTGCGCGTGTGAAGGAAGAAACTGGAGGGAAAGGTCCATTTTCTTATTCATCTTTCAAAACTTCAGTTGTCATCTAAAACCATGGGGTCGTTTGTTTTTTCCATTTACATATGTAATGGAATCACATGGGTAACGGATACACATAAATCATGTTTGTTTGGTGTGATTTTGATTCACATGTGTAAAATAGCTATGTAAATGATGTGAAACTTGGCCCTTTTTGTGCCTTACATTTTCACACCTCAAGAGGTGTGAAAGAGAATCACATGTTACTGTTACAAGGCGGACTGCTACAGTACCTCAATGAACAGTCCGCCTTTTTATTTTTTTTTTATTTTTTTGGGCCCCACTTGTAACATCCGGACCATTCATTCTCTTAAGAAGCTCAAACACGGCCATGTGTCCAATTTTCAACCGTTGATGATGCATAGAGGTTGAGATATCATCAACATAATTACAGCCGTTAGATTAATTTATTGTTACTAACATACCCAATCCGCCTTTTATGATTTCTTTAATTTTCTGGGCCCCACCTGTAAAATCAAGACCATTCATATTCTTCAGAAGCTCGAACACGGCCATTTGTCCAATTTTCAACCGTTGATGTGGCTTGGATGTTGAGATATCATCAAACAATATACAACCTATTGTTACTAACTTACCCAGTCCGCCTTTTATGATTTCTTTAATGTTCTGGGCCCACCTGTAAAATCAGGACCGTTCACATTCTTCAGAAGCTCAAGCACGACCATGTGTCCAATTTGCAACCGTTGATGTGTCTTGGTTGTTGAGATATCATCAAACAATATACAACCCATTCATAGATACACATGTGAAATGTTATGCTAGTAACAAACAGTGGAATCTGATCCACATGTGAGTCATTTACCTATGCAAATGACTCACATGTGGGTCATTTACACATGTGAATCACTTTCACAAGAAACAAACGACCCCTTATCCAAAAAGGTTTCCTGCTAAACCTTGAAATATTCAATGACAGGTGTCGATGTTATACTGGACAATGTTGGGGGCCCTTACTTCCAGCGGAACCTCAACAGTTTAAATGTCAACGGCAGGCTTTTTATCATCGGCTTCCAGGGCGGCACAATTACAGAGGCAAACCTCGGATGTATACTTGCAAGGCGCCTTACTGTGCAAGGTTAGATGCACCTAGCATTCTAGCTACTTCCAGAGTCAGGCCCATTGTTTTCTCTATATGCTTTTAAGGGGAGGGTTAGTCTCAACTGGTCCAACTGCCTGTCAACCTTGGACTTCAGGATCTTAATAAATTGAAATAATAAATATTAAGTATGAAACTATATAAAAACATGCATATTGCAAACTTCACATTCTTACTTTCTACAGAAAAGAAATACAACTTGACATTCTTTTTTTATCCCTCAAATAATTATGGTTTTTAGTTCAACTGAATAGCTCTTAACAGCGATTTTGTTTATACAGCTGCGGGTCTGCGAACTCGAAGCCCTGAAAACAAAGCACTGATAGTAAGTGAGGTGGAGAAAAATGTTTGGCCTGCAGTAGCAGCGGGCAAGGTGAAACCTGTGGTTTTCAAGTCTTTTCCTTTGTCTGAGGCACCAGAGGCTCATAGGTTAATGGAAAGCAGCAATCACATTGGCAAGATTCTCCTCATTCCATGATCTGAAACTCATCTACGAGGTACTCTTTTCATCTAGTAATCTTTTATATGCTTATGGCTTTCTATAAAAGGAATGAATTGTAAGGGAATTCTGGGTATAGTTTGGTGCTTGCGGCTGAATCATAAAATGTTATGGTAAAATGCTTATCTGTCGAATGCTGCTGTATGAGGTTCATTTGCTCTTCAAACACTTGAAAGTGAAGGATGCAGTTACAGAATTTTTTGGTTTGAGTTCTTTTCATTTTTTTTTCTCTTTTTTTTATTTTCTTTAAGAAAATGACACTGTGATGGAATGTTAGGAAATATGTCGGGACACCCGAAAGGTTTCTCAAGTTATACTTTTGAGCAAGTATGCATTAAGGGCTCATTTGTTTGCACCTATTTACATCCTTAAACGATGCCAATGCCTAAAATTACACATGGTCACATTTGTTTTCCCTCATTTATCTATCACATGCCTAATGTGGTATGGAAATGGTGTGTAAATGAGGCATTTTGCATATGAAAATTTATGCACATAAAAAAGGTGTGGAAGTGTTAGAAACCTATATAGCTAGAAGAGTGCTGTACAGGTGACTCTCTGACAGATTGCAATTGCAAAAACCTTCGACTGTCTTATATTTTTGGGAACTTTTGTGGGCTCCAGATTTAAACTGAACCATTCAAATTCTAGATATTTGCAGGTTGTCGAGATAATGAAAGATTTTGATATGTAATCCTATCTTTTTAACAATTACTCATCTACATGGTGCTCCAAAGGAAAGACGGTTATGTGTTTCACATGTAAATCTTACATCAGTATGATTTGAGTGTGAATTTTACATGTAGAAACTTCACATAGCAAATTTTACATATGTAAATCCCATTTTTATAGCGTATTATTGGAATTTACAGTCTGAAATTTGAATACATCATATGGTGTGATTGGTGGATAGATTAGACCTAATGTGGATTACCTGTATATTGTAATTAATTCATTTGAGCTTCATGGTCTGTAGGGCTTAGGGCCTAATTGTTTGCATAGAATACATAGGGAATTCATGCATTTAGTAGACAAATTTATAAACTGAAGAATCCAAGGTGAAAATTGAGAAATGACCCCTTTAATGGCAATAGAACCAAGGGAAGATGGAAAGGAGCACACAACCATCACCTTAGTAATTTAAATCCTAAGAAAGTTAAGGCACACATGCATAGCTACTTTATATAATTCACCCTTCACCATATATCATTTTTAATTACACCTCAACTTTTTAATAACCTTTGGACGGAGCTCATTTGACCGTAAATTTTTATGCATTCAACTCCTATGTAATCTGATGCAAAAAAATATGAGGTCAATATTTTTTAAAGATCTTTTTTTTCTGAGTCAGGAGATTAAAGTGGAAACCACCCTGTCAGGGATCGATCTCTAGCAAAAAGAATGGGAGCTCCCAAGATCTTCTTTCTTTTCAGCACTGGATGCAAATGGGATGATCTATCGCCTTTAAATTATCCTTAAAAATATACATGATCGAAGAACAAAGAAATTAAAATTGCATGTTTTACACATAATCAATCTATTATTGATTCCTAGTCATCTTCGAGTGTATTTTTATTCATTTTGAGCCATTTGGATTGTTCATAAGGAAGCGCCCTTCTAGGGATGTATAAGGCCTCATTTGATTATGATCAAATTAGATTTAGCCTCGCCTTTGGCATGATCACGTGAAAAAAGGGGGAGAAAATGTGATCCAACTCAAGACAAAAAAAATGCAGCTGATCATCACTTGTTGAAGTGGCCCAATCTATAGGGATTGAATCTTGGCCTTGTGCAAGATTTTGGCCTCATTTGAGGGTGGGAATAGTAGAGTTCTGTGTCTTATCACTGCCCAATCTTGCTCAATCAGTTAAGAAATTTCTACTCCAAACAAAAGTTGTTCTCGTGATCAGATTGATTAATGTCTAAAACGTTTAACTGAAAGAAGGAATGAGAAAAATAACATGTGTTTAGCTAATGTGATAAATCTAATGATGACCCATTCTTCTAGTTGTGAAATTGTGGTTGAAGGTATTTTTGGACCAATTCTTCAAAAAACTCATTTTCGACAAAAGAAAATGATAATTCGGATAACACAATCATTTTAACAAGATGTTGTCTAGCATTTTGTGCATTAAAAGAAAAAAGACTTAAAACTACTACTAGCAGAAGTAGAAATTTGGGTTTGTGAACTAGGCCCTCTTGCCTCTACATTTGTCAGCTTATATAAGGCTAAACACTTTTGCCTATGTTTTAACAAATGGCCGGTACCTACTTTTGATTCGGCACTATAAATATTACCACAAAATTTTCATTTTGCCTTTTGGACATTCTTTCATTCTTCAGCAAATTCAAACATATTATATATATTCCAAATTATTGAAGTTCTATTCCTCGTGGAAGCTCTACGGGAACTACTATCCCAAACATTAAGACACTCTTCGGTGTCGATGGCTTATTTTAAGTGGGGGCTGAGCCGTTGAGCTAGACCTCCGGGTATTTTAAGTGGGGGCTGAAGCCCCCATATTGATGAATGTAGGTCCGCCCCTGCTGACATCGTCTCTACCATGAGTGGAATTCGATAGGTGGCTAGCAACTGTCTCTTCCACCAATTTGCTCATGGTTGTTCTTTGGGTATTATTAATGTGTGTGGGCGAACTCTTTCCACGTATGCGGGCTTTCTTGTTTTCTTCTAGCACATGTGGGCTCTCTCATGGGTACCAGACCCTTTGGCTAGAGTGTGTGTATATATAACAATTTAGAATGAATGTCCACTTCCATGCAAACCCCACCGATCCAATGACTATAGGGAAATTAGGTTTTGCGGACCTTTTGGATTGATCTTCGGTGTGCACGAGGCACCTGATCAAGAAATGATCAAAAGCCACTTTTCTAATTTTTTCTTTTTGTATCTTTCGTTTCTTTTAATGAAATTTCTTCGCTATTATCTCAACAATAAAAAAAAATAATCAAAAGGGCCATGTCTTTCTTTATTTGCATATAACAATAAAATTGAATATATAGTCATTCACGGTCAAATTACCTCTACCATAGAGGGGAAGAATATGAGATAAAGGGAGTGAATGATATAATATAGCAATGTAGATGTAAATTTGACTTTTATAGAATTTAAAGTACTAAGGTGTTGCTTGAGTATTCATTAAAGGAGAAGGTTTTTTTATCTTCAGTTTTAATTTCTTATAGAAATATGATATTAAATATTCAATTATATGAAACAAATAGGCCCTAAATGGGTCTCGCTCAAAACAACCACCTAATTTCTTTCCAGGTAGCTCTAAATTTGCTTCAAATGGGCAGGCAAATAACACAACTCCCTACTTTTGTTTATAATGAAAGCGAAATCTCTTGTACAACAAGTGTTTTTCCTCTAAATGAACAACTAATCGCTATTATATTTTATTACAAATCCCTTTTTTTTTTTTTTTTTTTGATATAGCAATAGGCCTGTCCGTTTGGCAGAATTGCGAGAATTTAAAAAAAAAAAAAAAAAAAAATCCCCCCAACCCTACCCCCGGGTATGAATGTGTAAAGAATAAGATGTCCCGGCATTTCCATGTCCCTTAATCAAAGAGGACCTTAGTACAACCAAAAGCAACGTAAAAAGTGGTGGCAATGATTTCAAAGCTGATAATGGTGAAGCAGGGCCCATCAGCCCCATCAAGTGACCGATCTCTACTAAATTCAATGCATCTGACTTATCTTGTGTGAGGTTTGGAAACGGATCCTTTTTCGTAGTAGCAGGGGAGCCTGTTTGGATGTACAAGGGATCGATCGCCACATGCATGCAGGGGTGGAGAAAAGATAGAAGCTAGTACTCTTTTCTTTGCTCTTGCACGTGTCACTCCCGATTCGTTTAATTAGGGCTTCTCAATTTGGACAAAACAGGGAATCCAAATCGGTGCGGTATATCACCTTAAAAACAGAATCTTTTCAAAGTATATTATAATAGGAAAATTTTTACACGAGTCCTTAAGTTTTATGGCTGTCTGAGGAAGGTAAAATGGACAATTTATTTATAACTAACCATTGGACGGGCCAGACGGGCTCATCATTTTAGATAGGTCGGCCAGTAGCGTGCCGTGCCGAAATGGCCGGCCGTACGGGTTCCCTCGGCCATACGGGCAGCCCGTGCCTCAGCGAGTGAAATTGAAGTATTAATTTTTGGGTTACTTTCCTGTGCTGTCCTCCCCATCTGCCTTCTTTTACAGCTGTTCGTCCCCAAGACTTTACACCTTTCGTTTCTTGATTTTGTCTGTTGGATGCTCCTTGGTCCTTCCAGGCCATTTCCCACTTCTTGTCGGCCATTCGAGCAAGGAGGCAGAGACCGACATGACTATCAAATGGATCGTCCTTTCAATGGCTCACATCACACGGCCCCACACGGCTAGACGAAGCGCAGGAGCATGCATAGGATGCTACAGGTCTTTCCATCTAGTAAAAGAATCTGGCGTGATGGCCCCTCAGGACCCCACACGCCTTGACATAAAAAATAAATTAAAAAAAGGTCTTTCTATTTCAGCCTTTGGCTTCTTTATTTCACCACCCCACGTATGATAGCATCCATCTTCCACCCTTTGACTACCTGATACTCTTTTACAGCTGTTCGTCCCCACTACTTTACACCTTTCATTTCTTGATTTTGTCTGTTGCACGCTCCTTGGTCCTTCCAGGCCATTTCCCACACGCCTTGACATTAACCCAAAAAAAAAAAACATAAATGGACTTCCTAGTTTCAGCCTTTGGCTTCTTTATTTCACCACCCCACATATGATGGCATCCATCTTCCACCCTTTGACTACCTGATACAGGTGGTGCTCTTTGCATTTTAATAGATAGTACTGCAACTCGACTCTGCATCTTTATTTCACCACTGAGGTCAGTTCCTTCGTTTCATTTTACAAACATCTTTTTGCAACTCTTCTTGCTCTACCCTCTATTTTAGAAGTTTTTTTTTACTCCTTTCGTAATTGATGCCGTAAGTATTTAAGAGGGTGACGGATGAATTAGGGTTAAAGTATATTGATGTCTCATTTTATGTACAAAAACGGATCTCCACATATATATGATCTTTTTTTTTTTTCAAAAAGTCTACATAGCCCGGGACAAAATCCGGGCTGTGTAGCACGGCTCTTTTTTTTTAATTTTTATTTTTATTATAATCATATGGTAAGTCCTCACGCACACACTCCCCCAAATCCATCACCATCCCATGGAATGATCCCTGGTTCTTTATGTGTAATGAAGGTACCTCGCAAACTGAGCTTTATCACTCAACAATGAAAATTTCTAATCCTTTGCTTGGTGGTGTACAATGGTAGTCTCCTCTCTCTCTCTCTCAATGTGTAGGGAGACCAAGAAATTGTTTTATTTAAAACATGTTTTCAACATCTAATCAAGATCAGTCATGCTTCATTTAAGATCAATGGCAAGAACAATAGATAGAGAGACTTGGGTGATGGGAGACTCCAGCATTTTATCCTAATTTTAGATCTATCTTCATAGAGTGGGTCTTATCAAATATTAGACCATTACAATACAAATAGATAGAGAGACCGGTTGTAATTTTGTTTACAAATCCAGATCGTTTCTACCATTGGATCAGTGACATGTGGCTTCTCCACCATCTGATCTTCTGCCACGGATCGATGATATTCCATCAATTGATCAACGATCCTCATCTTTTCTATCATTGTAGTGTGGATCTTAGATTTTCCCACCGATTGATATGATGATCCATAGTTTTTTGTGCTATTGGTTTGATAATCTGTGACTTGTACTGTTAGACCGACCAACCAAATTTATGGAGGACCGAGGTCCGTAGGATCTCTTCTTTTCTTTAGTGGGCCATATCCAAGAGTTTTGAATTCTTTCTTGATGATTCCAAGCTTTAGCGGGCCAACAGATGGAACATGGAATCCTCTTAATGTTTAATGGGCCCTCATGGTTTCACTTCCAAATGAAGATGACACTCTATTCTACATGATGCACACTTTGGGTTATGGAGTGGGGTGGTGTCTTTTATTTTTATGATGCATGCTTTGGGTTATGGTGTGGGGGCGGTGTCTTTTATTTTTATGTTTTTATCCACATTCGCTCTACCCTCTTGCACCAAGATTAGAAAATGCCAAACACGCCAAACTCAAACTCATAAAAAAAAAAAAAAAAAAACTCATGGGAGTCAATGTGGTCACTCATGAGATGCATTTTACATTTAAATTATTAATTATTATAGAAGTATTTAAAATTTAAATTAAATATTTATAAAGATAAATATACTTTACTCCGGTTGTATTCATGATAATTAATTCAATTAATATGTTTACATAGTACAGACATAAACATTAGAAGTAAACAAAAGGAAAAGGAAGAGGAAGAGAGAGAGAATGTCGTTCCAACATCTTTTTCTATATATACTACAGTCTCCCGACTGTCTCGGCCCTTGTTCAAATTGGGGGGACTCTGTTGAGTCGGGAATCACAAGCCAACTCCAATAATTTTTGGACCTTGTTCTTTACATGGGATCTAGACATGTGAGCCTATTCTTAAGAAGTCTTGAACAGTTTAAACATAGGCTTCTCCAAAATGTACACTCTTTCATGAATGGGATTGATAAACCTTTTGAATCAGAACATGGTGTCTTCGAAGAAAATTCGGATCTCTCACATGAGCTATTATTTGTTGATTGTAGGTTTCACACTTCCTCACGCACACCCACAACAATTAAAAAAAAAAAAAAAAAAACCAGAATTATATGTGCTATGTCGAGGCCCCCAAAAAATAGATATGCATGAAGTTTAGAACGAATATATATATATATATATTTATATCGGGTAAAAATCCCTTAAATTTGATAACGTTCAAATCATGTCAAAGATTGAATGATCTCCTTATAACACCTGGTCCTTTCTGACAAGCTTTTGGATGTGTTAACCTTCACACCAGCTGAAAAAACCGTAGGGTTCTTTTTAGAGCCAAAATTTCTTCTCTCCTAGTGAGCTAAAAAGTATCATATCATCTATAAATAGTATGTGTGACATAGCCTCGCCACTTTGACTTAAAATCAGTAATTGCCCCCATCTCTCTAGATTTTATCAAAAGCCATTCCAAAACCCTCCACTAAAATTGTAACTTGAAAAAGGAAAGAAGGAATTCCCTTGTTGGATACCTCTAGAAGCTTAATTGAAATAACTTTGAAGGAAAGCCATTTAGTAGAACATAGAATGATGTAGTAAAAATACACTCATGCATTCACCTACGTCAAATTTAAGTAATATGTAATCTACAAAATTTCAATCTACATGATAATAAGCTTTCTCCAAATTAACGTTGAAAATAACCCCCTCAGTGCTAGATCCCTTCCTAAAATATTAATGAGTTCATTAGCAATCAATACTCCATTAAAATCTGCCTGTTAGCTACAAATACCCCCTAAATGGAGCAGCAACCCCACGTGAGTGGCAGACAGCCTTGCAGTAATGTGGCGGACTGTGATTATGGGTAAAACCTCACTGGATCCGGACTCCCTCTCCTCTCCTCTCCTCTCCTCTCCGTCTGCCTTCTTTTACCGCTGATTATCCCCACCAATTTGGACCTTTCATTTTCTTGATTTTGTCTTTTGCATGCTCCTTCCCGGCCATTTCCCACTCATCTTGTCGGTTATTCGAGCAAAGAGGCAAAGGCCTTTATTTCAATCCACATGACTCAAATGGATGAGTCTTCCTTTTAGTGGCTTACATCACATCACACGGCCCCACACAGCTAGACTAAAGGCAGGAGCATCCATTGGATACTTCTCAGGTCTTTCCATTCCATCTAGTAAAAGAATCTGGTGTTATGGCCCCTCAGGGCCCCACACGCATTGACTTAAAAAAAAAAAAAAGCACAATTATTGTACGGACTGTTTTAAAGCTGAAAATAATCCCAGAACAGTCAAAAAATATATATTTACCGCAGAGCCGTTAAATCCGTAGGATATCGCAAGTTGCGATATTGTAGGATATCCCACAATCACTTGAATAGTTCGTGCATTTTTTTTCCTAGACCGTGGGACCACCAAACTACCATCTAAATCGTTGGATAGCTATATGAGTGTAAGAACTAATATCACACTAAATTTGAACCGTTGATCTATCACGATTATAAAAAAACCGTTGATCTACCACGGTTATCGAGAAATTTGCAAGCAAGTTTTTTTATAAATTATAAGCCACGTTTTTTTTCTTTGCAAGTTTTTTTATAATCGTGATAGATCAACGGTTCAAATTTTGTGCGATATTAATTCTTACACTCATACAGCTATCTAACGGTTTAGATGGTGGTTTGGTGGTCCCACAGTCAAGGAAAAAAGAAAAAAATTGACTGTTCAAGTCTTCCCGCTTTGATTGTGGGATATCTTACATCCATAGGATATTGCGGCCTGCGATATCCTACGGATCGAATAGCTCTGTGGTAAATATATAATTTTCGGCTTTTCTGAGGCAATTGTCAGCTTTAAGACTGTTCGTACGGTAAATGTCTAAAAAAAAAAGAAAAGGTCTTTCTATTTTTCGCCTTTGGCTACTTTATTTCACCACCCCACATATGTCATCCATTTTCTTCCCTTTGGCTATTTGAAACAGGTGGTGCTCTTTGGATTTTGATCGATACTGCAACTCCACTCAAGTTATACAACCACTCTGCATCTTTATTTCACGCCTGAGGTTAGTTCCTTCGTTTCATTGTACAAACATCTTTCTAGAGCTCTTCTTGCTCTGCCCTTTTTTTGAGAAATCTTTTTACTCCTTCGGCAATTTGTGCTATAAGTATTTAAGAGGGTGATGGATGATTTAGGACTAAAGTATATTGATATCTCATTGTACGTACAAAAATGGATCTCCACTGATATATGATCATTTTTTTCATAAGACTAGTCCTCACACACTCCCCCAAGCCCATCATGCACCATCAGTGCTATAGCCATGGAATGATCCCCGGTTGTTTATGTGTTATGAAGGTACCTTACCGACTGAGCTTCATCACTCAATAATGGAAAATTTTAATCCTTCGCTTGGTGGTGCACAAATAGATGGTTTAAAAAAGACTTAAAAACACCAAAAAAAAAAAAAAAGACCATTGTAAAATGAAGTTACACTTTATTTGAAGGGTGTTTACAACGTCTAATCAAGATCAGTCATGTTTAAATTAAGATCAATGGTGAGAACAATAGATAGAGAGACATGGGGGGCGGGAGACTCTAGCATTTAATCCTAAGTTTATATCTATCTTCATGGAGTGGGTCTCATCAAGTATTAGACCATTACAATACAAAGTAAGCTTTCATTTGATCTCGAATAATTGTAATTTTGTTTACAACTCTAGATCTTTCTACCATTGGATCAATGATATGTGGCTTCTCCACCATTCGATCTTCTGCCACTGATCGGTGATGTAAGATATTCCATCACTTGATCAACGATCCTCATCTTTTCTATCATTGTAGTGTTGATCTTAGATTTTTCCACCGATTGATCGTTGATCTATTGTTTTTATGGTATTGGTTTAATAATCTGTGACTTCTACCGTTAGACCGATCAGCCAAATTTATCAAGGTCATTATGATCTGGATCTCTTTTTCTCTTTAGTGGGCCATATCCAAAAGTTTTAAATTCTTTCTTAGATGATTCCAAGCTTTAGCGGGCCAGCAGAATTACATGGAATCCTCTTGAGGCTTAATATGGGCCCTCATGATTTCACTTTCAAATGCTTATGACACTCTATTCTACATTATGCATAGTTTGGGTTATGAAGTGGGGGTGGCCTCTTTAACTTTTGGGCACGCTTGGTAAACACAAAGGAATCCTTTATATAGAGGATTCCCTCAATCTCCTAGAACCAACATATCCATAGATAGGATTTCAAATGAGAGTTCTAGGAATTCAAAATGAGAGTTCTAGGTTTGGTATAGAGAGAGGATCCTTACAACTTGGAGGATGTAAGTATTTTAGAACTTTCTCAAACTCCTTGAAAAATCGAGACCTCAGCTTTCACATCAAAAGGGGTCCCATAGGAGTAAAAAATTTGAACGATTCGGATCGTTCAAAAGGGGTCCCACAGGAGTAAAAAATTAATATTTTAGAATTTGGACTTTTTTTGCAAATACCTCAAAATCTAGTAAGGATCTATGGCTGAAATTTGAGTAGCTAGTTGTGTTTGACCTTTCGGAAATAACTCAGTTCATATTATTATTTTGGGGCCCACCGGAACCAAAAAAATGAAAAAAAAAAGTATTGCTTTTTTTTTCCGTTTTAGGCATGATGTGAAATCAATGGTCATAAGTTTTTGACCAATTTCACATGACCCATGATGAATCAAGTTGCGAAATTTGAACTCATTGTTTTAGGCTTTTTGAAGAGACTGGACGGTTTGGATGTCGCAAATGGAAACCATAGAATTCCAAAAATCGACAGAACTTACAAAACTTACATTTGTGACATCCAAATAGAAATATCTCAAAATCTAGGAGGAATAAACGGCTGAGATTTAACTAAATAGTCGTTTTGTAAGTTTTAAACATGATTAATGGTTCGGATCTTGGATCTTGATTGTGAGACCCAAAAAGTAGGTTTCCAAAGTAAAAACAAGTAATCTCTAACATGCTGCCTATTTCACTGTAGCTCCATGTTTTGTCCGTTTCTATGGGTTGTTTCCAATCCTAGAAATATTTGTATCCACCTATCTTCAACATCATTCCTCTCAAGACCCATGCTCACCTAAATGTGGAAATTTCACACATGCGCGGAAAAGAGTGAGGACTCCGCGGTGCATTTATGTTTTTCTCCACATTCGCTGTACCCTCTTGCATGAAGGTTAGAAAATGCTAAACTAGCCCAACTTAAAAGAAATCTCGTGGGAATCAATGTGGTCACTCATGAGATGCAATTTTCATTAAAATCATTATAAGATTTTTAAAAATTAAATTAAATATATGTAAAGATGAATATACATTAATCCAGCTGTATTGATGATAACTAATTCAATTAATATATTTATATATTACAGATATGAACATTAGAAGAAAACTAAAACAAGAGTGAGACAGAGAGAGAATGTCCTTCCAACATCTTTTTATACATATACAGAAGTCTTCGGAATGTCTCGCCCCTTGTTTAAATTGGGGTGACTCCGTTGAGTTAGGAATCACGAGCCAACTCCACCAGTTTTTGGACTTTGGTTTTTACAAGTGGATCTAGACATGTGAGCCCATTATTGAGAAGTATTGAAAAGTTTAAACATAGGATTCTCCAAAATACTCTTTCCTGAGAGGGATTGATAAAACTTTAAATCATAATATGGGTTCTTTGAAGAAAATTCTGACCTCTCACGTGAGTTATTGTTTGTCGGTTGTAGGTTTTGCGCTTTCTCACGCACACATACTATAATCTGAGAAAAAAATACCATTATCTGTGCTAAGCCTAGGCATCCAAAAATTAATATATATTCATGAAGTTTAGAAATTCCCTTTAATCAAGAAAAAATGACATGTAGCAGCAAAATTTTGTAATAATAAAAGTTAACAATACAAAAATAACAGTCATAATCATAAAATAAAAATTTTCAAATGATGAAAAATAAGTGAATAGTGAGAATGTTATTATTACTTTTTAGATGATAATTTATTATTGTTATTATTATAATCACAATAGTATATTGCATTGGGACTTGTCTCGGGCATGGTTTCAACTTTTTAATAACCTTTGGACGGAGCTCATTTGACCGTAAATTTCTATGCATTCAACTCCTATGTAATCTGATGCAAAAAAATAGGAGGTCAATATTTTTTTAAGGATTTTTTTTTCTAAGTTGGCTCAGTGGCTAGGAGATTAAACTGGAAACCACCTGCCAGGGATCGATCCCTGGCAGGAAGAATTGGAGCTCCCGAGATTTTCTTTCTTATCAGCACTGGATGCAAATGGGATGCTCTATCACCTTTAAATTATCCTTAAAAATATACATGATCGAAGAACAAAGAAATTGAAATTGCGTGTTTTACACATAATCAATCTACTATTGATTCCTAGTCATCTTCGAGTGCATTTATATTCATTTTGAGCCATTTGGGTTTCTAGGGATGTATAAGGCCTCATTTGATTCTGATGGAATCAGATTTAGCCTCGCCTTTGGCATGGTCACGTGAAAAAAAGGGGGAAGAAAATGTGATCCAACCCCAGATAGCAAAAATGCAGCTGAACATCACATGTTGAAGTGGGCCTATCTATAGGGATTGAATCTTGGCCTTGTGTAAGATTTTGACCTCATTTGAGGGTGGGATTGGTAGAATTATGTGTCTTATCACTGCCAATCTTGTTCAATCAGTTATGAAATTTCTACTCCAAACAAAAGTTGTTCTTGTGATCAGATTGATTCATGTCTAAAACGTTTAATTGAAAGAAATGACCCATTCTTCTAAGTGTATTTCTTGAAATACTGTGAAATTATGGTTGAAGATATTTTTGGACCCATTCTTAAAAAAACTCATTTTTGACAAAAGAAAATAGTAATTCGGATAACACAATCATTTTAACAAGATATTGTCTAGCATTTTGTGCATAAAAAGAAAAAAGACCCAAAATACAACTGCTACCAACAGAAGTAGAAATTTGGGTATGTAAACCAGGCCCCATTGCCCTTGCATCCGCCGGCTTATGTAAAGCTAAACATTTTTGCCTATGTCTTAACAAATGGCTGGTATCCGCTTTTGATTCTGCACTATAAATATTACCACAAAATTTGCATTTTGCATTTTGGACATTCTTTCCTTCAACAAATTCAAACATATTATATATATATATATATATATATATATTCCAAACTATTGAAGTTCTATTCCCGGTGGATGCTCTACGTGAAAAACTAGCCGAGGGGGTGGCAAATCACCCACTTCATCTTCTAATTCAATAAAATCCGCTTCTCCTCCTAAATTAACGGAAGATCGAAGATTTTGTAAGAACTCTTCTAGAAGATCGTCTAGCCATATTTCCAAAAATAAAATTTAAAAATAATCATAATAATAGCCTTCTTTTTGCTATAATTAAAATAAGAAAGGGGAGAAAATGAGAGCTAACATAATATATTATAAACTTATAAATATGGAATCTCAAATTTAAATGATATAAATACTTCCAAATTTTTTAAGGTCCTTTTAATTTTGACTCTTGATGACTTGTTCTTTGGCGCTCCAAAAACTTCTCAGAGAAGGTGAAAGAGTTGAATGCTTTGAGAGAGAGCCAGAGAGTGAGAGAGTTGTATAATTTCGTGAGAAATGAGAATGGGAGGGGTTAAACTATTTATAGATTTTGTAAAATCCAAAAGATACAAATACCCCTTATATGATCGTTTTATGGCCATTGGGAGAAAATAAAATAGACAATTTACATGACACTAGCCGTCCAGTGGACCAGGTGGGCCGACCATTATGGATAGGTCGGCCCATAGCGTAGCGTGCCAAAACGAGCTGGCTATGCCAGATCCCTCTGCCCAACACGACCCGTGCCGTGACGGCCCGGCCTGCCCCCATTTGACATCCCAATCACCGAGTGAAATTGAAGTATTAAATTATTAGGTACTTTCCTGTCCTCTCCTCCCCATCTTCCTTCTTTTACAGCTGTTTGTCTCCACCACTTTCCACCGACCGATATGACTATCAAATGGATCATCCTTTCAATGGCTTACATCACACACGGCCCCACACGGCCCCACACGGCTAGACAAAACGCAGGAGCATGCATAGGATACTTCTCAGGTCTTTCCATCTAGTAAAAGAATCTGGTGAGATGGCCCCTCAGGACCCCACACACCTTGACTTGAAAAAAAATAAAAGTCTTTCTCGTTTCTCCCTTTGGCTTCTTTGTTTCACCACCCCACACCCCTTGACTTAAAGGAAAAAAATAAATAAAGTCTTTCTAGTTTCTCCCTTTGGCTTCTTTATTTCACCACCCCACATATGATGGCATCCATCTTCCACCCTTTGGCTACCTGAAAC
The DNA here is from genome assembly GCA_003546025.1 of Camphora micrantha. Taxonomy (NCBI): domain Eukaryota; kingdom Viridiplantae; phylum Streptophyta; class Magnoliopsida; order Laurales; family Lauraceae; genus Camphora; species Camphora micrantha. The sequence continues at coordinate 851,608 of QPKB01000007.1, forward strand.
AGGTGGTGCTCTTTGCATTTTGATCGATACTGCAACTCCACTCTGCATCTTTATTTCACCCCTGAGGTCAGTTCCTTCGTTTCATTGTACAAACATCTTTCTACAACTCTTCTTGCTCTACCCTCCTCTATTTTAGAAGTTGTTTTTACGCCTTCCGTAATTTATGCCATAAGTATTTAAGTGGGTGATGGATGAATTAGGACTAAAGTATATTGATGTCTCATTTTATGTAAAAAAACGGATCTCCACAGAAATATGATCATTAATTTTTTTTTATCATATGGTAAGTCCTCACACACACTCCCCAAGTCCATCACCAGCCCATGGAATGATCCTGGTTCTTTATGTGTGATGGAGGTACCTCACAGACTGTGCTTTATCACTCAATAATGATAATTTCTAATCCTCTGCTTGGTGGTGTGCAATGGTAGTCTCCTCTCTCTCTCTCTCTCTCTCTCTCTCTCTCTGTCTCTCAATGTGTAGGGAGACCATGAAATTGTTTTATTTAAAACACGCATGAAATTGTTTTACTTAAAACGTGTTTTCAGCATCTAATCAAGACCAGTCATTGTCCCGCCCCCAAAATACAGCCAAGGGATAACGTGAAAAATAAGAATAAATAATTTTTTTCCTGTGTCTAATACAACACAAGCTTCCGAAAGTAGACCTACATAAAATTTCAACCCGTTGTGAGTCAAAATAAATTTCATTAAATGCAGTGGAAGCTTTATTCAATTGGTATCAAATGTTCATAAATGAGACACAACACAAATTCAGATAAAACAATAATAGTTAAAGTTGTAAAATAAATTAAATAATTTCTAAAAGAGGTCTCAACACTAAAAGAAAATTCATTTAAAATAACTCTAAGGTGACATTCTTTCTTGTGCGGGCTCAGACGGCTCCAAAGTCATCTTTGGCATCCCACTCAGGTTCATCAACTGGTTTAAACGCTTGAAACGTTTGACTATCCTCCGTCTCCACAGTAGGATAGGGGTCGGTACCTATGCACCAATAAACAAAGTAAACAGTAAGTACGAAAGCATAATTCATAAATAAAATGCAAGATCAATGTGAGTAATGAGAGGTAATGATCATAAGAGATTAACATCACGATAATGACGAAAAGAACGTATAACCTAAATCCAATCTACACAAATAGAGCAATACAATAATCACATAGAAGCATTCCTACTGTTTTGAGTGGTCAACCCTAACTATAAAGCGGGAAAACACGTTCGAAGGCCGGCGGTCATAAACCGGTTCGTAATCGAAATCGTAAGCCGAATAAATCGGTTCAAAATTCGGATATTACAGTGTCTGCACACATCGGTGATCAGCAGTTCAAATACAACTGCAGTCGTTCAAATCATAGTATAATAGACCTAATGATCTATAAAGCTCTAACACAGAATCCTAAGTCAAAATGATTGGCTGGTTGCACAGTAATCTACAATCGAATACCAATCAAATCAGTCAATTAAACCGCTACAATATCTCAATCGATTGCCAGGCCACATCACGGTCCATATCCAATCAACATAGGGTATGCAACTAATATAACAACATCAATCTCAATTATGTATGCAAACCTGAAGGTTAATGAATAATCACAAGTCAATCCTAAGGTCAAACATAAGGTCTCATACCAAACAACCACATGAATCCCTATTAAATAAAATATCAAAGCACCCCTTCTTAATCAATGGTGTATAGACCCAATTAAGGGTTTTTCAATAGAGATAGGTTGATCTCGAATCCAATAAGATTTCCCTGAGGTCATACGAAGTGCTAAACTCCATGTTGATAAGATACCATGTGCCCGAACAATATTTACTCGATCCAAAGATCTAATTAATAGAGTTCAAAAATATAATCTTAACACATTGAAAACCAAAGATATCATTTAATATTTAAGTTACAAATAATAATGATAAATTACAATCTTAATTTATAGTTTTAGAAAACCTGAAGACCTCATCCAAAACATTTTCCACATTCAAAATAGCCAAAGGATTTAATTTGGATTTATAAAACAACCAAGGCTCTTTTCCCAAAAACAAATAGTTATGTCACATGGGACTCCTTTCTCCAAAATGAGTCCAGGTCAACAACTCATACACATAACCTTTTCTCACCTTGTTGGATACCTCTAGAAGCTTTAAATAACTTTGAAGGAGAGTCATTTAGTAGAACATAGAATGATGTAGTATAAATACACTCATGCATTCACCTATGCCAAATTTGACTAATATGTAATCTACAAAATTTCAATCCACGTGATAATAAGCTTTCTCCAAATAAACCTTGAAAATAACCCCCCTCAGCTCTAGATCTCTTTCTAGAATATTGATGAGTTCATTAGCAATCAATACTCCATCAAAATCTGCCTATTAGCTAGAAACACCCCTTGAATGGGCAGCAACCCCACGTGAATGGCAGACAGCCCTATATAAATGTGGCGAACTATGATAGGCCCACTCAAGGTCACCGTGGGTAATACCTCACTAGATCCGGACTCCCTCTTCTCTCCATCTGCCTTCTTTTACAGCTGATTGTCCCCACCAATTTCGACATTTCATTTTCTTGATTTTTGTCTTTTGCATGCTCCTTCCTGGCCATTTCCCACTCATCTTTATTTCAATCCACATGACTCAAATGGCTGAGTGTTCCTTTCAGTGGCTTACATTACATCACACGGCCCACATGCCTTGACTTAAAAAAAAAAAAAAGGTCTTTTTAGTTTCTCCCTTTGGCTACTTTATTTCACCACCCCACATATGTCATCCATCTTCCTCCCTTTGGCTATTTGAAAAGGGTGGTGCTCTTTGCATTTTGATCGATAGCACTACAACTCTACTCAAGTTATACAGCCACTCTGCATCTTTATTTCACCACTGAGGTGAGTTCCTTCGTTTCATTGTACAAACATCTTTCTAGAACTCTTCTTCCTCTTCCATTTATTTGAGAAATCTTTTTACCCCTTTGGCAATTTATGCCATAAGTATTTAAGAGGGTGATGGATGAATTAGGACGAAAGTATATTGATATCTCATTGTATGTACAAAAATGGATCTCCACTGATATACGACCATTTTTTTTTTTTTTTTTGTTTAATAAGACTAGTCCTCACACACACTACCCCAAGCCCATCATGCACCATCAGCGCTACAGCCATGAAATGATCCCCGGTTGTTTATGTGTTATGGAGGTACCTCACCGACTGAGCTTCATCACTCAATAATGAAAAGTTTTAATCCTCCGCTTGGTGGCGTAAAAATAATGGTTTAAAAAGGACTTAAGAACACAAAAAAAAAGGACCATTGTAAAATGAAGTTATTTTATTTGAAGGGTGTTTACAACATCTAATCAAGATCAGTCATGTTTCATTTAATTAAGATCAATGGTAAGAACAATAGATAGAGAGACATGGGTGATGGGAGACTCCAGCATATAATCCTAAGTTTAGATCTATCTTCATGGAATGTGTCTCATCAAGTATTAGACCATTACAATAACAAGTAAGCTTTCATTTGATCTTGAATAATTGTAATTTTGTGTACAAATCCAGATCTATTCTACTATTGGATCAACGATATGTGGCTTCTCCACCATTCGATCTTTTGTCACTGATCGGTGATATAAGATATTCCATCACTTGATCAATGATCCTCATCTTTTCTATCATTGTAGTGTTGATCTTAGATTTCTCCACCGATTGATCTTTGATCCATAGTTTTTAAGCTATTGGTTTGATAATCTGTGACTTCTACCGTACATTAGACCGATCAGCCAAATTTATCAAGGTCATTATGATCTCTTCTTCTCTTTAGTGGGCCATATCCAAAAGTTTTAAATTCTTTCTTAGACGATCCAAGTTTTAGCGGGCTAGTAGAATTACATGGAATCCTCTTGACTCTTGAGGCTTAATATGGGCCCTCATGGTTTCACTTTCAGATGTTGATGACACACTATTCTACATGATGCACGGTTTGGCTTATGAAGTGGGGTGGCCTCTTTTATTTTTGGGAACATTTGGTAAACACAAATAGAAGATTCCCTCCATCTCCTAGAGCCAACATATCCATAGATAGGATTTCAAATGATAGTTCTAGGTTTGGTATTGAGAGAGGATTCCTACAATTTGTAGGATGTAAGTATTTTATAACTTTCTCAAACTCCTTGAAAAATCGAGACCTCAACTTTCACATCAAAGCCTTCTTTGGCCATCTAGAGAATTTGAACGGTTCAGATTGTTCAAAAGTAGTCCCACAAGAGAAAAAAAATTAATATTTTAGAATTTGGACTTTTTTGCAAACAACTCAAAATTTAGCAAGGATCAATGACTGAGATTTGAGCAACTAGCTGTGTTTGACCTTCCGAAAATAATTCAAGATTCCAATTATTATTTTGGGGCCCCACTGGAACCAAAAATGAAAAAGAAAATGTATTGCATTTTTATTCCGTTTTAGGCACAATGTGAAATCAATGGTCATTAGTTTTTGACCAATTTATCATGACCCAAGATGAATTAGGTTGCGAAATTTGAACTCAGAGCTGTTTTAGGTCTTTTGAAGAGATTGGACGGTTTGAATGTTGCAAATGGAAACCACATAATTCCAAAAATTGAAACCCAATACAAACATCTCAAAATCTATGAAGAATCAACGACTGATATTTGACCAAATAGTTGTTTTATAGGTTTTAAATGTGATTAATTGTTCGGAACTTGATTGTGGGACCCAAAAAGTAGGTTTCCAAAGTAAAAAAACAGTAATCTCGAACTTACTGCCTATTTCACTGTAGCTCCATGTTTGTTTTTATTTTTTTTATTTTTGGGTGGGGGAGGGGTGGTCTGATCCTCAACATCATTCCTCTCTAGATCCATGCTCAACTAAATGTAGAAAATTCACGTATGTGCGGAAAAGAGCAAGGATTGTGTGACGCATATAGTTGCCAAACGTGCCCTTTATGTTTTTCTCCACATTCGCTCTAGCCTTTTGATCCAAGGTTAGAAAATGTTAAACTCGCCCAACTTAAAAAATTCTCATGGGAGTCAATGTGGTCACTCATGAGATGCAATTTTCATTAAAATCATTATAAAATATGTAAAAATTAAATTAAGTATATATAAAGATGAATATACATTAATCTAGCTGTATTCATGATAACTAATTCAATTAATATATTTACATATTACAGATATGAACATTAGAAGAAAACTAAAACGCGAGAGAGAGAGAGAGAGATATGAACATTAGAAGAAAACTAAAACGAGGGGGAGAGAGACAGAGAGAGAGAGAATGTCCTTCCAACATCTTTTTACTATATGTACTGAAGTCTCTGGAATGTCTCGGCCCCTATTCAAATTGTGGTGACACCGTTGTGTTAGGAATCACAAGTCAACTCCACCAGTTTTCGGACCTTGTTTTTTACATGTGGATCTAGACATGCGAGCCCATTATTGAAGTCTTGAAAAGTTTAAACATAGGATTCTCCAAAATACTCTTTCCTGAGAGGGATTGATAAAACTTTAAATCATAATATGGGTTCTTTGAAGAAAATTTTGACCTCTCACATGAGTTATTGTTTGTCGGTCGTAGGTTTTCCGCTTTATCACGCAACCCACAATAATTAAAACAAAACACAATTATATATATGTGCTAAGCCTAGGCGCCCAAAAAATATATATTCATGAAGTTTAAAAATTCACTTTAATCTAGCTAAAATGACATGTACGTACATTTAAATTATTATATAAGTATTTAAAATTTAAATTAAATATTTATAAAGATAAATATACATTACTCCAGCTGTATTCATGATGATTAATTCAATTAATATGTTTACATATTACAGACATAAACATTAGGAGTAAACAAAAGAAAAAAGTGAGAGAATGTCATTCCAACATCTCTTTCTGTATATACTAAACTCTCTGGACTGTCTAGGCCCTTGTTCAAATTGGGATGACTCTGTTGAGTCAGGAATCACGAGCCAACTCCAATAAGTTTTGGACCTTGTTCTTTACACGTGGATCTAGACATGTGAGCCCATTGTTGAGAAGTCTTGAATAGTTTAAACGTAGGCTTCTCCAAAACGTTCACTCTTTCATGAATGGGATTGATAAACCTTTAAATCATAACATGGTGTCTTTGAAGAAAATTCAGATCTCTCACATGGTCTATTATTTGTCGATCGTAGGTTTCACACTTCCTCACACACACCCACAACAATTTTTTTAAAAATCCAGAATTATATGTGCTACATCGAGGCGCCCAGAAAATAGATATGCATGAAGTTTAGAATATATATATATATATAGGGTAAAAATCCCTTGGAAATGAAAACAGTCAAATCATGTCAAAGATTGAATGATCTCCTTATAACACCTAGTCCTTTCTGACAAGCTTTTGTATGTTTTAACCTTCACACTGGCTAAAAACACCGTAGAGATCTTTTCAGAGCCAAAATTTCTTCCCTCCTAGTGAGCTAAAAAGAATCATATATGTTAGTTTGTATAGCTCAATAGAAGCTAATAAATCTGATAAACCGGGACCATGCAGTGTCATGTTAACGGTGATTAGAAGTAGGCTTGTTATAGGTCGTATGTGATTAAGAAGTAGTGTTTGGGTGTAATAGGGTTTGAGGCTGATATTATAAATAGAGATTAAAGGTCTTTAGGATCTACAATCTCTTCTGATTGCATAGTGACCATCTTTTGTGGACGTAGGCCAAAAGCCGAATTCTCTTGTTGTCTTCTTGTGCGTGATTGATCTCTTCTCGTACGCCCTATACAATCAACGGATTAAATTTCAAGATTGAGATAGTGTTTTCCGGATTGTGCGAAGAAGGAGATTGTTTAATCTCGGTGGATCACGCAATCGCTGAGAAGGAGAACCAAAGCAGGTCGGTGCAGTCGATCTCTGTTGGTTTCTTTTGTTTTGAAGTTGATCGCGAATCAGAGAAGGAGACCGGAAAAGGTGTGATTGCTGCTGCTGTTGTTTCCCGGAGAAGGAAGGTCTGCTGGCTGCTTGGTCTTCATCTTCATCAGAGCAAGGAAAGCGACTGGAAGGAGACGATCTCGTCCCTGTTGTAGAAAACGAAAGGAAGAAGAAGTCTGCCTGGGCTTGCGTCGCTGACTGGAAGAAGGAACGAGAGGAAAACAGAGGCCGGAGAAGAAGAAAACCGGAAGAGGAGCAGTGTCGTCGTTCTTGCCGTGGCCGGAGGAAGAAGAGAGCGATCGGATTTGGAGGCTGGGCCCCACATCGCCGTGAACAGCCGCCAGAGATTCTCCTCGCCGGAGTCGACGTTGCGCGTTGCCGGAGAAGGGTCGCCGCCGCTTCCGTCATCCCGTTGCAGTGGAAGAAGAAGACGACTGTTATTAAAGCTTTTGATTCTTTCACAAAAGCTATCATGGATCTAGAAAATATTAATGTTGAAATTGATGATGAGGGTCAAGCTATCATGTTGTTGTGCTCGTTACCACCCTCATATGAGCATTTTGTTGATGCCATGATGTGCCATGATGTATCGTTGAGAAACTTTGACAAAAGAGGACGTAGAGGCAGCCTTGAACTCCAGGGAGTTGAAGAAAAAGGTTGCGGTTGACAATGATGATTCGGGTGAGGGTTTGGTAGTACGGGGAAGAACAAAAGACTCCAGTAGTAAGGGCAAGCATAGATCCAACAGGAAAAATATTGAATGTTATTATTGTCGTAAGAAAAGGCACATCAGAAAAAACTGTCCCAAAAGGCAAAAGAAAGGAAAAGAAATAATTGAAGATTCGTCATCTGATGATTCAATCAGTATTGCAGATAGAAGATCAGATTATGTTTCCGACAATGCACTTAATGTGATTGAAAATGGAATTCGTTGTCAGGATGAATGGATTCTTGATTCGGGTTGTTCCTACCACATGTATCCCAATAGGGACTGGTTTACCACTTATAGAGAAATCGACGGTGGTAGTGTCTTGATAGGCAACAATGTTGCATGTAAGACGGATGAGATTGGAAGAGTGAAAATCAAGATGCATGATGGAATCGTCAGAACGTTGGCAGAGGTTCGACATGTTCCTGATTTGAAAATCTTGTTTTTCTTGGTGCCATGGACTCCGACGGTTGTAAGTTCTAAACTGAAGGTGGAGTTTTGAAGGTTGTGAAGAGTGCTCTGGTTCTTATGAGAGGCAATAGAGTTGGAAACTTGTATGTTTTGTCCGGAAATACTGTTACAGGTGGAGCTACAGTGTCTTCCTCAGATGACCATGAATTTGTCTCAACGCGCTTATGGCACTTGCGCCTGGGTCACATGAATGAGAAGGGATTGACAATATTGAGCAATCAGAATTTGCTAAGTGGCACGAAGACAGGCAAGTTGGATTTTTATGAGAGATGCATCTTCGGAAAGCATCGAAAGGTCAGTTTTATGACAGGTATTCATCGCACGAAAGGTATCATTGATGATGTTCATTCAGAAGTGTGGGGACCTTCTAAGGTTTACTCCAAGGGCGGTTCTCGGTTTATGCTGACTTGTATTGATGATTATTCAAGGAAAGTATGGGTTTATACTCTGAAGACAAATGTTCAGACCTTTGTTACATTCAAACGATGGAAGTAGATGGTTGAGAAACAGACCGACAAAAAGGTGAAGAAGTTGAGGACAGGTAATGGATGAATTAGGACTAAAGTACATTGATGTCTCATTTTATGTACAGAAATGAATCTCCACTTATATATAATCTTTTCTTTTTTTTTTTTGGCATATGGTAAGTCCTCACACACACTTCCCCATGTCATGGAATGATCGTTGGTTGTTTATGTGCAATGGAGGCAATGGATTTATCTCACCGACTGAGCTTTATCACTTAATGATGGAAAATTTTGATCCTCGCTTCCCCCGCAACCCCAAAAAAAAAAAAAAAAATGAAGTTATTTTATTTAAAGCGAGTTTACAACATCTACTCACGAGCAGTCATGTTTCATTTAACTGGATCAATGATAAGAACAATAGATAGAGAGACCTGAGTGATGGGAGACTCCAAGATTTAATCCTAAGTTTAGATCTATCTTCATAGAGTGGGTCTCATCAAGTATTAGATCATTACAATACAAAGTAAGCTTTGATTTGATCTCGAATAATTGTGATTTTGTTTACAAACTCAAATGTATTCTATCATTGGATCAATGATATGTGGCTTCTCTACCATTTGATCTTCTGCCACGAATCGGTGATATGAGATACTTCATCAATTGATCAACAATCCTCATCTTTTCTATCATTGTAGTGTTGCTCTAAGAATTTTCCAGCGATTGATCTGATGATCCATAGTTTTTTGTGCTATTAGTTTGATAATATGTGACTTCTACCGTTAGACCGATCAGCTAAATTTATCAAGGACGAAGGTCAGTATGATCTCTTCTTTTCTTTAGTGGGCCATATCCAAAAGTTTTGAATTCTTTCTTGACGATTCCAAGCTTTAGCGGGCCAGCAGAATTACATGGAATCCTCTTGAGGATTAATATGGGCCCTCATGGTTTCACTTCCAAATGTTGAAGACACTCTATTCTACATGATGCATATAGTTTGGGTTACGGAGTGAGATTTTTATCCATATACGCTCTATCCTCTTGCACCAAGCTTAGAAAATGCTAAACTCGCGTGCCCAACTCAAAAAAAAAAAAAAAAAAAAAAAAAAAGAAAGAAAAAAGAAAATTCGGATCTCTCACATTAGCTATTATTTGTCGATCGTAGGTTTCATACTTCCTCACGCACACCCACAACAATTTAAGAAAAACCAGAATTATAAATGCTAAGCCGAGGCCCCCCAAAAATAGATATGCATGAAGTTTAGAAATTCCCTTTAACCAGGCTAAAATGACATGTAGCGGCAATGTTTGGTAATAATAAAAGTCAACAATAAAAAAAGTAACAGCTATAATAAAAAAAATTTGAAAATTGAAAATGATGACAAATAAGATAATAGCGACAAAAATCTCAGTTGGGATATTTTTCACACGTCAACCTTTATCCTTAGGAGAACCTATATCCTTAGGAGGGCCATGGTTATTACACCCACTCAATCTAACGTGCTGCTTGCGGTTGCACAACTTGTCTTGAAGAGGTTTAAATCGAGGAGATGAAACACCCTCAGTGACGACATCTGCAGTTTGATCTTTAGTGGTTGGATCATTTCTAATTCCTTTTCATGGATATAGTGGTAATCCACCTCCATGTGCTTGGTGCGGGCATGGAAGACGGTATTTGAAGTGAGAGATATTGCATTGATATTGCCGCATCAAATGAGTGGAATGTAATGCAAAAATATATTTTGAAATCTTAAAGTAGTGTACATAGCCATGAGATCTCGGCATTTGTGTGTGTTAGGCAACGATATTTGCTTCAGTGGAGGAGAGGGCCACAAGGGGCTGCTTCTTTGCACACCATGAAATTGGATTTGGGCCGAAATAAACACAATATCCATTTGTAGATTTTTGATCATTTGGATGTCCTGCCTAATCAGCATCACAGTAGGCTATAACATGAAGTGGACAAAGTCCAAGGTGTAGTCCAAATGTGATTGTTCCTTTTAAAAACCGCAAAATGCGTTTGACTACAACTAGATGCAATGTCGTTGGAGCATGCATGTATTGGTAGACTTGGTTGACAGCAAAGGTAATATCCGGGCGTTTAAGTGTCAAATACTGTAGGCCACTAATAATGCTGCGATATTATTCAATAGGGTCTGCCAGCGGGTCCCTTGGAGGTGAGAGGCAGGAGAAGAAACTTCGGTCATTCCAGCTCCGGCCAAGAGGCCCATTGTATGTTTTGCTTGAGAAAGGAAAAGACCCGAAGAGCGGTGTTGTACCTCAATGCCTAAGAAATAATTGATCGGCCTAAGGTCCTTCATTGCATAGTGTTAGCCCAATTGATGGATTAATTGCCTAAAAAAGTGGTGTGATTGACCTAAGGACCCTGAAGCCGAAGGACTATTCTTCTTCTTGTTGTGATTGACCATATTGAAAAATAATGTGATGGACCCTGTGGATTTGGCCAGGAGTCCGAATGTGGTTCACTGTAACTAGGGTTCCACGATGCCTCTTGTTTTCCTCCAACATCTCCACCCATATTTCCTTGCTCGTTACTGTGTCTAGGTGATCAGACTCTTTGACGCCGTTGATAACAGCTATTTGGATCCGATCTTTCAGGAAACTCTTGTGCGACCTCTACAAGAATGATATCTTAGTCATCATGTTGATAATATTCACTAGTACCACCTGTTCCAGTGTCTCCTCCTCCATCTCTCCCATCTCCCCCACTATGGCTACCGGAAGAGATGATGGTGGAACAACTTTTGTCAGAAGACACAATATGAGTAGGTTCTTTGCTACTCCTAAGTGCACTTGTACCAGTACCTCCTTGAGGTGGGTGACCTCCTGCCTCATCCATTTCCTCATCTATCATGCCTCGAACCATTTGCTGAAAGACCGGATCTGAATCTATCGGTGGATTCTCTATTTTAGCTATCCATGGAAGCAAGGGCTGAATATGTGATCCAAATTAATAGGACAATAAGAAGGATCAATCATTGTCATTCCCTTTCTAGTTCTAGGCAGTACACAAGTTCGTTGAGTTTCTGCATGGTAAACCGATTCCTGAGCTTTGTATGAATCGAGAAAGTGCTCCAATTTCTCTCACAGTTTGATGATGTTGTAGTTTGACTAAGGATGCAAACAACCGCTATCGTTGGATTTAGAGCAGTCTCTCCATAATTCATCAATCGATCAACTGAAATGAAAAATAAATTAAAAAGATTTAGATATTCATACTTATTAAGTCCTTCCAATCGAGTAAGATAAATAGATTAAGATTATTAGGTGGGGTCTTTTGTTCATAGTTATACTATGTGGCATCCTTCCAATCGATCGCTGGATAAGAGGGTCAGTAAAGGTTTCGAGAAATATCTACAATGTAAAAATTAGAAATAAGTCAATAAACCCTATATGTGTAACTTATCTTAATTCTCAAACATATACATCATAAATAAGTAAAATTAAATTCTCTTCACCTCCATTCAACAATCTCAATTTTTCAAAATAAATAAATGGAAAAGTCTTTCCATATGTAAAATAAAAGTCCTATATTTAGGGCTCGTGTCGCATCTCTATTTCTCACATCCAAATGCTTGACGCCTGTTTCATACAGACATTTTTTGAAAATAGACCGTCTGTCAACGGCAAAAAACATGTATGTTTCAAACAGCCAAATAGACATTTCTGTCTGGGAAAAAGGAACAGAAAGTATGCCTCTGCAAGTAGACGTTTCATCTAAAGCGCACGGACGAGGGGCATGTACAGTAATATAGGTGGTACATGCTGGTGCGATTGTTTCTTGAATTCTGTGATATTCAGTCAAGATCTGAACCATTGGATGTCTTAATCTTGTCAAATACGGCCACCAATTTAAATCTGAACCGTTGGTTCCGCACGGATCTCAGTATAATCACGAGAAACCATAGATCCTTAGATAAGCATTTTTTACATTTGTGGGGCCCTATATCAGAATCAGAGCAGTCGGTTCTCTTTTAAATGCCAAAAAAGGCTATTGGGTGAAACTGCAGCCTTTCATTAGTTGTGGATCGCAACGTTTTCTTTTCTTCTTTTTTTACCAATTAAGTTTTATATATGTGGGGTTATCTTTAAATATATGTGGAGCGATAAGTTTGACATATGGGGCATGCTCCAAGAGGCCATTCAACTTTGTGAGGATTTCAATTCTGACCTAGGGCGATTACACCAGATCATGCCCCAAATCTATTCAATAGCCCTGCCCAAGGTCCCAACTTGAAGGTAATTTATTTAAAAGAAAAATAATAATAATTTATGACCTGGGGCGACCGCCCCAGGTCACAGCCACATGGGTCCGCCCCTGATTCCAGCAAAGAGGCAAAGACCGATATGGACTCTTAAATGGATCATCTTTATCGTGGCTTACATCACACGGCCCCACACGGTTAGACTAAAAAGCATAAGCTTTGGATACCTCTGACAGGTCTTTCCATCCAGTCAAGTATCACATAATTCAACTTTCCTCACATATGGCATCCATCTTCCTCCCTTTGGCTACTTGACACAGGTGGTATGCTCTTTGCATTTTGGTCGATACTGCAACGCCAGTCAAGTTATACAGTCACTCTGCATCTTTATTTCACCCCTGAAGTCAGTTCCTTTGTTTCATTGTACAAACATCTTTCTACAACTCTTCTTGCTCTACCCTCTATTTGAGAATTTTTTTTTTCTTTTTTAACTCCTTTGGAATTTTATGCCATAAGTATTTAAGAGGGTGATGAATGCATTAGGACTAAAATATATTAATGTCTCATTTTATGTACAAAAACGGATCTCCACTGATATATAATCATATATTTTCATACACACTTCCCCATGTCATGGAATGATCTTGGTTGTTTATGTGCAATGAAGGTACCTCACCAACTGAGCTTTATCACTCAATAATGGAAAATTTTAATCCTCCCCTTGATGGCGTACAAATAGATGGTTTAAAAAGGACTTAAAAACCCAAGAAAATCCATTGTAAAATGGTAGTCAACGTACTGGGAGATCACCTGGAGATTATTTTATTTAAAGCGTGCTTGCAACATCTACTCAAGATCGGTCATGTTTCATTTAAGATCAATGGCAATAACAATAGATAGAGAGACCTGGGTGATGGGGAGACTCCAGCATTTAATCCTAAGTTTAGATCTATCTTCATAGAGTGGGTCTTCATATAGTGGGTCTCATCAAAGTAAGCTTTCATTTGATCTCGAATAATTATAATTTTGTTTACAAATGCAGATCCTTTCTACCATTGGATCAATGATATGTGGCTTCTACACCATTTGATCGTCTGCCATTGATCGGTGATAAAAGATATTCCATCACTTATCAACAATCCTCATCTTTTCTATCATTGTATTGTTGATCTTAGATTTTCCCACCAATTGATCAATGATCCATAGTTTCTATGCTATTGGTTTGGTAATCTGCGACTTCTACCGTTAGACCGCTCAGCCAAATTTATCAAGGTCATTATGAACTCTTATTCTCTTTAGTGGGCCATATCCAAAAGTTTTAAATTCTTTCTTAGACAATTCCAAGCTTTAGCAGGCTAGCAGAATCACATGGAATCCTCTTGAAGCTTGATATGGGCCCTCATGGTTTCACTTTCTCCTCTTTTATTTTTTATGTTTTTCTCCACATTCACTCTACCCTCTTGAACCAAGGTTTGAAAATGCTAAACTTGCCCAACTTAAAAAAATCTCATGGGAATCAATGTAGTCACTCATGAGATGTAATTTTCATTAAAATCATTATAAAATATTTAAAAATTAAATTAAATATATATAAAGATGAATATACATTAATCTAGCTGTGTTGATGATAACTAATTCAATTAATATATTTACATATTACAGATATAAATATTAGAAGAAAACTAAAATAAGAGTGAGACAGTAAGAGAATGTCCTTCCAACATCTTTTTACACGTATATAGAAGTCTTCGGAATGTCTTGGCCCTGTTTAAACTGGGTTGACTCCGTTGAGTCAGGAATCACGAGTTAACTCCACCAGTTTTCGAAGCTTTTTTTTTGCATGTGGATCTAGACATGTGAGCCCGTTATTGAGAAGTCTTGAAAAGTTTAAACATAGGATTCTCCAAAATACTCTTTCCTAAGAGGGGATTGATAAAACTTTAAATCATAATATGGGTTCTTTGAAGAAAATTCTGACCTCTCATATGAGTTATTTTTTGTCGATCATAGGTTTTGTGCTTTCTCATGCACACATATTATAATTAAAAAAAAAAAAAGACACAATTATCTGTGCTAAGCCTAGGTCCCCAAAAAATATATATTCATGAAGTTTAGAAATCCCCTTAATCAGACTACAATGACATGTAGCAGCAAAATTTTGTAATAATAAAAGTTAACAATACAAAAATAACAATTATAATCATAAAATTAAAATTTTCAGATGACGACAAATAAGTGAATAGTGACAAATTATTATTACTTTTGAGATGATTGGACTTTTCTCGGGCATGGCTGAGTCCGAGTTGACTCGGCTGAGTCAGGTCTAGTCCCAAGAAAATGAAAAAAAAAAAACCTAATAATAAGGACAAATAATAGGAAAACTAAAATTGGATGGCGTAGGAGTCCCTCCATCCATGTAGATATTTTGAGTCGTTTTATTCTTTTATGGATTTTGGTGAAATTATAGAGTATAGAGAGTAGAATCCTTTATCTCCCCTACTACTAAGGTGTATTTAACAACAAATTCTACCATTTTAAAGCATCTTATTGCTATCTAGCAAATAGTAACCTACTATTATAGATAGCAGACCTTAATATTATGAGAAACCATTTAATTGCAACTATAATTTAAAAGATAAATCCATATTCCAATTTTCATATTAATTATCAACTATCAAGTTTCAATTAGCATATAACAACGATATCTTAGCCCATTCTTTCTAATACCATGTAGAACGCCTTACGGGTTGGATGCCATCTTCCTCATCGTTGTCGTTTTGATTTTGATGATAGTAATGTGCTATATCAAAATCAAAGATGTTTTGCCCCACACTTGGAGGACCTTGTCCATATTTGATGGATCCGGGATGAGATGTACTTGTCCTCCAAATTAACCTGCAGGAAAAGGATCGAGAACTTTGCATCCTCTGTCTCCCATGATTTTTTGCTTCTAGCGAGTCCTAGAAGATGGGCTAGTTTAGGCTTGAGAATATGTTTTGATATTTCTCTACCATTAATCTCTTTAACTATTAAAAGTTAGTAAGTTTTAGGAATTCTTTGGCTTCATTAATCATTACAACAATTGTTTATTCGTTCTGCTGTGATTGTTTTGTATTTTTCTTAGAATTCACAAAAATTTCAGATTGAAGACTTTTATCAAGTAAAAGAGTTCTTGTCAATATCATTTTATCATATACAAGTAAGAACACTATCTTCCTTTTTTTTTTCTTTGTAAGATGTTTAAGAGCTCTGATGTTCTTAGAATGTAAAATTCAGAATATCATTTTTAGAGTTCTTCCATAAAATGTACTGCAATTGGTTATGAAACTTAATTGTTTTCCCAAGAAAACTCCCACATGGATTAGTACTTCATCATCTGTTGATCTGAAGCCTTATTTACAGGAGGGTAGCATCAAATCGTCAATCAGCTAGAAATACAAAAAATGAAATGAAAACATTTCTTTATTTTTTAGTATGAATTCTACTTTAAGCTAAGGGAAATGTAAAACTTATATTGCTAACCTAGATTGATGGGAGAAGTCTTCAATATAATGTTGGAGCATAAAAAAAAAGGTCACGACTCATTCCCATTCCATCATCAAGCTATACATCGTTGCTGCCTATGGTAAAGCCACGAAGGACTATAGGCCATAAATTTCCAAGTTCCGTCCCTGAAGTACTCATTTTGAATCCTTGTGCCCGACTGATTTTAGACTCATATTTGAGGTGAAGTTGAGACTTCAACATTTAATCCTAAGTTTAGATTTATCTTTTTAGAGTGGGTCTCATCAAGTATTAGACCATTACCATACAAGGTAAGCTTTCATTTGATCTCGAATAATTCTAATTTGTTTACAAATCTAGATTTTTTCTAACACTAGGTCGGTGATATTTGGCTTCACCATTTGATCTTCTGCCACTTGTCAGTGATAAAAATAATCCATGACTTGATCAATGATCCTCATCTTTTCTATCATTGTATAATATGGAAAAAAGGATTAAAAACCAATGAAGAATTAGAAATAAGAGTAAAATAAACAACTTCAAAAATCAAAGTAATTGTTATTTGGGGAGAGTTTATTAAGAAAAGTAAAAATAGAGTGAGCGTCCCAATTCATAAAACAAAAGAGGTTTCATTTGCTGGAGAACATTTTATTTTGGCAAATTAAATGAGCTTATATAATCAAAGCTATGAAAGCTTTAAGAAAGGTAAATTGGATGATGACTTAAGCCATGTTAAGCCAGCAGATTCTCATTTTTAGATGATGGCCCCAGTGCCGTCAATCCAAAAGCTGGTGACTGGATTGTGGATCCACTCTTGTAGAAAATGATCTTCACTTCACGATCAACAAAAAATCACCAAAAATTCAGCGGATCGGTCCAACTTGTGGAACTGAGAGATGAGCCTTGGATGCATTGTCCACCTACACTTTAAAGGTGACGCCATAACCTCCAAATCAAAAGACTAAGTATACCAGGTAAAATTCAAAAGAATGCATGGATGAGAATACAATCTTCTGTGGGAGTAGAAAAGCCCATGTTGAGTATAAAGATAAATTTGCATTCTTAATGAAAACCAATAAAAGATCCAGTATCAAGAGATATTAGTGTGGCTGAAATGCTCATTAGTATATTGGTGTGGCATATGTTGCATTTTTAGTCTTTTGCATCCTTAATAATCAGATAAACAATTACCATCGAAATAATAATTTAAATTGAATTGCAGATTCTAGTTTCAATTTTATTTAATCTGGGAACTACTCAGGTGGGCTATCACATTTTTTTTTTTTTTTTTTTGTATGGTTTGGTGGATTCCATATAGTTGTTCGAATTTTCTTTCCTGATGGAATGGTTTGGTGCTTCATTAAAATAGTTAGACAAACATCAAACTTGGATGATACAGTTGAGACAATTTTCCTCTCACCCTAGTCAACTTCGTAACCTGTGCATCCTGTCTCCCATGATTTTCATGCATGTGGTGGGCCCCACAGGATGGGCTAGTTTTCTCTTAAGAATATGTTTGTTATTTATCTACTATTAATCTTTTAATATTAAAAGTTAGTAAGTCTTAGGAATTCTTTTGCTTAATCATTACAACAATTTTATTCATCTTGTTGTGATTGTTTTATAAATTTTCTTAGGATTCACAAAAATTGCAGATTGAGGATTTTTATCATACAAAAGAGTTCTCGCCGGCATCCGTTTATCATACATAAGTAAGAATACCATCTCTTTAGTTTCTTTTTTTTTTTTTTTTTGTCTCTTTTAAGTATCTATTTTCTTTATAAGAAGTTGACGAGTTCTAAGTTTTGCACATCATATTAGTATTGTTCTTAGGATATGTAATTTTGAATATCATTTTTATAGTTCTTCCATAAACACTACTGCAGTTGGTTGTATGAACCTTAATTTCTTTCCCAAAAAAACTCCTCCATGGTTAGGTACTTCATCATGTGTTGATCTAAAGCCCCATTGCTGAAGCGTAACATCAGGTTGCCAATCGGTTATAAATAGAGAACATTGAGATGAAAAGTCTATTTTTTTTAGTATGAGTTCTAGTTTAACCTGAGGAAAAAGTAGAACTGACCAAGATTGATGGAAGAAGGCTTTGACGTCGGAGATGATGATATAAAAGGAACTCTATCATGATCCTAACAATGCGATGTACTAATTTTAACCAGTTATTTTAGTAAAAATTAATGATCATGCATTGAAAGGATCTTGCACAATGGCTTTATAACTTCTATATTACATAATAAGTCAATGACCAGAAGTTCTTGGGCACAGATAATCAATACATTGAAGGTTGTTCCGTTTGCTAGTAATGGCCTGTGTTCTTAGAATTTTTTTCATCAGTGTGAGACCTCACCTAGTGTATGGCCATATTGGGAGGAAGCATTTTGACTGCTCTTCAATTTCTTCCAGCTACCATCCCACTCTACAAGTGATAGTCGTATGCTTTGTGCCCTTAAGCTTAAGGCTCGCCATGTAGCTTATGGGCTTATGCCTTCCACTCACACCTTCCGTACTAGTAAGAATGTCTTTACTTACGCCCCTCCTATTAGTTGATTTGGATAAGTTGGTGGTAAATATCTGGTGAAGCTATTTAAACTTTTCTAAGGCTCCCAAACATGATCCATAGAAAATTGACAAAAATTAATTATTGGTCATGTTGAAAGCCCAATGAATATATATATATATATATATTTTGTTAGAGAAGGAGTATTCATTATAGAAAACCAAGCAACAAAAAAGAAAAGAAAAAGACCAACAATAATCTAGCCCCTAGTCAAGCGGATACTGAAGCCCTCTCCCAACCTACATCCTACCTAACCGAATAGAAAATTTTGGCAAGCCTATGTGCCTGACCATCAAGAGCCCTGGGAATATAATCAAAGCCCACAAAACAAAAATAAATAGTCAACTCTTTGATGTCCAAAATAATTAGATTTATGGACCAATGGTATTCTCCCTACAACCCTTGCACCACTTCTTTTGCATCCATCAGAATACGAAGCTTGACAAAGCCATTTTTCCTCATCTTATCCAATGCGGCTAAGGCCGCCCTCACTTCGGCCTCCTTTGCAGAGGCGACTTTGAGCCCTTGGATAGCACCTGCATCCACAATGTCACCATTTAACTTTATGATGTAGCCAAAGGATGCCTATGCCTCCTTAGTTTTATAGGCGGCATCCGTAAAGGTTATTATCCTATCTTTGTTAGAGATCGTGGTAGGGACCGAAGATTGATCCCCATCTTTTCTTAAGGAAAACCGCCAATAATGGGAGGAGGGATCCTGAAGCATCTTATAAGCTAATCCTATGATCTTGGAGGGATCTAATGGTTGACCTCTATGAAAGAAGTCATTCATGCTTTCCAAATGGTCCACCACTTACAAAGGATCCACATTTTTAAGTTGGTATCCCCGAGTGGAGGGGTCGGTTGGCCATGCTCACATGAGTTATGTCACCATTCTATTAAATCCATAGGGTGGAAAGTATCTGAGAAAAGGCCCACTGTGATCCAAACCAACTGCTCTGGCAAATTCACATTGCATAAGGGCATGCCCAACTGAATCCTCTTCTTTCTCACATACAATACCTTTATCGTCTATAGACATAATTTTCAATTTTTAAATGGCTCTTACTGGGACAGCATTGTTCAGACATTTCCAACCAAACAAAAGAACCTTCTGGGGGGAGAGGAAGCCTCCATAAAGCTTTCTAATTTACCGTTAAAATGAGGCTGGCATGATTTTTATTGTTGATTAATCTATACTCAAATTTAGTCCAAAGCTGACCATTCTTGGAAAGTGGCCAAACTTTTTCATCATAAAGAGGGATCCAGAGAGATCAATTTTACCAATATTCTCAATATCTATAGGGTTGTCAAAATAGTCCTTAAGAGCATTAATATCTCATATCTTATCTGGGGTCCATAAATCTTTGACTTTGAGATCTAGGTTAATCTTAGAGGAATAAGGCTTTTTCAATCCATTTTACAGGGGATCCAATTAAAATTCCAAATAGATATATTCTCTCCATTACCAATTATCCATCCAACCTTTTCATTGATATAATTATCCCCCTCAACAAAACCCTTCAAGAACGAAGAATTACCTTTCCTAGATTTTGCTTCCCAGAGGTTCCTTCTAGGACAATATTTAGCTTTAAGAATCTTTGAGCAGAGGAGGTCCTCATTGGTCAGACATATTCAGCAAGTTTTGGCTAAGAGGGCTAGGTTATTACTTTTGGTGTCTCTAATTCCTAGAACCCCCCTCGGAAATGGGTTTACATAACTCATCCCATCTAATGGTATGAATTTTTCTTTTCCGTTCACTCTTTCCCCAGCAAAAAGATCTTATACATTTATCAATTGAATCCACAATTTTATTTGGGAGATGGAGAACAGACATGTTATAGATGGAAATTGTTGAGGCCGCTGACTTGATTAGGGTGTTTCCGCCAACTTGTTGTAACAACTTTTAATTTTGTTTGTGAGAGACTCGAAACTCAAATATCTATTTTTTCTAATGTCAAGAAATTCCCAAGATATTTTTCATTTTTATCCATAATCTTCATGTCAAGGATTGAGCAATACTTTTGCATCTTTTTTGGCAAGCCCAAACTGCAAATATGTGGAAGTTAATAAGTTGGCCTGAAATCTTTCGGTAGTCTTCTAATAAGTTTTTAACCTCCCTAGCTTCCTTAAGTCTAGCCTTATAAAAATTATTAAATCTAACAATAATAAACAACAATGATGATGGTGATAATAATAAATAATAAATCCTGAATCTCCTTCTCGATGAAGTATCCCAATCCAACTCCCAACTACTTTTATATATAGTTTCTCTCTCTAATTAGGACTAGAATAGTCCAATTGTATCACATCGTTAGTATTTCAATTTATTATAGCATTTGACTTTCATGCTTGCAAAGATATACTTGAAAATCCATACAATCAGTTGTGCATCTAAGAATCTTCATAATAGATTAACATAAAATATATATGTTGGGTTCTTAGTTAGCATAACAATCATTTCTTATTTCTCTTTTATTATTGTTCTCCACTTATAGTATTGTATTTTTCTCAATTTCTCTATTTACTATCATTTTCCTTTCTATTTTGTAGTGGCACTAGATGGTGCTGCTACTGAAGGCGTGAAGGCCTTATGTTTTTGTCTTTCAAGAGAAATTGATCACCAAAAACAATTAAAGGAAAATATGGAGACTTTGGAAAGGAGCATGCGTGAATTGACTGCTAAATGTGAAGACAATATGAGCAAAGTAGACTGCGCCAAGTCAAAAGGTGGGAGTGCTTCGCAAGAAGTGACTAATTGGCAAAAAGAAGTGAAATCTATCACAAGGACAGTAAGTGATACACGGAGAAACTTTGCAGCACAAACAAAATGTTGGAAAGGAGTTTTTCCAAATTACTACAAGCGTCGAAAGATTAGCAAGAAGTTATCGAAATTGATTGATCAAGTGAACAAACTAATTACAAATGGCAAATTTGAAAATGGTGTCACTATTGAACGACCTACGATGCCTATAGTGGGTAATGCAGTACCTATGATGCATATAGAAGGTAAAACAACAGAATCAACACGGCAGGAGATTTTGAATTGCATATTGGGCAAGGAGAAAGGAATAATTGGAGCGATTGGCATGGGAGGAGTTGGAAAGACAACAATCATGAAGCACATTAACAACCATCTCATCAAATCCACGCATTTTGATTGTGTTATATGGATAACTGTTTCTAAAGATGTAGATGTGAACAAGCTACAACAAAAAATTGCAAAGGAGTTGAAGATAGACTTGAAAGAAGATGATGATAAGGATAGCACAGGAATAAAGATATTTAATGCTTTGGAGGGGCGAAAAAAGTTTTTGCTCATCCTTGATGATGTGTGGGAAGCATTTGATCTAGTTGAGGTTGGCATTCCTATTCCAAGCGAAGAAAATGGTTGCAAAGTGGTTCTCACTACCCGTGACGAAGGAGTATGTGGACAGATGCAAGCACATCCAATGGAAGTACGAGTTCTTACAAAAGAGGAATCATGGGAGTTCTTCAAGAAAATTGTGGGTGGTGTAATCCTCTCTAAAGATATAGAAAACCTTGCAAAGGATGTTGCTAAGGAGTGTTGCAATTTGCCGTTGGCAATTAAAACAGTTGGAGGATCTCTGTGTGGTGTTGACAATGCTGCAGTATGGATGGATGCTTTGAAAGATCTAAAAGAAGCAAACGGAGGGTTCAAGGGTATTGACAAGGTTTTCACACTGCTAAAGTTTAGTTATACTCGATTGGGTGACCCATTACTCCAATATTGTTTCTTGTTCTGCACATTATATCCTGAAGACTACGAGATCTCTGCTAATGAGCTGATTAACAATTGGATTTATGAGGGTTTAATAGACAAAAGGGGGACCAGAGAAGATAATATCAACAAAGGGCATACCATTTTGGATCGACTAGTAAAAGTTTCAATGTTGGAGAGATGTGACAATCATGCAGGTGCAATGTTTGTCAAAATGCATGATTTAATCAGGGATATGGCAATCGACATTACAAGAGTAGAGAATCCCCGATCTGTGATCTATGCAGGTCGGCAGTTACAGGATCTTTCAACTGAGTTTCCAGAAGATGCCGAGAGGATCTCGTTGATGGATAATGACATAGAAGAACTTTCTGGTGAACCCAATTGTCCACATCTCTTAACCTTGTTTCAAAAAAACCCTCTACAGAAGATCTCCCCTGATTCTTATTTTAACCACATGTGCAGCCTCCGAATTCTTAACCTCTCTTTCACACATATAAAGTCATTGCCTAATTCTGTTTCTAACTTGAAGAACCTCCGCGCACTTCAGCTCGATAATACTTGGGAGTTACGTGTATTTCCAGCTGGTATTATACCTAGGCTCTCTCATCTAGAAGAGCTGACAATGAGAGAAAGCGGATGGATGTGGTCTTCAAACACAGGGGAAGGAGCCGGAATTGAAGAAATTATGAACTCCACTCGACTGGCTATTCTGGATATTGAATTCCAAGAATTGTCCGATTTCCTTCAGCACGCCAAATCGAACAAGTGGCAAACGATGAAAAGATTCGCTCTTTCTGTCGGTAGATCTGTTTTACCAGCTCCTATGGTTGGGTGCTCCTTTGTTGAGATTGGTGGCTGCGATCTTATTGGTGAAGAAAACCAATTACTGCTCCCCGATACCACTCAGCAGCTCGTCATAAGTGATTGTCAAATAAGTAGCTTGTGGCATTTCACACGCTTACTGCATAAGAGTGAGTTGTATCGTTGTGAAATCGGCGGCTGCAAGAACATGAAGTACTTAATGGCGGAGGAGGAACCATTACTACCTGACATAAAGGAATTGGAAATTTGTTATATTCCAGAATTACTAGTCCTTTGCAAAGGTATTCCATCACCGGATGCACTTAAAAGCCTTGAGTCATTGGAGGTATCCTTTTGCCATAAACTTAAGTATCTACTCCCAGCTAGGCTGTTGCAGCAACTTGGATGCTTGAAGCATATTTCAGTCGAGTTGTGTTACGAAATGAAAGAGATAGTAGGAGAGGAGGAAGAAATGGTAATAACCAGAGAAGACGATAACAATGCTATGTTGATACTCTCTCAGCTACAGAGTTTAACGATCAGCAATTTACGAGAACTGAAGGGCATCTGCTCAAGGGTATTAATTTGCAATGCATTGGAGACCATCGATATAAAATTTTGTGATGAGTTGAAGAAGCTCCCCTTCTCTGTGGACAACCTACCTTGCGCTCTCAAAAAGATAAAAGGAGAGAAGGAATGGTGGGATGCCGTGGAGTGGGACGATCCACAAACCAGGGCTCACTTCGACTCTATACCCAAAATGTTGCGGTAAAGGTACGAGCAGATATATTTTGTCGCATTTCTCACCTTCTCATATTTAATGCAATCAAAAAGTGGGTCCTGAACTGAATCCTTAATCTTTCATTTAGTCATTATGCCCTAACTAGGAGGGCCCACAGATTCCTCAATGGGCCTCATCAATTTGCATACACCTGATTCCATCAAACCCCAAAAAAACGTTGTTTTCAATTTCAAATATGACCCTCAAGTTGCCAATCTTTAGCATCTGAGATACAATTTAAGCTTAGACGAGTTTCATTGGCCCATTTAGTCGGATATCCAAAGAGGACAGTCCACAAACCTGGGCCCACTTCCTGCCCCTCCTTACATAACACTAGGCCAACTAGCGGCAGAGGTAAGAGTTCTTTGTAAAGTATTTTGATGCATTTCTCATTTGTCTCAGTATAGCCCTGGCCCCTGGGGGATCTTATAATTCATTCACTCATTTGGATCTGTCAGGCTAGATCCAAACCCTTCGCTTGGATACAAAATTCCTTTAAAACATTATTTACACCTCAATTTTAGACCTTAAACCATCTCTAGCTATGATCTGCAGTTCTGATTCAAATCTGGACTCCAATAGGCCCATTTTAGATTTGAGATCCGGACTGGTAGAGCCATTTATTTAGATGATTTGGATTTGGATTTAGGTACATGTTCATTTTATCTCTAGCGTGCATATTTGGTACTTGGATTCGGATTAGGAAATTGAATCTTTAATCAGATGACTTGGGCTTTATACTTTTTCTTGTCAGGTGGTACTGATTTGGCTGAAGGGATACTTTCCATTTCCTAGAGGAATCAAAACCTGATTGGACCCAGACCAATGAAGATCCTACCATAATTCAGAACGCATCATTGGCAGCTCTCTTCTCTTATATTCTTATTGTCTAATAAGAAAAAGCTTATTATACATTTGAAGGAACAGTAGAATTATCCAACTACTCATGTTGATGGGTGTGCTTGTAGTTTGTGGAATGTACTTTGGTTTGTTGAATGTACTTTGGTTTGTTTGATGCACTTTTATTGAATTAACCTTTCTTAATATTGCTGATGGGTTGGTTAAGGTATGATATAATTACAGGACGATGATTTCTACTAACACTACTGCATGTTGCCATGAAATTAGAGTGGGATGCTGATGGGTGGGTTAAGGTATGATACAATTGCAGGATAACGAGTGCTGCAGCAGCTGTTGTTTGTTTGTTTGTTAGAAAAATTATTTGTTGTTGATGCACCTTAGAGTGCAATGGGTTTGCCAAGCAGCGCACTTATGACAACTTGCCCACACTAAACTAAAACCTCACAAACACTTAGAACACCCCATGCACCCAAAGTTTTTGGGTATTCCAAAATAAGCATGAGGTAAGAATCCCCTCTCCCTCTCCCTCCCTCACAAACCCCAACCCATCTGCAACTTTTGGAGATCACTAATCCATGGATTTTTTCAAATATATATATATATATAAAAAAAAAAAAAACCAATCCATACCTTTCCATTAGCAAAATGCCTTACATGGACTCTAAAATCCATGCAATTTAAGGAATCCCTGTCAGAAATCCTAGCATCCAAATAGCCCATAAAAGAAGGTAGAACACTAAAATCATTCAAAAAAAAAAAGGATCTACAATGGCTACCCACATGACTGGGCCATGCAACACGATCTCAGCATTTTTCATCGATAAATGAGGAGTTATGTAAACTAGTCACTCAAAATCGATATCTCATAACCAAAATACATTCATTACATATTGCATAGTTCTGGGAAATAATTTATTTTCAAATGTGACTTAACAACGAAACTTGTCACACTGCACCATCAAGCCTAGTGGAGTGCTCCTGTGATTTTCTGAGAAAGGGAACAGGATTCCATAATTAGAATATGAAATAATATAAAATATCAAATGAGACATCGGACAGTGAGCATTCCTCACTAATTCAGAAGCAATGAGCCCAGCAAAACAAAGACTAAAACTCAGGAAATCTACATGAATATGCTGTGAAGTATGCCACCAGGGTGGGCAGGATTATCTTCTGGCCAGATCAATGTTTAGAGCATTGATTGGACCCAAAAAATGTCAAATACTTATCCAGGCAGGAAACCCAAGGGGAGAAAAAGATTATCTTTCGGTAAATAACTAGTTTCTTGTGCCACCCACGTAAATAATAGTACAGGTGGTATCCGGCCAAAATATCCAACTGGACTTCAGATTTTGGGTACATTCCCTAATTGTCAATTTTTGTCCCTTATGGCCTAACTGACCAAAAACTTATTAATTGTGGTCAATAAACTGAAATTAAAAACCCTCTCTCCCTCTCTCTCTCTCTCTCTCTCTCGCTTTCTACTGATATGACATCCGTTAAGGCTGAGCATGGATTATTTTTTGGTCCTTTCCATTCAAAAGCAAGGGCTATGAGCTCTTTTAGAGGCTTGAGTGGCTCCCTTCATTTGGCTGCTTCTTTGTTCTTATCCTTCTTTATTAATTATTTCACCGTAGCACCATAGCGGGGATTGAGATTCATTTATTTGATGTAGATATAGCATATTACATTGTTCACTAAATAGAATGAATTAACAATATATAGTATTAGTGCGCATGCTCTGTTCACTTTTTTATATCATTGTATTTTCCTAAATATGTATTCTTTTTATTATTTTTTTCAAAACACAACTCTGAAATGAAACATTGAAAACATTTCCTTTTGGAATCAAACCGAAAATAAGTCGTAATCGAGATGGACAGCTATGGTACATTGTACCATTCACAACAAGACTGTGGAACCTTATAATTAGGACAGGAAAAAAAAA
This sequence comes from Camphora micrantha, assembly GCA_003546025.1. NCBI lineage: Eukaryota > Viridiplantae > Streptophyta > Magnoliopsida > Laurales > Lauraceae > Camphora > Camphora micrantha. Next base: position 878,636 of record QPKB01000007.1, read on the forward strand.
ATACTGAATGGAGACCCCATAATTTTTTTAGAACATAGTTGAGAGCAATAAAGGGTTGAAACTTGTTTCTACAAGATGCAATGAGGAAAGCCTGTATGGAGAAACCAAATACATATACTAATAGTTTGATGATGATGATGATGATATCAATGGTTCACAAAATATAAGATATAGAAAATGCATTTTACAGATACAGATAAAAATATATATATATATATAGAGAGAGAGAGAGAGAGAGATGCATTAAAAAAAGTGTAAAATAAGAATAAAAAGAGACAAAACAAGACTAACTAAATACAGTCTATAGAGATTATGTACAGATACAATTTAGCAATTGCCTAAGGAAGGATCTACTGTTGACACTTGTGCAAACAGCAGGACACCTTAGGCAACACTAACGATGTTGATGAGCCTAATCAAAATTCTTTTGTGATGTGGAGAACAATAACTTTGATTCAGAAGGTACGTTTCTCCCATATATGATATTAAGTTGTGGAGGTAATTGGATTGGATTTTAGAAGGATCTTTGGTGTGGTGATGTCAGATTGCGAGATGCTTTTCCATATTTATTATTTCGGCAAATGCAACCGCTTTCATTTCTAATTAAGTAAGGTGACTCATATTTTCATGAGTTTTTTCAATGATGAGATTGATGCTCTTAGACTTAATGGGTCTGTTATCAGGTTTAAATTCCAAGCAGTGGAAAGAGATAGGAAGTTGTGGGAACCTGACAAAAATGGAGCATTCTTCTATTACAAAGTTTCCATTCCCAGCCATTACGAACTCGAAAGTAACATTTTTATTTTCATTTGGAAGCCCCCCCCAAAATCCTTGCATTCATGTGGGCTGCATCCTTAAATGGAATTTTGACAATTAACAATTTGTGGCATCACAAGAAGATTTAGACCAGTGTGTGTAGCCTATGTTTAAGGAATGAGGTGTCAATAGATCATTTGCTAAACCCCAGCAGTTTGGGATTATTTTATGAATTATTTTCGAGTATACTGGGTGTGGCCAAGTTCGTCGAATAAAGCAATTTACAGATGGAAGATTTGTCATTTCAATCATGAAGGTGCTATCCGCTGGAGTCGCTCTTGCTAGCAGTCAATTGACATATTTGGTTGAGAGGAATAATAAGGTTCTTAACAATAATGCTGATTCTTCCATTGGCATGGTAATGAAGGCTTCGGCCAAAGCTATTTCTCAAGTTGCAATGAAGACATAATTTTTTTGGGATTTTGGCTTCTGATTTATGGAGCTGTAGAACCACCTTTTCTGTCATTTTGAAAATTTTATGAGGTCGTTTTCATCCAAAACAGGTATAAATTTTGTATTGTCTGGCTCCATCAACTTTTGCCAGAGAGAGAGAGCTCCCTTTCGCTTATTTTTTTTTAAAAGGCAAAAGTTCTAATATGTCAATAACGGATAACCTGTAAAAATAGAAAATACAATTACAGGTTTACCAAACAATCAAAACCCTCTAAGAGCCTAGAAAATATGTTAATAAGCTTTAAATGATTAACTAAGAGCCTATTTTTAGAGTTTCCAAACAGCCCCTAGCACTCAAAATCCTCTCTATCTACCAGCATAAAAACATAAGAAACTAAAAACGACTATCATAACGAGAAACTAAAAACGACTGTCATAACGAGAATCAGCAAAATTTCTCTACAAATATGATTTCATTTGCAAGTGAACATATAAAGAAAAGATTTCCTCATCTTTTTTACGCTTGCTAAGCATTTACTCTTTCTATCATGTTTCACTAATATGCTTAATAAACCATTCTCGCTACTCTGAAGTCTGAAGAGTCCAACTTCCAATCATCATTATAATCAGATGAATCACTATAATCACTCAACATGGTAGGTAGTTCTGGAACATGCTTTGTCATGCGGTTTATAATGCCCTACAAACAGAGCATGAGTACTTGATGCAGGCCCCCATTCTTTCTTTCTTTTTTTCTTATTTTTTATTCGTATCTTGTTCAATCTCTTTGGTATCACAATTTGACACTGGGTTTCCCTACTGTTATCCGTCCTTCCTGTGTTATCCCATGGGCATATAGATTGTGCCCCTTCCCTAGGGATAGCTGACATGATTTAGGAGTCTAGAAGTTAACACATAAGGGTTGATTTTCTTTTTTCACACATTCAAATCAAGTTGCCAACTGCTATTGAAAGATGGGAGTTCACCAAACTGCCGTGTATGATGCAATTATTCTATTGTTTTCCTTTTTTTTATTTTAATGCTGATGTATTCTCCTTTTTCTAATGAATTAGTGATTAACTTTTTCCAAAAAAATAATAATAATAAACAAAGAAAAAACAAGGTAGCCTTTAAGTACTTTTGTGGACAACTTGATCAGACCCCTTGAAACTTGTTTCTAATGGAGTATATTTAAACATGATTGCAGATAAGGGTGCTTGAAATTATGTACACAAAACTTATTCATCTTGCCTAAACCAAGCCATACAGTAGCATCAAGGTCTGAAAAAGGCAGGGTTTCATGAAAATAAAAATGAAGTAAAAAACAATTAAAAATAAGGAACCAATTGATTCTCTGCAATTAAAAACTAATACATTGATATCTACAGACCTTTTTTTTTTTTTGGAATTCTAGAAAACACTAATTCATACATGTAGCATCTGCATATGTATAACAATGTACTGTATAAGGAATTAACTGATGGGAAAACAAAATCTCGTAACAAAAAGTAAAAATTTGACATTAGCAAGGCAAAAAAGTATCTAACAACATTATCTTTCCCTCACTTAATTATTGCATTCTCCCTAATAGAGATATATCATTGAGTTAAGCATACTTGAGAGAGAGAGAGAGAGAGAGAATTTCTTTTTTAAAGTATTTTAAATAATTAAAACAGAAAAAAAAAATGTTGAGGAGAAACTTCCTTCTACATTTTTAAGAACACATAAAAAATTAATAACAAATATTCTCTGGTAAGTGGTAACTTAGCAAATATCTTTCCACCACAAGTATCACATATTTGATGGCCTAACGTATAGGTGAGAAGTTGCATGGAAATTTAATGAGCAAGGACAAGAGAATCAATGAAGTAGGTTTGCCTTTTAGTCTGGAAAAATTAAGATGGGTTTTAAAAAAAAATTCCCAACACTTCTAAGATATCCTTGTTGATGAGATTTGCTTGTTTTTTTCAATGAGTTTTATGAAAGTGGGGTTATAGTGAGGCAGTTGGGAGCTTCTTTCATTTTGTCGATCCGTACAAAAAATGGTTCCATTTTCTATAAAGGATGTTCATCCCATAAGCTCGGTTGGAAGTCTCTATAAGATTCTGGCAAAGGATTTGGAAAAATCATCGAAGGAAGGTGCTTCCTGACATTATTTCTAACATCCAAGGTGCTTTTATCAATAGTCGTTAGATTCTTGATAGTGTTCTTGTTGCCCATGAGTGTGTTGACTCTAGAAATCGGCAGCGTTGCCCTAGTATGGTTTGTAAATTATATTTTGAAAAGGTGTACGATATGGTGGATGTGGGGTTTCTTCAATATATGATGGCTAGAATGGGGTTTGGTCATAGATGGTGTAAGTGGATACATAGTTGTGTCTCTTCAGCTCAGTTTTCTGCCTTGGTGAATGGTTCTCCAAAAGGATTCTTTAAGAGCTCAAGGGGTTTACGCCAAGGAGATCCTTTCTCCTATGTTTGTTGTTATAGTGGCGGAAGCTTGGAATTCCTTATGGCAAAAGCAAATCAACTGAGGTTAATTACTAGGTTTTCTTATGATAATGGTGCAAATGAGGTTTCTAACCTTCAATTTGTAGATGATACCGTTATATTTTTTGATGCTAACTTAGAGTAGGTGGAAAATTTGAAGAGCATTTTGAAGTGGTTTGAGTTACTCTTGAGCTTAAAAATAAATTATGACAAATGTGAGTTTGTAGGTGTTCAGTTGGAGCAGAGTCAGCTAGATTCCTTGGCTAAAATGTTGGTTGTAAAGTTGGGGAGCTTCCAACCAAATACTTGGGGCTGCCTTTGTGTTTGGGTTTGCCAAAGGAGTCTTTTTGGGATCCTGTGGCGGAGCCAATAGAGAGAAGATTAAGCTCAGGGCAAAGTAGTTATTTATCTTTGGGAGGTTGTCTTACTCTCATCAAGTCCTTTTTGGCAAGTATTCCTATCTATTATTTATCTTGTTTTAGATGGCCCTAAAAGTTTGATGCATAAGATTGAGAAAATCCAGCGTGATTTTCTTTGGAACGACATAGTAGAGAAAAGGAAATACCATTTGGTGAAGTGGGATATTGTTTGGAAACCTAGTGCTCAAGATGGATTGGGTGTTCGCTCTTGATGCAGTACGGATCAGGCCCAAGAAAGCAATTGGGCCCACACGTTGACCCAAAGGTCAACCGTTCAGTCCACAGGCCCAATTGACTGAGAACTACTATTGCAATTTCTAATTTTATCCTATTTCTAATTTTTATTTCTTTTTTTATTATGATTAGGTAGTTTCCTAATTTATTTAGAAAGTCTTGGTTGCTAAGAAACAATTCTACTACTCTGTGCCCATGTTTGGCATCTGTATTTACAGGCTCTATTTGTCTAAATGTCTAAAGCGGGAAGAGGTTTGGAAAATAAGAGCGCGTTTGACAGTAATTTCTAGCCTCTTCCCACTTTAGAGAAGTAAAGGCTAAGCCTCTTACATCCACAGCCCACTTCTGGATGCACTTAAAAAGTAGAGGGAAAAAATGAGAGGCGGGTAAACAGTGTTTTCCACTCTACAACACCCCAGTTCCTTTTTTAATTTAAAAATAATAATAATTCTGCGAGTGAAAATCAAGATCCAAATCGTTGGAATGTTGACAAGATCAAACACGGTTATGGGACCAAATTTCAGCCGCATTGGATCATTACCAATCTCAAGATATGTGCAAAAAAGTGAGCCATTAGATATTAATTTCTGGATTCTGTGTGCCCCAAACACAAGATCCAATCCGTTAGATCTCTTTGCAAGGCTAAACACGGCTATGGGGTCAATTTTCAAGGCTTGATACCTTGTGGATCTCGAGATATTTGCAAAACAATATCAGCCATTAATGTAACATGCTCAATTTTGAATTAGTCCATAAGCAGTCATGTTTTTCTCTTTTTTTATTATTTCTGGGATAGTAAATCACGATCCAAACCATGAAATTGTTCCTAAGATCAAGCACGGCTATGGGCTTTTAAAGTCCAACTCTTTCGATATCTATATCAACTGAAATTTCTAATAATTTCATCTTCTTTGATTACCTTTTCATATTGAATATAATCCTTTTGACAAAGACAATTTAAAATAATAAAATATCTATCTATTTTATTTTTAGCAAAATATTCTGATTCATGATGAGAAGTTTTCTATTTTTAAAGTGTATTCTTTGCTAAACAATAAATCTTGACAACACTTCATAGTAGTAATTTTTCACACGAACCATACTTCCTTTCCATGCTGCCACTCAGCATGTTGCCTTCTAAAACCATCCAAAAGGTAGGATTTTTCCCACAAACTATCTTTTATGCCACCAAACGTCTTTTAAGTCAATGCTGCTATTGGGTAGCACCACCCTACTAGCAACAACAATTGACTAATTTTCTAACTGGTTCTTACTCAAAGCAAGAACAGTCCACACATTGCCACTCCAACTCCAATCTCCAGTCCCAGACAAAGACTTTGAATTAGTCAACTTTGTGAAAGCTAACCTATCACAGGGTCTGAATAGTGATTATTGCCACTATTTACCATTGCATTCCCCTCTTTGGAGCAATAGAAAGGTTATAGAAAATGACAAGTTGCTCTTACAAAAACTGATCATTTTTTTTTCATAGAAATCTTATGTTTGAAATACTTTTATGCTTCCTGCAAAATCATATTTTGAAACAGCTTAATGCATCCAAGAGCCA
>QPKB01000007.1:885550-970756 GCA_003546025.1 Camphora micrantha
AAAAAACTCAACAAATCAAAAGAAATCTTATAAATTTGAACGCGGCAAATACCAGCATTCCCAATCAAATACTAAAAATTTCAGAAGACCCATTAACTTTTAGCTTCAGAAACAAACAATTCCAAGACTCAATGTATGCAACATACATAAAAGAGGGTAGAAAGCTGATAAAGCGATTTGAAATTTGAATAGAAATCAACTGAAATTGAAAAGAAAGAAAAACCCAGAAGGGAAAATGAGAACAGAGATCCGATTCTACAGCTGAAACACGTTAGCGATGAAGAGATGAAACATCGAATTGACAATGGAAATAAGAGGGAGGAGGCTCCACCTCCCGCAAGACCGCGTCTTTGTAGTAGATTTTGAGGCTTGGAGCAGACGATTTGGGAGATGAGAGCCGAGATAGAGACGCGGCTTGACGAGCCGCGGCCGCGCATGCCGCCATGGCTACAGAGATTTCGAGGTTTTGCGTGTATGAAAGAGAGAGAAGGTGGTGAAGTTCTTTTTTACTATCCACTGTGCAAACTACAGAGAAGAAAATCCTTCTTTTCCAATGCAAAATGTGAGGGTGCTCATGCATAAGGGGAGTCAAGGGTGGCTCGATTGGAGTACTTCCAGGTTTGTATCAGGAGGTTTTAGGTTTGGAATTGGGGCTACACCAGAGTTTATCCGGTTTTTCTGTAGGCTCGGAGGGATTAGTCCAACACAAAAAATTGTAAAGTTGTACACGAAGGAAAAAAGAAAAAAAGCAAGGAAGATGGATTGACCAGATTGATCATTGGGTGGGGTGGGCCAAAATATGAGTGTGTCAGATTATCCTAGCTCTAAATCTTAAAAATGATATCATGCTGTGGTTAGGGTTGATCCAAATTGTGATTAGGGTTGATCCAAAGTGTCCAGTTAAAGCCAATATGAAACTTACTTTTGGAACTGAAAAAAATTTATATTTGGGTCTACATACTTGCATATTAGATCCCAAACATTAAGATCATAATTAAATTCCTGTATGTTTGGATCCGAGGATTCAAATCAAGGATAATTACATATTTGAACAGCCTATATAATCTGAGTTATATTCATATTTGAGAGTTCACTTACCTTTAAAAATAAATTATTTAATAGCCCCAGTTGTATATTTAAAATATATATATATATATATATATATTTTTTTTGCAGCACTTTTATGATCCAGTTAATTATAGTAATATACTCCACATCTTATTTTGGGTTAGGATGAGAAATAAGATCCTTTTTTAATTAAGTGGGATGCCAAAACCAAATATGATAGATAGGATTTGTGTCCCAGCGGAGTCCAGGTCTGAATCCAAATTTATAAAGAAGAATCCAGGTCGAGATCCATTATAGTCTCTTTTTTTTTTATTTATTTTTTTTCGTTTTTGACCACAGGTTCTATGCATGACCGAGTTAGTAAGTGGATCAATTTTGAATGGAAAGTTGGGTCAAAGCTAAACAATAGAAAGAAGTTGTGTTAAGCATTTTGGATTTCAAATGTGGCCCAACGATGGAATCATAAAGGGTTATCTTTAGCTACTGATAAGAAGCGACTAGAGACAACTAAAGCCTTTGAAAGGAGATTTCTCAGAGCCCCAGCAAAGAGAAATTTGTTGAGCTAGTTTTTCAAAGGAGATGTTGAGGTGTGGTTAAGAAAGAAAAAAACAAGGATAGAAAAAGCCCACTTGATTAGTGCTTTCAGAGAGCCTAAGATCCGTGTTTTACATGGTACTTCTCATGACCCACAATATCTCGTGTCTGTGACCCAAGATATTGTGGATTAAGGCTAAGACTGTAAAAAAGTTTGGCCAAGACAATCGGTGACATTTTAAGATCTTTTATCATCAGCACATGGAAATCAAGTTTAAGAGAATTATTTAGTAAAAAAAAAAAAAAAATCCAACTTTGGTGTTTTCAATCTTTATTGCTGAATTTTTAACCAATTAATATTGATTCGTATATTTGCATATGCTGAATGGATATGATCATGCAAACCTTTCTCTGTCTTGACCTGCCACATGCTAAAAATTTGACCGGTTTTATTTTCCAAAGCTCCAATCCAAGAAAATTCAGACATACTATTTGAAGTCAAGTCTGTGAGAGAGACCACCTCTCATCAACCACACCTTCCTCCCATTTGCCTTCTGCAATGTTCCTTGTCTTCACCTCAAGTCCTACAAACTAAAAGGGGCACATGCTCCTACTTCTAATCAAAATTTTCAGAAAACAAGATGGCTAGCTATGGCACCATCCAAAGACCATCAACTCTCCCAAATCCTGCCTCTTTCCAGCCTTCCCAACCTCCCTCAACTTCAACCCACACCCATAAAAATATGACCCATTTCAATCTCCTTCAATACTTTAACATCCCCTCCTCCCCAGAAGCGGCAGCGATTCGCATAGTAAGAAACCTGCGATACTTCCGCATTTATTACACTCTCCTGGTATGGTTAATTCTCTTTGTGAGCCTCATCCCGCGACGACGCTTGTCCTTGATCTTATTGGTGGCGACAACGGCCGTCGGGTGCTTCTACCTGTCGTTGTTGCGGGCTATACCAGATTCTGTAATCTTGCACAGGATCATCGACCCACGACTAGTCGTAGCCTTGCTGGGGATTGTCACTGTCGTCGAGCTTGTGCTCACCCGCGCCACCATTCACCTTCTTGTATCGCTTGCGGTTGGAGTACTCATCATCCTTGTTCATGCTGTTTTACGCATGGGGGATGATCTTTATGTGACTGAGGAGGCTATGGCTGTTGGTGAATTACTTCCCTTGGTGAGTGAGAAGAGTAAGAGAGACCATGACCCTCAAGTGTCTGTATAGTCCTCTCTCTCTCTCTAAACTTAGAATTAGACCTTTTGAAATGATAATTTAAGAAACTGGCACACATATGGATCTTAGTATGGTGCTAAAAAGAGAGAGTTCTCCTGTAATTGTTCTGGTTTGATGGGTTATGGTGCTGAAATGAACCAGATATTTTTCCCAGTTCAGAGATGCCCAACATTTGTCTGTGATATTGTGGTTTTTGTATGGTTATTGTTGATCTCATTATTATGGTGGCATGGACATATGAAATCTCTCTCTGCCACACACACAATTACTACCCAATCTTATACATGTCTATTGCTATAGCCATAGGGGTGTATCTCGGGGTGGGTCAGGTGAAGTTTTGAGCCAACCTGATTATCTGAACCTGGTCAAATTTTACGAGGGTGGAGCAGAATTCTATCCAGACAAATTTTCCTCGGGTTGAGCAGAATCCGACCCAGACAATTATTAGTAGGGTTGAGAAGAATCTGACCCAGACCTCTGGAGATTTGACCCACGCTGTACTTCTAGTTTGCATTGAAATATATTGTTAGGATGCAACAAGATCCGAACCCAACCTAAATTAAGATGGGTTTAAAAAAAAAAAAATAGAGGCCTGAGGCCAACCTGAACTCATGTTTTGGTAAAGGTGGGTCAGGCTAGTTCGGGTCATGTGATGAGAATGAGCCAATTGGGTTTAAAGTTCTCTCGTCACTGAATTCTAAATTTACAAATTCAACCTCCAATTAGAGCTTAATAGCTTATGGCTCAAGGAAAAAACTACTATGCAACTGATTGTGTTTTGCTTGCTTATATAGACTGGACCTTATCAAGCTGTACCAAATCTGGACAACATTAAAAAAATAAAATAAAATAAAAAAAGCTTGTAGGGCTCACCAATTGAGAAAATAAAAGAATCTTTTGATTAAACATTTATGAACAATCCGGTCCACTGAATGTCAACATCTAACCATGCTGTGCATTCTAATTGTGAGATCGCTGATTTTACCCCATTGAAGAGTCCTGGCTTACCTCTCACAGCATCAACTACATTGAATTAAAGCACACCAAATGGGGGAAGAGACCAAAGCGTAGTTTTCTTCACCTAAGAAGTCACCTAAGAAGTGCCACACCCAATACAAGCTTCCCAATTATTAATGATGTCATCGAGACTAAAATGAAAAAACTCTTTTTCTTTCACAGTGAAACTACCTGTGCTTTCACATGTACATCCACATGTCATTCCATCAAATTCAGATTCAACTTTTACATAACATTTACAGTTGTATTCCATTTATAGCCAAGTGGGGATTCTCTCCTCTCTTTCTCCTCAAACCCGGCCAACTCCTTGTTATGATATAAATTTAGTTTTGTTAGATTTGTCTAGCTCCCATTCTCTCTATTCTTGCTCTATCCCATTCTCTTCAATTTGAAACCCTTCAGTGAGTATTTTTTTCTCCATTTTTTTTCTTTCAAAATGGATTATAGAACCACCAAATTAAATGCCTACGCATTTGGAAGTGATCTCCATTCACACCCAAGTTTCGCTTTTTTATTTTTTTTTTCACCAAAATGCTTTTTTTTTTTTTTTTTTCTCCTTCAACCAACTGCGTGGCGTTGATAACAAATGAAGCGATCTATTTTTACTTTTATAAGCCTTCAATCTGAAGGATTTTATATAGGGTTTACGGTGTATTGATGTTCTATAATTTTACAGATGATGTCTTGGATCAATTGCTTCTCATTTTGCCCTCTAGTTGAGTTGTATGTTTGTATTTGTGCTCATTGAGTTAATGGATGTGGAAAAGCACTATGTAAATGGAGAGTAATCACAGAGATGAGGCTGATTAAAAACCTGGCATTTAAGCTTCTTCAGATGGTATGCTCAATATAAATGTCAGTTCCAGGAACATATTTGAATTATGACGCGGCAAATTTGCAACTAGCTATTATTAACATCCGAATTACTTCATTGAGGAATTTCTTTTGGATTGAATGTATCATTTATCTTTTGGTGTATGAGATATAGAAAGAGATCAAAATCCAGCAACCAACCGGTTGCAGAAATTTCCATAATATTAGGCCCACCTTGGCTTGAAGCATGCAACAATGCATGTTGGATTAAAACCGTGAGAACTTTTTTGCCAGTGGTCCAAGTGGGGATTGAAAGATCTATATGACTCCATGAGAACTTCCAGTGGGCCCCATTTTAACGGGACAAGTGGGGATTAAAAGATCTATATGAGACCACTCTGAATATCAAGTTTGACCTCAATCCCATGCTTCTAACCCCTTCATCCATGGCCGACAAGCCCAATCCATTTATATGGGTATATAGTTGATCCAACGGTCCAGTTCATTCGCATTGATGTCAAACCCTGAGGCGTGTAACTATAAGGGGATCTTTGTCCATTGCAAGATTTGGATTTGGTGATAGGTGGACCCCACTTATAGTTGTCATGGTTTGAAAGGTGAGAACAGTTCTCACCTGATTATTTTCCTATATATATATATATATATATATATATATATATATACCCTCAAAATTTTAAAGCATTATTAATTATACAAGCTAACATCTATGGAGCGGAATGTTGGTCAATAAAGAAGCAACGAGTGTACAAAATGAGTGCAAGAAATAAAAAAATATTAAGGTAGATGTGTGGTAAAATGAATAAAAATAGAATAAAAAATAAACGCTTTTAGAGGCATTTAAAGGTAGCATCAATGGATGATGAAATAAGACAGAATTGAAGAGCATAAGGACAGTTTAATCAATAAATGTTTCTGCATTATATTCTCTTCAATTACACAACTGAGTACAAGGAGTATTTATAAATGAAGTAGGTACAAGAGATGGAGCTGATTTTGATATTATTGCAGGAGATAAGATGTTAGCTAGCAAGGATAAGATGTAAAACTGTAAATGATTAAGATGTTGCGGATGTAGTACACATTTATTAGCAGGCATGCATTGTATACCATAGGTAAAATTGCGTCATTCCTACAAACTCTCAATGATCAACCCTAGCGATTGGATTGCATTTGCTAAAAATGGTGTTGAGCGCTAAAGGCATGTTTGTGTTGTGGACTTTCATTTTTGCCAAAAATTCGCTTTTCCTATCCTCCGATCAAAAGCACTTTTCTGTAGATTATTCTTGCTTTGGCTTCGTAGCATTCGATAATAGGATTATTTTTTATGCAGCTCCAGTGAGCTGAAGAGAAAGTGCGATCCTTGTTGGGATAGAGTGAGAAAAGCCCTAGAATTCTGATGATCCAGAAGTAGTCCATGCCAAAGGCAGAAAGGATATTAAAGCTCAGTTACTTGAATGACTTTAGCCCCTAATTAGCATCTCTATTTCCAGCCTCTTTTTCTCTGAATGTCTAAAGCGGGTACATGTTTTGAAAATAAGAGCGTTTGGCATCTATTTACAGCGTCTGCCTACTTTAGAGAAGTACAGGCAAAGCCTCTTAAAACCACAGCCTCATTCTCTGCATAGTTGAAAAGTAGAGAGTAAAAAAAGAAGAGGATAAAAATCTTTTGGGAGTCCATAAAGCCGAATCCAACTTTTATTTTTTTAAATCTGCGACAATAAATCAAAATCCAAACCGTTGAAACTGTTCACAACATCAAACACGGCTATGGATCAAAATTCCAGCCGTTTGATCATCATCAATCTAAAGATACTTGCAAAAATATAAACCATTTTATATTTTTTTAAGATTTTATGGGCCCCAAACAAAAGATCAAAACCGTTAAATCTCTTTAAAAGGATGAACATAGCTATGTAGTCAAATTTTTAAAAGCTTGATACCTAGTGGGTCTAGAAGAATATATAAACAAGATTTCAATCAATGATATTAGAATCTATTTAAAATAGATCATTGCTTTACCAAACACTTATTTTATTCTGGCCTCCTTTTTTAATAGCTCTATAATCTATATGGAAAAAAAGAAAGAAAGTAGAGATACCAAACAAGACCTTCCTAGCTTGCTATAGTTGGAGGTTAAAGTTACTTGAGGAGGGATTAGAGGATGTTTTGGATTGATATTTTGTTTTAGAGTCCAAATCTGATAATGTTTTACCCCACAATGATCGTGAGTGGACGAACCACAGTCCACTACATTACCGTATGACAACCTACCATGTACGAGGGCAGCTGCCCATGTCCATTCCAGAGCTATGACATGGCATGGTTGGTCCACCCACAGTCACCCTGCAAAAACTCCCTTGGGATCCCAATTGTTTGTTTTAATGTTGTTTCGTTATCTTATTTTAAGTAATGAGTTTTTATTTGCAAAAAAATTAAAAGTATATAGTCTTAAAAAGTACATTTTACTTATTTTTGAAATTGAAAGGAGGAATCCCCGTAAAGACAAAGACAAAGGAAATGGAAAAAGTAATTTGGTGAGGAGAATCTATTGCGCGAAAATTAGCATTCAAACAATAACTTTTTCCTTTCCATTACACTCGTGGTTGAATGATGTTGGCAACTTTAGTTTCACAATTATGTGAAATGAGGTAAAAGATCAAATTTAGAAAAAAAAAAAAAAAAGAAACATATCAAAAAATACCTTTTGTAATTTAGTGAAATAAGAATGCAATTTCCTAATGCGAAAGCATCTCTCTGATTTGTCTAATCACCATATGTATAGTTGGCGTAATTTAATCTTCCATTATTTTTTTTGCTTTTTTTTGCAAAATGAGTTGGAAGGCTAGAAATAAATTCTTTCTTTAGGAATTATATGTATATTTTCTTCATTTTGCTGGATTGAGCGGGTTTCTTTTCTCAAACATAATTAAATTCAGATTGGATGTAAAACTTTAGAACCGAGCCCAAATGAAAGTCGAGACTATCCAAATCATTCTTACGTTTTTGGCAGGTTGATCACCTAGTTTCAGGTTGGGCTCAACCCAAGTTGCACCAACCCTGGTGGCAAGCAATTGGGTGGCATTATATTCCAATTCTCCCACCCTCTCTCTCTCTCTCTCTCTCTCTCTCTCTCTCTCTCTCTCTCATATATCAATATGGAAAATTATCTCCCGCGCATGTGCTCCTGCATCACCAAAGACAGGACCCCGAATTTCAATAGGTCATGTAATGGTTTTAATTATATGTGCAGCTCAATCTTCCATTATTTGGTGGACACATTTTTCAAAAAGAAAATAAAAACGAATTGATTTTTGTTGATAGAAAGGATTTCAATCTCATCTTGCCGTTAACAGAAATTTGTTGAAAAACGAAAATTTGTAGGGCACAGAATTCTCTCATTGCACAAGTCATTGTTGTGCACATGCGTACGGAAGCCCAAAATTTGCGATGTAACATTCATACCACACAAGAGAGAGACGAGGATTTTATGTGGTTCGGCAAAACCGCCTACGTCCACAACAAGAGATCAACCGATTCACATATTGACTCTTAGATTTTACGTGGTTCGGCAAAACCGCTTACGTCCACCGCAAGAGAGCAACCAATTCACATCTTAACTCTCTTCAGAGTCTAAGGTTACAGATTACATTGTATATATAATTTATACTTTCTTAGTCCCCAAAAAAGCCCTAGTACAATGACCAAAATACCCTTGACCCTGAATCCGATCATTGGCTAACCCAATGGACCAATCTGGTAAACTCAAAATACAAGACATAAACGCAATAGTCCTTAAGGCCAACTTAGTGGGAAAAAAAGAGAAAATGATGGTGTGCAAAGAAGCTGTCTTTGGCATCTTTGGCCATGTTTAGTCGCATAATCAAGAAGATGTGCAAACCACTTGAGTAGGAGGAAAATCCCACTGAAGAGGCAGAAACATAAAAGGTTTTTTACTTTATACCATTGCATGGCTTGTCTACCTCTAGTTTCCTAGAATGAACAATAAACAAAAGTGTGCTATGGAGTTCCTCTTCCTCAGAAGTTTTATTTCATTTCTCCATTTACAAGCGAATCTCTACATTCATTTCTCCTCCATCCAAACACCACCCAATCATCAATTACAAGAAAATTATGGATTGGAAAAATATGATCATAAAAGACATACATCAAATAAAATCTCACAAAATCCATGAAAGACCAGAGAAGAGACCATCTGAAGTCAAATAGTTTTGGACAATTGAAGATTTTCAGGGCCACACATGCACTATTCAAAGACAAAAAATTTTACTATGACCGGCTGATATGTCAGCTTGATTCGGTCCTCCCTTAATAATTTTTTTTATGACATGGGTATCCGTAAGGTCTTTGACCCAATAGAACTAATTCCCCAAGCAAATTTGGAGCGGTTTTGAATACAAAATGCAGGGAGCAAATCCACACCTTATGCCACTCCACCAACTCCCAAATGGATAAAACAACCTTTTTGCTTAGATGGCGGTTCGAACACACATACTTTCTTAGATAGAGCAAAATTGATCCATACATCTCTTAAAACAAAAACACACACGGGGTAAATATGATCCAATCCTTCCTTAATACCAAAAATAATATGAAAATAACTAAATAATAATGAATTACAGATCTTCATTTGTTTCCATTAGTTACAAAGGTACGTCAAATATAAATAAAATAGCATAAAGGTACTGCATTTTTAAGTTCAAACACAAACATAGAAAATGGGTAATTAGCATGTCAAAAGCTTTATGTATGGGACAATACAACAGTCAAAAGTTAAACCTAATTTGGTTGTAAAACCATATGATCTCAAGTGGCAGACATGGTGGAAAAGCAGAAGTCAGTCTTTTTTTTATTTCTAATTACCACTTCTTTCCATGTGGTTAGAAGCTGAAGACTCTTCCATGTGGTCATGTGATTGAGTGTTGGTTGAGGGGAGGAGTGATGAGATTTATTAAGAAACTGTGAGATGTCAAATTTATCCCACCATTTATTATAAGAAAAACGAACAAAACATGTTGGCTTCATTTCCTGGGATTTACCTTATTCCCAGCGGAGGATCCATGGAATAGTAGAGGAGGAAATAAATTTAAAGAAAGAATATGAAGATTCAGGGATTTCAAAGCTGGTTTGAGATTCAAATGTTTGATAATGGCTTAATAATGCTTCTGCAATTATGCAGGATTGTGCTCCAAAACGAAGCCACTAATTATGCCAGAACCAACAAGGAATATTTTGGTTACATTTGAATGAAAAGTTAATATACCATGAATGAGATCGTTTTGAATTTTGATATAACAGAGTATATTCCCAAGCATTCATATAGTCCCAATAATCATAGGGCCAAGAGCTACCATTGGGATTTAACACAGTTTTTGGTGTCGATAAATTGTCTGCCCATTCAGAGGGAGGCTGGATGTGCAGAATCTTCATTTTGGAAAATGCATGTTCTCCATCTTGATCTTCATGAGTGGTGATAGCACTTCTAGACTGGATCAAAATAGCTTCATAATATTTATAAGAGATATTAGGAGCTTTGGGGACAAAATGACAATTTTTTCTGTAAAGTTTTGAAAGAATTTGATCAATTGTAAGGTTGGCATGAATTTTATCATCAAGGAAGAAAAGGGTGATTGAAGCATTGGAGAGGCATTTAAGGCATTGAATTTATTGTAGGACATGATATTGATATTATCAATGACTGGATGTTTTCCTTTTCCTTTTAGATTTGGATGCATCTTTGCTCACCTTGTTTCTGCCCTGTAAAAATTCACGAGATAGAAGATCGGGAAGAGAATTTGAAGAACCTTTTATAAATTCAATATCAAAATTAAAAATAGCAAGTAAAGCTTGCCATTGAGCAAAAGTTTGTTTTGATGCAAGATTTTTAACTTCATTTTCCAAAACTTCTTTTGCAAATTTGCAATCAACTCTTAAAAGGAATTTTTGATTCAAAATATCACTTTGAAATTTAAGTATGCATGAGACAATGGCTGAGACTTCTTTCTTTATTGTAGAATAATTTTGTTGAGTTGTATTCCAATTACCCGAATAGAATCGAACAATTTGTTCCTTATCTTGAGCAGTTCTTTGAAGTAGGATTCCACCAAATTCTAGGCATTTGTCTGTATGATTTTAAAAATATCTGGATTTGAAATGTTTAGGCATGGCAAGGATTTAACTTTTT
The DNA here is from genome assembly GCA_003546025.1 of Camphora micrantha. NCBI lineage: Eukaryota > Viridiplantae > Streptophyta > Magnoliopsida > Laurales > Lauraceae > Camphora > Camphora micrantha. The sequence goes on from QPKB01000007.1 coordinate 896,450, forward strand.
GTTCTATTTTTTTAATTGCTTCGGTATGTTGAGGAGTCCATTGTTCTGCTGAGTTTTTTAGGCGTTTTTGTAAAAGATTTCTTTCTTTAGAGAGATTTTTATAAAAATCAGATTCATAATTTAGACATCCTAAAAACCGTTGTAATTGTTTTTTGTCGGTGATTTCATCAGGAAAATTGTCAGCAAATTTAATTACTCTTTCTATAGGAGTGATTGTTTTATTGGGGATTTTATAGCCAAGAAATTGTATTTCGGTTTGGGAAAGTTTGATTTTTCATTGAGAAAGAACTAAACCATTTTTCTTAATAATCCATTTGAAAGTTTTTAAATGTTTCCAATGATCATCAATAGATCGGGAGAATATTAAAATGTCAACAATGTAAACAATGGATAAATTTTTATAAGGATGAAAGATTTCATTCATGATTTCTTGAAAAGCTGAAGGAGCATTTTTTAGCCCAAAAGGCATGACATTCCATTCATAGTGTCCAAAAGGGACAGTAAAGGCAGTTTTATAGCGATCTTTTTCTTTGACCTGTATTTGCCAAAATCCTCACTTGAGATCAAAATTTGAAAAATAAAATCTTCATATAAGCGATTGATAAGATCTTGTTTATTGGGAATTGGATATTTGATCGATTGAAGAACTTTATTTAATGGTTTATAATTGATGACGAGGCGTGGAGCCCCTCGTTCTTTTTCAGGAGCATTTTCAACATAGAAAGCTGCACAACTCCATGGAGAATGTGATTTTCGTATAGATTTCTTTTGAAGTAGATCTTTAATTTCTTTGTCACATGATTCTAAGAGTCTAGGACTCATTTGAGATGGTCTAGCTTTGGTAGGAATATCTCATTCATTAAATGTAGGAACGTATGGTAAAGATACTAAATGTTTCTTTCTATGCCAAAAAGCAGAAGGTATTTCAGAACAACATTCTTTTATTAAGGAAGTTTGAAAATTATTAAATTTTAATTCAAAATTTTTTTATTCTAATTGATTCTCACCTCGACAAAGTATAATGTCATTTTTAAGATTCTCTATGTATTGTTCTTTATGAGAAATGAGCAAATTAATTTGATTTATTTTTCCAAAGTTTGAAAATATAGAAGCAAGTTTGGAATTGAGATTTAAAGGTTTATCAGATATTATTTTATTGTTAAGAATTTTTTTTAAGTATGTTATTAGTTCCGCTTTAGATGAAACATTGTTAATTATGTCAAGTGGTAATTTATCTTGAGCACTTAATACATTAATTGAGATATTGGCGGTATTAATTGTAGAGTTTTCTTTTTTATTAGAGTCTTTGTTTTTAGGTCTTTTCTCTAATTTTTGTATAGGATTTACTAAAAGTGACGTTTCAAAGGATATTTCAGATGTATGATTCTTTATCAAGACTTCTTGCTCATTGTTAAGTAGTGTGAAACTTGAACATTTATTTAATGGGATTGCATTTATTGTAGTGGGAGTATTTAAAGTCTTAGTGAGTGGATAAAGGGTTGGAAAAACATTTTTAAATGGAGTAGCATTTCTGTCTTTATGCTTTATTGTTTCTAAAGGGGGATGAACCGATTCAACTTTACCCTTTTCGATTTCCCAAATTTGTGTAGTTTTGTTAATCATCATCTATTTTTGACGAAAGCCAATCAAAGAAAGGAATATTTCGACGTTCTTGATTCATTTGTTCCTACCATAATTCTTTTACTTGAGCTCTTTCAAATTTAGAAAATTTAGTAAAAAACCATTTTGTCTTTGGATGTTTTAATAAATCTTGTTGAAGGAATTGTTTATCAATTTTAAAATTGTCTATTTCTTCATTGGTTTCATGAATTAGAGAGATTGTATTTTTTGATGCATCAAAATTAGATTCAGATAATTTGACTGATTGTATGTTTTCATCTTTTGCTTCTGAATAAACAGGAAAAGCGATTCCTGTTGGATGAATTGGAGGTGGTTTCTGGTTTGCTTTATTGTGAAAAGTAGAAGAGGCTGGTCTATAAGATCCAGCTTCTGAAGGAATTGATCTTTTTGTGGATGAGAAGTATGATCTGGGTGTATTAGTAAAATTTATTGTTACTTTTCCATCTGGATGTTTTGTAATGGTTTCAACTTCATCTTGAATTAAAGGGGTTTTTTGTTGAGCATCTTCAATTTCCCATTTGCCAGAAAGATTTACATCTTCCCAGTTTATGATTTTGGGTGTAGTGACTTTATTTCTGAAGTTTTTAAGGAATAAAGTAGTTACTCCTTTGATTTGTGATGAATAAGCAATTTCAGGGAGAATTGTATTCGTTGCTTTATAATAAATTTTATATACGATTGCAACATTTTGTGATTGAAGCTTCATATTGAATCCTTGTGTATGGATGCCAAGAGTGATGGCTTCATAAGCACCGGGATCACCAAGTGATACGGTGAAATTGGGAAAGCAATTAAAAAAGCCAGGGTCGTCATGAAGACTAGCTTCAACTATCCCTATGAGGGAATCTCTATATGATACATGTCTTCTATCTCGGACATAAGCGAGACAGGATGTATTTAAACCACGTCTGGTTAATGGCTTTATTGCAACTTGAACAAGTCCTATATGCATGTATTTATATTTTGCTTTATGCATTTCAATTCTTTCTTTAGGAATTATATGTATATTTTCTTCATTTTGCTGGATTGAGAGGGGTTCTTCAACCGTCTTTTCATTACATAATTTGATTTTTGTATGAAAGATCCTTCTTTATAAATTTCTTTTAAAGAAACTTTAGGTATTGCCCAATCTTGGATGGATTTTTCTATATCATCAAAACTTATTTCTTCTATATTTTTAATTGAAATTTTATTTATTATGGACATGATAGATGATGATGCAGAAGAAGAAGAGTTGTATTAGAAGATGAATTTCTTCTAATGAACTAAAAATTCCAGACATCATTAATTAACTATCATCACTAATCAGAATGATTGGTGGCCTGTCAACGGTTTACGCCACAAAGCCCTAATCGCTCTCCTGGCTAACGGGCAACAAAGGCAACTCGACAAGGGGGCCTCGGACCCAAACCACTCTTTTTAGTAACAACAATTAATTAACTTTATCAAGTCAAATTAGATCAAAATTCAGAAATACAACTAACTAACATAGATTCATTTCTTCTATGCAATCAACAAAGAATGAAAATAATATGATGCATGCTAAATTTTACAAAGAAATTGAAAGCTTAAAAGCTATTGAAATTGATGCAGAAATTGATAGTTCATTGATAAAATATTCTTACAAAGAGAGAAGACTGGGATGTCTCTAACACCAAATCTGGGACCAGGATCAAACCAGTAAACTCTCACAAAGACTGTATTAAAAGAAAAAGAAGAAAGTAGAAGATTTACAAGTGGTTGGAATGTTTTGATGTTATGTTGTTAGATTGTTAAGATTGTTGTGAGATAATGGCTCACACTCCCTATTTATAGACAATTCATACTAAATTACATTTGAAATGTATTTGAAATCCACGAAGAGATAAGATGTATTCGTCATTAGTACTGTATTACTGTCGCATATATAATATGCATGACTGTTGTTGTGTGCATTGAACTGCATGACTGAGGCTGCTGCATGCGTTTGACATGGATGTAATGGCGAGAAGAGGCTGCATGGGTGACTGCATTTATTGCATGAGAACTGCATTGTTGATGTTTGCACTGGATGAATATTGCTTCATTTGGAGTAGTATGGTGGAGCACCAAGAAAATGTTTATTTAAAACCCATTTTGTTGACTTTCAAGGCATTGAACTTCATCTAGCATGGTGGTAAGGATCACTTTATAATGATGAGCATGGAAGCCTACAATTGTTGACTTTGAGCATCTATATATGAATTCTTTATTTCATTACACGTAATGAGATTATCATAAAGGCATGAGGAGTGGACACGTGGAAGAAGCTTTTAATTGCATGAATTGATTCTTCCAAGATTCATTGAAGATGACTTCTTTATTGTGTACTTTTGCTAGGATAGCTACACTTTGCATGGGATAGCTGCAATTGCATGTAGTTATAGGCAAGACAGATGGCACCAGAGGAATACTTTGCTGCATTCGAGACTACATAAAATGCTAGATTTGAAACACCTGTCTGAATATAATGACGCTACATGAGGATTTGCTCGGGCTAGATTAAAATGTGAATGCTGTATTGGAATTTGCATGAGATGAATTTGGCAGAGTTGCATGTGGATAATTGCTGTATGGGCTGCTTGTATTGTTGCATTGTCATTCGTTAGAATTCATCGGGGGCGTCAGAGGGAGGCATGGTTGCATCAGAATCATCTTTATTGTTGACGGAGCCACGAGAAGAAGATGCTTCTTGAATAAATCCGCCATATTTATTTATGAGTGGATTTCTGAGGAATTGAATTTCATTTTTCATTCGCTGAATTTCTTGAAGAAGATCCATATGCTATTGAGTATTGATTGGGGTAGCTTGGGATGATGATCCAACATGAATAGCATCTTTGAAACTTTTGTTGGGTAAAGCCATTTGCTTTTTGGCTTGCGTATTGACTGTATGAGGTTGAATAATAAGTGAAGCTTGAGGGGAGGAGTGTGAGATGTCAAACTCATAAAAACAACGATGAAAAATCTACCACTTTATTACTTTTCAATTCTGAAATGCCCAATACCAATGATCAATAGGATAGAGAAGCTGCAAAGGTACTTTCTTTGGCAAGGGAGGTGTGAAGAAAGAAAAATTCATCTAGTGGACAGGTCTTCGGTATGCTCATCAAAGCTGGAAGGAGGATTGGGTATCAAATCCCTTAGAGAGATGAATGAAGCATTGTTGGGGAAATGACTTTGGAGATTGGGGGACAAATCAGAAGGCCTGAGGAAGGTTTTGATGGCCAAATACGATAATCCAAAGGATGGATGGGAGACTAAAGACAATAGGTACAAATTCTCGCCAATATGGGAAGGCATTACTTCTGTAAAGGAGAAGTTAATAGAAAACATCAAGTATCAAGTTTGTTTTGGGCAAAAGATTCTCTTTTGAAAAGATACATGGATAAGGGAGTTGCCACTAGCAAGGCAATACCCAGAATTGTTTAAATGTGCTTTGGTGAAGGAAGCTAATGTCAAAAGCTATTTTTGAAAGGGCAACAATAACGAGCTGATCTGGAGCCCCATATTCTGAAGAAATTTGAGGGACATTGAGGAAAGGTAGTTTCTCTTCCTACTAAATCTCCTTACAGATGTGCTGATATTGGAAGGAGGGGAGGATACTAAGATTTGGAAAGCCTCGAAAGATGGTTCTTTCTCCGTATCATCATTCTACTCAGCCATTTCCACAAGGACATGGAAGAAATCCCAGATAAAGAACATTTGGGAGCTCAAGGCCCCGCCAAGAATTGTGGTATTTGGCTGGTTAATTCTTCGAGGACGGATCCTTACCATGGATGATCTTAAACGAAGAGGGAAGATTGTGGTCTATGCATGCCCTGTGTTTGGAAGATGAGGAAACAATAGATCACCTTCTCCTGCGGTGCAATGATGCTGTAAAGATTATGTACACTGTAATTAGTTGGTTTGGCTACAGCTGGGTTTTCCCAAAACATGTTCATGACTTGTTGATGGGTTGGAAATCTCCGATGAAGGAGATGTGGAAGCTCACCTTTCTTGCATTAATTTGGCACATATGGAAGGAAAGGAATGCTAGATGTTTTGAAGGAGCCGGCACTAATAAAGACTCACTTTGTGGAACACTACAAGAAACTGTAGTTTTAGCGTCGAAGTTATACCGGCGGCCACTTAAAATGGACGTTATAAGACGACATTACCGCTAAACATTATACAAGTCCCGATGAAGTGCGCTGGCGTCTAATATCCCTCTCTTCCTCATCGATCCCTCTCTCGCTCTCTCCCTGCTCACCCCATCCCTCTCTGCTCTCTCCCTGCTCACGCATCGCTCTCTCTTCTCGACGCCGAAACAGATCCCTCTCTCCCTCATTGATCCCTCTCTCGCTCTCTCCCTCATTGATCCCTCACTCGCTCTCTCCCTGCTCACCCCATCCATCTCTGCTCTCTCCCTGCTCACGCATCGCTTTCTCTGCTCGACGCCGAAACAGATCCCTCTCTTCCTCACCCTCACTTGCTCTCTCCCTGATCACCCCATCCCTCTTTGCTCTCTCCCTCACCCCATCCATCTCTGCTCTCTCCCTGCTCACGCATCGCTTTCTCTGCTTGACGCCGAAACAGATCCCTCTCTTCCTCATCGATCCCTCACTCGCTCTCTCCCTCATCAATCCCTCACTCGCTCTCTCCCTGATCACCCCATCCCTCTTTGCTCTCTCCCTCACCCCATCCATCTCTGCTCTCTCCCTGCTCACGCATCGCTTCTCTCTGCTCGACGCCGGAACAGATCCCTCTCTTCCTCATCGATCCCTCACTCGCTCTCTCCCTCATCGATCCCTCACTCGCTCTCTCCCTGATCACCCCATCCCTCTTTGCTCTCTCCCTGCTCACACACCGTTCTCTCTGCTCGACGCCAAAACCGATCCCTCTCTTCCTCTTCGATCTTCCAAGGTACAACATCTTCATCTGCCCCCTTTTTTGTAACGCTTTCCATTGCTTTTACATGTGATTTTTGAGGGTTTGGATCTCTCGTCTCGATCTTCTTCACATCTACATGTCTTCTGTTTTTAGGGTTTTATCTATTGTTATTGTTATTGATTTACATGAAGCTGTTTGGATTCTATTTTTTGAGCTTTTGGTGCTTGGAATCGTTCGAATTGGGTGTTTTTGTGCTTCTGATCATGTAAACTGGCCTAAGTTGGAAGGATTCTTTTTCATGCCTAGCGATTTTGTTGGATCTGCATTTTTCTGATTTTGTTGGAATAGTTGATTGTGTTTTGATGTGTGCAACAGCTGAGAGCATCGCCCTCTCCATCTTCCTCGTAGCGGCAGCAGTCAACACCTTCCCCTGCCATCCCCAAAACCCAAACAGGTCTGTCTCCCTCTCCCCCTCTCTCTCCCTCTCCGTCTCTCTTCCTTTCTCTCTCTCTTCTTCTTTGTTTTTGTTTGTTTTAAGATTTGGATCTAGGTTTTAAAGGGTTTGTTCTGGTTTGAGTGATTCTGCATTTTTTTATTTTTACTTCAATTAGGGTTTTTGGTTTTGACAGGGTTTGATTTGAACCTATTTCTGTTCTGGGCTTGTATTCATTTGTTTGTAGGCCTGTTTTCATTTGTTTTGAAGCTCTCGATATGGGTTTTGATGGTTATGTTTGATTCTGCATTTCTTTTTCTGTAGTTTTGTGGATATTTGTTTATTGATACCATCTGCTTTTCTTGGCTATATCTATTGGTAACTTCTTTGGGATCCACATACATAGTTCCTGTCAGATCAACCCATCTGGATCATTAGACTGTGCTCACTGCCCTGCACAGGATTGGGTGCCTAAAGAAAACTATACATATGCTGTGTCACAAGGCTCTATAGTCTTTCAGCCAAACTAAAGTTATTCTGGTCATCTAGAGAACTTCTACCACAACCTTAAAGGTTGCTGCTAATGAAAAGTAAATCAAGAGGCTTACCGACTTCTTTTCTTGGCTATATCTATTGGGAACTTCTTGATAGCGTGTCAATGCCTACAAAACAATCCAAAAGAGGAATCATATTTTTCCCCCTTTTCTAAATGTAATTCTGCATGGAAAATACAAAATTGTACCTTTCTATAATCTATCTCAAACAGACGAAGTTCATTCCTTTTTGTTAAAATTCGGTCCTCAATGTCCTTAAGCTTCTTTGTGGTCTCCTCAAATGTTGTTGCACAAAGAGCCTCGATGGTATAAGGAGTCTTAAAAAATCGTCACCTAAAAGAACATTTGTAAAGAAGTCAGCAATTTCTACAAAGCAGAATTAAGAACCCTCATCCAGAGTAGAGGCATTAATTTCCTTGAGCCTATGCACTAGTGGGCCAATAGGTTGGTGATCCTTACTGTTGTCCTGATTTCTCCATGAATAGACCATGCACTAAAGCCTCAATGAAGGATCAATTTAAGTTTGTAATTCTCCAACTGCTTGCTAAGAAGAAATGAATATGGCAGTGCTGACTATGTGTGGGTAGTGTGGAGGTGAGATGTGAGGCTCACTTGATACCTTAGTATAGTATATTCATATATTTACATGTGTTGAGTTGCATGTAGTGATATAATGTGTTGGGTTGCATGTTGATTAATGTGTAGTGCTGCATGTAGTTGATGTAACGTGTACTAAAATAATTAAAGTGGGTGCTTTTGTATTACACGTGAGGTTCTTCTTTTGTAAGTCAGTTGTATGAGCATAATATAAATTGAAGTCTATAGGTACGTATTGTCATTCATTAAAATATCGGCCGATACCGGTTCATATCGGCTGATATAAATCGGTATCGGCTGGTACCGAGCCGATATCTCATTGAAATATCGATCTCGGTTTATATCGCTAAAATCTCGGTGTATATTGGCCGAGATGATCTTCATATCGGCAGAACCGATATCTCGGTCGATATTTTCAAAATATCGGCCGAGATGAGATAAAAATAGTAAAAATCATAATTCTTTCATCTTTTTCCCCATCTTCATCATCTTCTTTTCTCTTCTCATCTCTTTTCTACCCATAGTAGCAACCATACTCCATCACACATCCCTCTTGGATATTTTCAAATCCCACATCTATTTTTTGAAGAAAATATTATTTAAGGTAAGAGAAAATCAACTTAAAACATTTTATTATATGTTTTTTTTTAATTTTTAAATGAAGCATAGAAATCATGCTAGATCTACATACTTTCATGTTAGATCTACTCATACACATGATTTTGAATTTTTTTTCCAATTTTTTTTATTTTCGGATATTTTTATATTTGAATTATAATATATCATTTTTTGGGGATTTCATCATAAATATGTTCTTTTAATGATTCATGATCATTGTATATTATGTAAATGATTGATCTACATACTTTTATGCTAGATCTATATATTTAGAGTTTTCAAAATGATTTTTTTAAATCTTTATTTTTTCTAAAAAAAATTATTGTTACTTGTTAGAATATTTGTGATACTAAAGGATTATTAATAGTGTGTAATACACTCATACTCACCAATCTCTCTCTAGTCTCTACACTCTACTAGTCCCCTCTTATTTCAAGTAAACCATGAACCTTTTGATGCCCAAGTGCTTTATGATTTATCGATCTCAATATCATATCATGTTTCTGATTTTAATGTCATCTTCAGGGTCTTGAATTTCACAACTTATTTGATGATTGAGTTAGTATTAAATGATAATTGATATGTTATATTTATTTTCTTATATTTTACACTAATAAATTGATCATGAGTATTAATAATGGTTGCATTATATGAAATACTGGAAAAGACAGCGAACTGCGACCTAGACAGGACTCATAACTTAAGGTGACCGAGATTTTGATTTATTGTTGTTACTAATGGAAAAAAAATATTGTTTTCCAGCATTTTCTAATATTCTGTATTTTTTCAATATTTTTGCGAATTTTTTCGGATTAAAGAAAAATTCGCACTGCGACGGACCGCGATATCCGCGATCGATACCAATATCATATCGGTTTTTCGGCCCGGCCGATACCGCGACCAAGACCGAGATTTTAAACCATGCGTATTGTAGAGTGCCTTTGGGTTGTGTGATGTGTTGAGTTTAGCCCCATCCACACTTCATTTTCCTAAATCTTTTAGCAAAAGTAACTGGATATCCTAAATGTGTAGACAAGTGGATATGGATATTGAATTCTTAATGGGCTTGTGGTTATGTGGGCCACACCCATTTGGTTCAACATAAATGCTGTTACAAAAAGGATGGTTATATTCTATTCTGTATTAAAATGTTACAGAGAGTGTTGTATTGCAGAGCAAGGGACCTAAATCTAGTTGTTGAATATGCCCGTGAGAAAGAAAAAACATCTAACAACAAAGTTTTATCTCCCCCACTCTCTCACCAAGTATCAATTACTGAGTATGGATTCTCTAAAGTCTCTCACCCCCAAGATGCGTGAGGGACACACATATGAGGGTCACTCACAAAGAAGACAACTTTTGGAGCATTTTTTCTTTTCCAAACTTTACAGTGATGTTCTCACAATCATTATATGCATTTTATAGGTTTTTTTATTCCATCTTTGCAATCCATTTGGATGTGATCAAGATGAACTCTTAATTATGCACTAGATTACTTAGATTTAGAGTTCCATATGCTTTTATAGGGTTTTCAAGAGTCCCTTATTCTACTAATTAGATAGGTATCCTTAGTTTGATGGGCCATACCTATATTATAACATAACAAATGATCATTTCACATTTACCAAGAAAACAATGATAATTTCTCCAGTGTAGTGTAGAGAATTTCATCATTAAGTTTCTATACGTAAATGACCCCACAAATGCAAAAGCATTGATAGTAGTGTAACGCATGCAAAGTATCCTATCTAGAAATTAAAGCTATGGAGTGTGGATGGCTTCTAGTGAGCAAATCATGAATAATTTCAATGACAACATTTCAATATTCTTGTTACTGTGTTTGATGAACAAGCTAGTGATTTTTTCTTTTTGAAATGCAACTGCTTGCTGCTTAGTTTGAATCTGCCACTCAGTTGTGGATATTGAAAAAAGAAAAAAAAAAAAAAAAACCTATTCTATGATTCTAAGATAAGGATACAGATGCCAACTCTGATTTAGGGATTGAATATATGATTCTGCACTTCTGAAAATCTAGGACAAGTCTATCCTAATTTTTTCTTTAGAACATTTCTGAATTTAATGAAATTATTGTTGTTCACATTCTTTGCTAACATTTTTTTTTTTTTTTTTTTATGTTGACAAGTAAGAAAAGTAAAAGAACTCAGTGAAATAATGGACTTGGAAGTAGGATATGCTGAACTTGTACCCTAGAAGTATAGGTTCAATATTGATTACCAATACGAATATTGAATTGGTTCGACATGGATACGCTGGGTTTCCGGGTATCATGGTATTATTAGATATTGATGTAGTTGGGATAACAAGCCTTTAAATTTGAAACATGCATACAAATTTTGATTGCTGGGGAATGCCAGAAAGATCTGGAGTCAATTTCCTGTGGAGAATTATTGATCATGACCTGAGGATTTGAAGCTGCTTCCTTCACCTCTATTCTGAGTTTAAAGAATGCTTCCCCTCCTAGCTGACTATCTTAGGCAATCTTTATGATTGATCACAAAGAATTAGTAACTGGACAAAATTCTGCCATCCATGTCCTAAGTTTTTAATCAATCTCCATAACAGGAACCAAACAGTCACCTAATGTTCGGAGAACCTTTTCACTCCAAGAGCGAAGGGGAATACCAACAAACCAAAGCCAAAAAGGTTCTAGTTAAGGTCCAAGAACGTCTGAGGATCAAGACGACTAAAAGGCTCATCATAGAGGGAACTACCACCATGCTGAACTAATTTTGCTGATTCAGGATCATGAGGAATCATTCGTAAGTGCACTGTGCTTAGCCTACTTATGTTTGAGTACAAAACCAAGCCACTGGAGCAACCATTGACTAGCATATTCTTCTTGTCACCCATTAATCTTTCATTTAAATTTACTACAGCACTTTGAACCTCCCCTCCAAATTTAAACCAAACAAAACCTTGGAATAAACACATCAAAAACTTTCCCTACTTCTTTAAGAACTACTTGAACGTTGGAAACAGAGCTAAGTTCTGAAAGATCACCAACAAACCAGGACCAAGGATCCCTTATCCGCTGATGACTCTCATAATTGCATCGACATTGCTTCATATCATTGTAGAATAATCTGATGGACTTGCTAATTTTTGAATCATTCTGGATGCAGCTTTCAAAATGAAATGTCACCTTCAAAATCCTTTTAGACATTATTGCCAATATTCAACTTCTAGTTTTGCAAAGGCTCTCTCTCTCTCTCTCTCACTTTTTTTTTTTTTTTTTTGAATGGTCAAAGGCTTTTTCTCATTCATATTAGGAAGTAGCAATGTGCTTGAAAATGAAGGCTATTGAAAAATAAGGGAGATTAATAAGGTTACCCATGGGAAAGAAGACAAGTAGTGTTGATGCATTTCAAACATCAAACTAATAGAACAATATAGATATAAAGAATAATTTGTTGCTAAGCAATATCTCCAACCTACAGATTGTTTTTTCTGGAAACCTTTTCGCCATTAGGGACTTGTACTCTGCAAGAAGTCCCTTATCCTATCTGCAAATAAGGATTCACTTCTTTACCAACTTGGTTTGAAGAATATCTTTCTTCACATTGATCTTCAGGAGGAAGCGTACTTAGGAACTCCTCCCAGTTTATGATTCAGGGGGAGGACAAAGTATGTAGGTTAAAGAAGATTATCTAAAGTATCAAGCAATCACTCCTGATTCCATAATTTCTGTGAGGTCCTGTGGAAGGTAGGTTCAAGTGCATATTGCATTTTCCATATTCCATCAAATGTGAAAAATGTATCAGCTGGTCTTCATTTTTATGTTGATACCACTGTTGCGGGTGATTATGCGCAAATAGATTCAAATTTGATGAAATATCTTATTAGAGTATTTGAAATTAAAGACCTGGGATTTATTGGAATACTCCCTAGGTATTGAGGTTGAAAGGTGTTACACCTCGACCTGAACTAATCGCGATTAAGGCTAATCAATTGAGATTAATGCTAATTAAGCATGAATAATTGGACTAATCAAGGTTAATGACCAAAGAGAAACAACCAGTATCAAATGACACATTAAGCCTAATGAAATGGATTTGAATGAAATTGAATGGATTAAGATGAGTTTAGACTCAAACAATGTGAACTAAGGACTTTTTCGTAAATACGGGTTTTCACGTATTTCATCGAATACGGAAATTTTTGATACCAACGTGCGTATCTCGAAGAGTACGTCAACTTTCATAATAAACGCGATTCCATTTGACCTCAAATGGGCCAAGTGGAGCCTCATTTGACTCTAAATGTAAATAGAGTAAATGAGAGGGGGTTTTAGTGTTAAGAGCTCTTATATTAGAGTCAATTGGGTTTTCTTTCATTCTACCTCTTGGTACTCAAGAGAAACCCTAGAGCTCTTCATTTTCTCCCTTCCTTTTCCATTCCTCTTGACTAAGAGTGAAATTTAAGAGTGATGGAAGTGGTGTTTGAGGAAAGCATCTTCAACTTCATCTTCTTCCCCAAGCAAATCCACCATTGTTGAAGAGAAAAGCTTGAGAGAAAGCTTGAAAACCCATTTCCTTTGAGCTACAAGTAAGTAATGGACCTTCCTTTGTGATTTCCCAAGTCTATTAGTGATTAAGTAGTGATTTCTAGCACAAATGACTCATGGGAGTCCATTTGTTTGTTTTTATGAATTAGGGTTTGAAGTTTGGGGGTTTAATCTCAAACCAAGCTAGGCAAAAGAGGGTTTTGGCTGATAGCTTCCAAAAAGGCAAGTATAAACCTTGCTTGTAATTAATATTGATCATTGTAATTGTTTATAGAGTTTGCATGGATTATATGCATTTTTACATGGATTTTGAGTTTATTATGAATGCTTAGTGAAGTGATTAAGGTGGCTAATGAATGATTAGTAGTAATGAATGTGATGGGATGATGTATGAGGGGGAACAGGAGGTTCCAATTTCTTATGCAGGTTGTAGAAATGTGATTAAGAAATGAGAGGAGAAGAAGAGTGAACTGAACAGAATTCGGGTTGAAATTCTGCACGGTTCGCTCGAGCGAACTGGGGGTTCGCTCGAGCGAACGAGGTTCTGTTGGGACGAAATGGATTTCTGAGGAGTTCGCTCGAGCGAACATTTAGTCCGCTCGAGCGAACATTGTTCTGCGTGGGTTCGCTCGAGCGACCATCGTTCTGCTTAGGTCCGCTCGAGCGAACAGTGGGTCCGCTCGAGCGAACCTTATACTGGCCCAGTGATAATAATGAGTGAAAATTTTGGCTAATCGATCAAACGGTGAATTTTGAGTTTTGAATTTTTACGAGAATTTGGAGTACGACTCTTAAGTATAAATACGTTCCTGATTAGGTTTTAAGACTAATCATGGGTTAATCAAGTTGTGAAGAATTGATGGTGTTTTAAAGAAAAGAAAAAGGGGTTCCTTGAACAAACTAAAATAGACAGTTGCCTAAACTCCATGGGTGTTAATTACAGGGACTAGAAATGCACACATTAAATGTATAAATGTGATGTCCATCAAGAATAACACGTGCATTTGGAAACCAAAAGTTACACCCGAATGGTTGTTTAGGATTGAGATAGGATTGAGATAAGATAGAGTAAAACCAAGTGTGGTTAGTATTGCTCTCATTGTGTCATTGTGATCAATCTAATGAGATTGATATTATTGTCATTCCTTTCCTTTGTCATGAAAGAAATCATTGAGTTGAATTGGATCCATAAAAAGGATTTCATACTGAATGTATTGATCATTGAGTCTGGCACTACCTAGCGATTGTATTAGAACTCCAAGTGAGTTCAATGAATAGTGAATGACTAATCCTGCTGCAGCAAATGGATATTGGGGTGTTCCGGAGCTCCGTGGTGATGCTAGTGGTCCCTGGCCCGGACACTAGTAAGTCCCACCAAATTCCGATCGTATCTTCGGATATTGATTGATGCCTTCCATTGGAAGATGAATCCTCCCTTTGAGGGGAGATGGAATGATAATCCTTCCTTTGAGGGAAGATGGATATGAAATGAATGAAATGTAATGCAATGAATGTTATGGTAGTTGCCAATTTGCACATGTACATCGACTGTCATTGTCTATTTTTGTTATTGTGGAATTGTCCAGATTTCTCTAGCTTTGAAATTGTCATTATTGCAATATGAATGTATTGATATACTATTGCAAGATTTGTTTATACGTTGTTGAACCGTCGTGTTCATTAGTGTTATTGATGACATTACAGGCCTGATTGCCCCTGCCGGCATTGCAGCGCCCCCGGCGCCAGCAGAGTAGACCGCTCCGGTTCCTCCAAGAGGTCTGATAGAGTGGAATCGGCGGGATACCATCTGATTGGTATTCCAGGGCGAATTGGGAGTTGAACATTTGATAAATGTTTTGGAAAAATATTTTGAGAGATTGTCTATAGATTCGTTTTGAGAATGTAATTAACATTTTGGACTGTAATTAACTATTGTCTGCATAGTATTTTTGTATATACAGCATTTGACAAATGTATATTGAAAACGATACATGTATAAGAACTTTCTTTTGTATACATGTAAATGATAAATTGTTATTGTCAAATATATATTGTTTCCGCAAAAGTTTTATATTTGTCAGGTATTTGAGATTGATATCCCTTGTGGATCTCGTTTTAACTTCGGTTAATTCGGGGTTTGCGGGAGTAAGTATGATGATCACGGCTCGGGTTAGCCGGGTCCTCGGGCCCAGTTCGTGACAAAAGGTGAGGATGAGGGACTTGTTCTCACAAAGGAACTGTACTCTGGGCCTTTTATAAAAGACTAGAATGCTTTGATCTATGCTCGTATTGGAGCTAATCATTTACTATATATATGAGTAAGTCTAAATGCTTTTGGGTTGATTTAGAGATTTGTTGTGAGACTAACATACCTATCCATAAACAAGTCAGATATTCTTTACATAATTGTAGTTGTAAGATAGCTTATGATTCCATGTATGCTCCATGCCGAGAAGCAGTTTATTGGATTCTCGGACGCTTGTAGAACAGCAGAAGTCACCAACAAATGGCTTCTTAATTCAAAGCATGATTATTTTGATCTTTATATCTTCCCAAATTCGGACTGTGCAAGATGTGAGTAGAATGGTGGGATCGATGCCGTGGAGTGGAACCATTCACAAACCAAGGATCGCTTCTAGTCTAGAGGACAACTGCGGTCAAGGTATGGGATTTCTTGGTCTCGAATTCATTTATTAGTCATTTAGCCCTAACAGGCTCGATCAAATCCTTAACTAGGAGGGCCCCCAGATTCCTAAATGGGCCTCATCAATTTGCATACACCTGAATCCATCAAACCCTAAAATAAACATCGTTTCAATTTCAAATTTGGCCCTCAAGTTGCCAATCTTTAGTATCTGAGATTCAATTTAAGCTTAGATGAGTCTGTAATTCAATTCAAGATGGGGCTCCATTAGAGGACCGTCCACAAACCTAGGCCCACTTCCTGCCCTTCCTTACATGACACAATTCATTCAGTCATTTGGCACTTTCAGGCTAGATCCAAACCCTTCACTTGGATCCAAAATTCCTTTAAAACATTATTTACACCTCAAATTTAGACCTTAAAAGGCCCATCTCTATGATCCGAGGTTCCGATTCAAATGTAGACTCTAATAGGACCTTTTAGATTTGAGATCCGGACTGGTAGTGCCTTTTAGGTGATTTGGATTTAGATTCTGGTGCATGTTCATTTTGTCTCTAGTGTGCATATTGGATATTTGGATTCGTCGGATTAGGAAATTGAATCTTTAATAAGATGACTTGGGCTTTATACTTTTTCTTGTCAGGAATGAAGAATTCTTATCGGACTGGGACCCAGACTACTGAAGATCCTTCCATAATCCAGAACGATTCATTGGCAGCTCTCCTCCTATATTTTTATTTTCTAATAAATAAAAGCTTAAAATACATTTGGAGGAACAGTAGAATTCTCCAACTACTCATGTTGATTGATATGCTTTGGTTTAATTTGGTGAATGTGATATGCTTTGTTTAATGCACTTTATTGAATCAACATTTTTGTAATGTTGCTGATTTCAATAAACAAGCGAGAATATTTAAAAACAATTGCAAATCTTATTTTTAGCAGCATGTTCATGCATGACTGCTTTTTATGGCAGTTTAATTTCACATTAACTTCATGTATAATGAGGAAACTTGTGTTTCCGATTGTACTTTTTGGTGTAACAAAAAGGTTTTTTCTATGAAATTGATCATCATCACCTCTTGGTTAGACTATAGCAAGCAACTAATTCTCTATTTAATTAAACCAAATCAGTTTTTGTAAAAATGATAGGCCCCACTATAGAGCTCCACTCTTTTAGCTTGGGACTTCTCTAAGTTGGAGCCTGAAAGGAGCTGCACTCATTTTACAGGGAGAATAAATAGCCAAACTTTCCTTTTGGAAAAAACCCTCTCTCAATTAGAGTCTGGAATCGTGATCCTTTGAGTGTCTCCCACATGTGAGTAGCATGTGTGGAAATCCACCATGGGGCTCACTTATATAATCCAAGTCATTTAAAATGACTTTAACTCATCCAATGACATATCTTTAAATTTTACTTAAGCAGGAATTGGTCCCACCCTGAGATTTGTCACAAGATTAGTAATGGGATATATGTTTATGGCTAATCACATTATCAATTTAATTGTTCAGTCTTACGATAGGACCAACTCCTATTGAGGTAGAATTTGAGGATATGTCACTAGATGGGATATTCATTTTGGATAAGTGCAAGTTACCTATTTTAGGAACACATTCAATTTTGTCTCTAGTGGGCGATTTGGTCTTTGGATTCGGATTAAGAACTTGAATCTTAATCGTTTATTTCTCGACAGGACTAGAGGAGTCCATTTCTAATCGGATCTAGACCAGTATAAAGTGCTTAAGCCGACCTGCACCTGGATCCACTGAAGATACATCTTTAATCCAGAATTTGTATTTGGCACCTCTCTTCTCTTAATTTTTTTTATTGTTTAATAAAAATGCTTGAGATGCATTTGAAGATACATTAGAATTCTCCATCTACTGATCATGTTGATGAATTTCAGTTTGTAGTTAATTGAATGTACTAATATTAAATAATCATTCCTTAATAGAATCCTGCAAATTGATATGGATAACAAAGATCGGAATTAGAAATAAGAGAACAAAAATCAAGTTGGTTTAACTCTGCTGGAAATTCTTTTTAGGAGAAGTTTTTATGCATTTTGGTCATCTTCAACCAATGGATTGGTGGCATCTACCAATAATTGATAGTGTGGTAGTAGCAGCATTTCTTTGTTTGTTTGTTTGTTTGTTTTCTTATATGGTTTTTTTTTTTTTTGTTAAGAAAAGTACTTTGATGTTGATGCACCAATGGATTTGCCAAGTGGCCCACTTATGATCAACTTGCCCATACTAAACTAAAACCTCACAAAACACTTAGAGCACCCCACGCACCCTCCCCACCACCCGTCCCAAATATATTCAATGAATTGACACATGCCCAAATTTGACCATCCATTGCATATCATTAGATTAAGATCTAAGAAAAGCTCTTGCATACCCCAAGTCTAGTTGAAATATTTGCATACCCACACTTTCTGGGTATTCCAGAATAAGCATGAGGTAAGAATCCCCTCTCCCACCCCCCCAAACCCCCACCCATCTGCACCTTTTGGAGATTCTCTAATCCATTGATTTTGCAAAAAGAAAAAAAAATGCCAATCCATACCTATCCATAAGCAAAATACCTTACATAGACTATAAAATCCATGCAATCTAAGGAATCCCTATCAGAAATCATAGCATCCAAATAACCCATAAACGAAGGTAGAACACCGCTTTGAAGTATGCCAGCCAGTTGGTATTTTTGTTGGCATTCTTTGGAGGGACATAGACCAGCCAGTTGAAGGAGCAATTCGGTCAGGTGTGGACTATTATCCAGATATATTAGAGTTGATGCATCTGATACATGTACACCTTACTTCTCTCATGATAGAGGTTGAGCCAGCTTTGTCAAAAAAATTAATCGATCCTCATAAATCCCCCTGGACTATGAGATTTCGAGTTTAGAGATTAAAAGCATTCATTCAAAGACTCCGAATAAGCTTTGAAGATCCTCATCCAAAAAAAATTCAATTTAGCAGAACGATAAGCCTATCCAGAGTGGCTCCATGTCAGGTCACAAGTGCAGAACTGGCAATTTTAAGGCATTCTTGATAATTTGTTGGCTTGGTTCCATCAGAGAGAGGTTTCTTCTTGAGGTCAGGGAGCATTATGATTGATTTCGAGCTATTATATCACGTTTTGGTTGAGGGCGTCTGGACGCTAATTTAGGCGTCTGGATGCCTAGGAAAACTTCATGGTTGCTGTAACCTCTGGTTGCGGGCATCCTACCTCTTCCATCTTGGCATCTGGATGCAAGAGATTTTTCCTGCATTTAAATTTGTAAAGTTTTAGGTAGCTACAATTAGCAGTTTTGGAAATGTATTGTCTTGTTTCTATGGGATATGCCCCTCTGAGAGGTTCTAATAACCATATTAGGTTTTGGACCTTCTTTTCTGTAAATTAATTATTTGAAAAAATGAAAAACTTACTTACTCTTAAAAATAAAAAAAACGAAAGTATGCCAGCAGGGTAGGTATGATTATCTTCTGGCCAGATCAATGGTTTGAGCATTGATTAGACCCGGAAAATGTCAAATACTTATCCAGGCAGGAATATCAAGTGGAGAAAAATAGTATCTTTCGGTAAAGAACTAGCTAGTTTCTTATGCCGCCCATGTAAACAATAGAAAAGGTGGTATCTGGCCAAAATATCCAAGTGGACTTCAGATTTTGGGTACATTACATCCCCTGTTTATATGGCCAAACTGACGAAAACTTATAAATTGTGATCAATAAGATTTCAGTTAGAATTTCATTCTTGTTCGACCCAATTCCCAATCTATTTCCGGATTGGGAGTTTTTGGCCAAACAGGTACAAATGTCATATACTGGCTAAAATTTGACAAAAGCCAAAACTTTTCCCTACTTTTTTTTAGTTAGCTTTTTGACCAATATGCCCTCCATTAAGGCTGAGCGTGGATGATTTTTTGGTCTTTTTCATTTAAAAGCAAGCGCTATGAGCTCTTTTAGAGCCTTGAGTGGTTCCCTTCATTTGGCTGCTTCTTTGTTCTTATCCTCCTCTATTAATTATTTCAGCATAGCAAGGATTCGGATTAGTTGTTTGTATAAACTTAGATTTATGAATGGGTTTTGTGAAGAAGAAAATATGAGGGAAAAAGAAGAAGACAGATTGATGGGGATGGAAGTGTATGATCGTCAGGGATTGACCATACTAAATATTATTTCATAATATCATTAAATAGAAGCCCTAGTAAAAAAACTTTAATTGCGTAGAAGTCCTACGTACTATAGAAATTATTAACAAGTCCCTTCACTAAGTAAACTAAGCACAAAACATTTATATTTCCTACGGGATTCATTTATTTGATGTAGGTATAGCATATTACATTCACTTAATAGAATGAATTAAATATATATAGTATTAGTGTGTATGCTCTGTTCACTTTTTTATATCTTTGTATTTTTCTAAATATATATATTCTTTTTATTATTATTTTCAAAACACAACCCAGAAATGAAACACCGAAAACATCTCCTTTTGGAAGCAAACAGCAGAGGAGTCGTAATCAAGGTGGACAGTTTTACAACCAGAATGTGGAACCTTAAAACTAGGACACAAAAAAAAATTATCGAATGGAGATCCCATATATATTTTTTTCTTTAGAAAGGTTGAGACTCGTTCCTACACTATGCAAGGGGGCAAGCCAGTAGGGAAAAACCAAATAGATATACTAATAGTTTGATGATGCTAATGATATCAATGGTTCACAAAACATAAAATATAAAAAATGCATTTTACACACACACACAAAACACACACACACACGCACACCCCGCATATATATATATATATATATATATATATGGGAACCTGTCATGTAAGGATCGTCCTAACAGGTTGACGGTGAGGACCACCTACTGAGGCCCACGGTGAGACCCTACTGGTCATAGAACTGAGGGGGACCGAAAGATACAAGTGAGGCCAACCTACATATCAAATTTGAAGTCAATTAATACCTCTAACCCCTTCATCCGTTGTCCACAAGTTTAATAGCTTTATATCAAACAAGAAAAATTGACCTTCAATGCAACGGTTTACTTCATCTAAATCCATATAAATTCATAGGATTTGGTGTCTATAAGGGGGTTGCGAATGCACAGTCAATTTGGATGGGCCATAAGGTGGGCCCCAGTGGGTGTTCCGAACTATGCGGACTGCAAGAACATATATATATATATATATATATATGAGGAATTCTCAAAAACTCCCCATTTAAAAAAGGGGAGTTTTCGCCCCTTTTGACTTGTCCAATGAGATTTTACCACCTCACATAGGAAACATAGAAAAAAAAAGAGGAGATTTTTGAAATTTTAAATTTCTTATTCGTATTTAACTTGATGATGACACGTGTCATAGTTTTCTAGGCTTAGAAAAGGGGTTTTTTTTGTAAAAAGCGCTCGGAGAGTTTTGTAGCACTCCTCATATAGGGTGAGGTACACTTCCTTGTCTTCATGTGCAAAAGGGGAAAGCGCCCCTCACTCTATGGTGAGGCCCTGAGGGATAGATGCACATGAATATTCCCCCCTCATATATATATATATATATATATATAGAGAGAGAGAGAGAGAGAGAGAGAGAAGCATTACGAAAAAGTGTAAAACAAGGAAAAAAAAAAGAGATAAGACTGACTAACTAAATTCAAGACAATTTAGCAATTGCCTAAAAGGATCTCCTGTTGACACTTGTGCAAACCGCAGGACATTAGGCACCACTAAGGGTGTTCACGAACCTGATCAAAATTCTTTTGTGATATGATGTGGAGAACAATAACTTTGATTGAGAAGATATTTTTCTCCCATTTATGATATTAAGTTGTGGAGGTGATTGGATTGGATTTTAGAAGGATCTTTGGTGTGGTGATATCAGATTGCGAGAAGCATTTTCATATTTATTATTTCGGTGAATGCAACTGTGCTTTCATTTCTTAGAAGGTTTGTGATTAATCAATTACTAAGACGTGTATTTTTATGAGCTTTTTCAATGGTTAGATTGTTGCTCTTAGACTTTAATGGATATGTTATTAGGTTACATTCCAAGCAGTGAAAGAGATAGGAAGTTGTGGGAACGGGACAAAAATGGTGAACTCTTTTATTACAATGTTTCCATTCTCTGCCATTACGAACTCGAAAGTGACATTTTCATTTTCACTTGGAAGCCCCTCTCAAAGTACTTGAATTCATGTGGGTTGCACCCTTAAATGGAATTTTGACAATTAACAATTTATGGCATTACAGGAAGATTTTGAACAATGTGTGTAGCCTATGTTTAAAAAAGGAATGAGGCGTCAATAGAATTTTTTTTATTTTTTATTTTTTGAATCGTCAATAGATCATTTGCTAAACCCCAGTAGTTTGGCATTACATTATGAATAATTTTTGAGTATACTGGGTGTGGCCAAGTTTGTCGAATAAAGTGATTTCCAGATGGAAGATTTGTTATTAGGATTTTTTCCTATAACTTATCTTTAGAGATGACTTTTCCCTCCACCTTACCAAAGTCTGAATATTTTCCCTTAGCTACAATTAAACCATTTTAGGACTAAAATGCCTATAGTGTGGGCTATAATATAATAAAAATGTATTCTTATAAATAGGTTGGAATTTGGTTAATGAAAGCACTCAAACTTGTATTATTGCATTTGTTGGTTGAAAATGCAATGGTGTAAATGAGTTTGGATGAAAATATATAGCATTATTCTATAATTGAGAGGTGGTGATCTAATATGCATTTTCTTATATTCTTTTAGATCTTAGGGAATGTTTGGATGGATATGTACAGAATAAAATATTTCTATATTTAAATACTAGAAAAGTTATTTCAATCTTGTTGTTGTTTACAAATTTCCATAACATTCAATATAGACTTTGAACTAAGCAGTTCGAAAATTATCCCATATTATAATATATGCTAAATTCAAGATTGATCTTAATTTTCAAATGAAGGAAATGGTCAATAACTTTATAATTTTTTTCAATATTTTTTTAAATGACAAGATGACGACACCATTTTCTAGGAATTCAATTAAATGAAGATAAAAATCTCCAATTATATTTTTTAAGATAAGGAATCCATGATAAAATGGGTTTCTTTGATTTTTCTCGGAATTATATTCATGCAAACAAACATGTTATAAATTCTCAAGAGAAGGGGTTTTATGGTAAAATAAGTTCCTTTGAATTTGTAGGAGTTTAGTTTCATGTGAACAAATAGATCCTATATTTCATGGCAGAAATAGTTCTTTTGAATTCTTAGAAATTCAGATCCATACTAATAGATAATATTTTAACAATAATGAATTTATTTCTCTAAAATACTTGATAATTCAATTTCATGCAAATAAGTAAGCCATGTTATATGTTCGGGCTAAGATATTAGTGGTAAAGTGGTTCCATATAGTTTCTAAGAATTATTTTCATGCGATAAAATCCGCCTTAATCAAGACAAGCAACTAAAGTTTCCTGGGCCTTCTATCCTCACTATCTATCAATCAATGTGATTTTTGGTGTTAGAACCCAAAAAATGCACACTGTTCATGGAAAAAGGACCAATTTGTATAAAAAGAAGAAATGAAGATATAATTAAGTTATCCTATTTGAGCCTCACCTTTCATTGTTTACAGTTTTGATCATATGAGCAACCATTTCAATATATTCATTGTATCTTATTTCACTTTAATCAGTAAAGGTAGATTGTACACATAGAGGTGGGTCACACATGGTGCAATGACCAAATGTTTGATAAAGGAAGAGGAAAATAGAAATCAAGGAATGAGAATGCCTAAATAAAAGTTTTGCGTAGTTTTGACATTTTCCCTAGCATTGGGAAGGTGAAGGGGAAAATTAGAATTTTTGGGAATGTAGAAGGAAACTCATCTTTAAATGTATGCTATATATAGGGAAAAACCTCTTTGTCATTTCAATCATAACAATGATGTCCGCTGGAGTCGCTCTTGCTAGCGGTCAATTGGCACATTTGGTTGAGAGGAATATTAAGGTTTTTAACAATAATGCTGATTCTTCCATCGGGATGGTAATGAAAACTTGGGCCAAAGATATTTATTAGGAGACAATGAAGACATTTTTTTGGATTTTGCCTTCTAATTTATGGAGTTGTAGAACCACCACCAGTGTCATTTTGAAGATTTTATGAGGTCATTTTCATCTGAAATAGGTATAAATTTTGTATAGTTCGGCTCCATCAACTTTTGCTAGAAATGCTCTTTTGGAGAGAGATATATATATATATATATAGAGAGAGAGAGAGAGAGACAGAGAGAGATCCCTTTATTTTATTTTCTTTTAGAGGTAAAAGCTCTAATATGTCAATAAGCTCTAATATCAGAAAATACAATTAGAGGTTTACCGAACAATCTAATATGTTAATAAGCTCTAAATCATTAACTAAGAGCCTATTTTTATAGTTTCCAAACAGCCCCTAATACTTAGAATCCTCTATATCTACCAGCAAAAAAACATAAGAATCTAAAAACGATTGTCATAAGGAGCATCATCAAAATCTCTCTACAAGTAAGATTTCATTTGCAAGTGAGTGTAAAGAAAAGATTTCCTCATCTTTTTTACGCTTGCAAAGCATTTACTCTTTTTATCATGTTTCACTAATACGCTTAATAAACCATACGATCATTACTATGAAGTCTGAAGAGTCCAACTTCCAATCGTCCTAATGATTTATCACTACCCTAATCCCAACTCCAACTCCAACCCCAACCCCAACTCCCCCACATTATAATCAGATGAATCACTCTAATCACTCAACATGGTTGGTAGTTGTGGAACATGCGGTGACGTTTTATAATGCCGTACAAACCGAGCATGACTTAATGCAGGCCCCCATTCTTTTTTTTTTTTCTTTCTTTCTTTCTTTTCCTATTGGTATCTTGTTCAATCTCTTTGGTATCACAGTTTCACACTGGGGTTCCCTACCGATGTCTGTCCCTCCTGTGCTATCCCATGAGGATCTAGATTGTGCCCCTTCCCTAGGGATAGGTGACATGATTTTGGAGTCTAGAAGTTAACGCATAAGGGTTAATTTTCTTTTTTCACACATTCAAATCAAGTTGCCACTGAAAGACGGAGTTCACCAAACTGACTTGTATGATGCAGTGATCATATTGTTTTTCTTTTATAATGTTGACGTATTCTTCGTTTTCTAATGAATTAGTGATTAACTTTTTCAAAAAAAAAAAAAAAAAGAAAAAGAAAGAACAAGGTGGTCTCTAAGTACTTTTGTAGACTTGAGTCAACTTGATCAAACCCCTTGAAACTTATTTCTTGCAGATATTTAAGCTTTATTGCAGATAAGGGAGCTTGAAATTATGTACACAAAACCTATTCATCTTGCCTAAACCAAGCCATATAGTAGCCTCAAGGTCTGACAAAGGCAGGGGTTTCATGAAAATAAAAATGACATAAAAAAAAATTAAAAACAAGGAACCTACTTGATTCTCTGCAATTAAAAACTGATACATTGATATCTACTGACTGTTTTTTGAAATTTTAGAAAAGAGAACACTAATACATAGATGTAGCAAGCTGCATATCTATGACACTATATTGTACAAGGAATCAACTGATGGAAGAGAAAAATCTCATAATGAAAGGTATATAAACTTGATATTAGCAGGGGAAAAAGTATCTAACAACATTATCTTTTCCTCACTTGATTCTTGCATTCTTCCTAGTATTAGAGATAGATCATGCACTGAGTTAATCCTTCATGGATTTTGTTGCGGCTTTTGTCAGGTGTAAATTTTAAGGGAGTATGCATGTTACACCTCGGGGATTACCCTAAGCAAGGGGATCTCGGGTCCAGGATGTGACATACGTATAGCATGGTATCATAGCCTAAAAACGTCTTTCTAAAAGACTAAAAAATATTAGAAAACGTGGTGAGGATAAGTTAGGATTGATAGGATTATTGATTTGTTAACCTGTAGTCTGTTGTTTAGAATTGGTGGGGGTTAGAGTTGTTACTTCTAACTCAAGTTGAAATTCTTTTTGCAGATAAATGACTTCAAGTTCAGGAGGAAACAATTCCAACAATGAGAGCTCAGACTATGTTATAGTAGAGAATGAAGGTCCTACGCCTTCTACTTCAAATATAGACACTCGATTCATGAATAGAACAAATGGCTAAGAGTAATGAGAATCAGATGGCAATGCAAACACAGACAACATTCATTAATAGCAAGGCAAGATCAAGCACAACCTTAAGTGCCAGTGCAACCGAATGTGGGAACCCAAGTGGTTATCCAATAAAAGGACAATGACCCAAATGCACTGTATGAGAAGTTTAGGAAGAGAAGAGCATCCGAATTCTCTTAAAAGGAAGATGCATGCCTTGCAAGCAGATGAGTGGCTTGAGCATATCGATGATATCTTTGAGACAGTAGTATGCAACAAGAAACAAAAATTAGTGCCCACTGTTTCGATGCTCCGAGGAGTAGCAAATGTGTGGTGGAAGAGTGTGAGGAATTCCTACAAGACTATGCTGAATGTGACTGACTCTATGGGAGATGTTCAAGAAATAGTTTCATAGGGAATTTATATGCATACGAAAAGGAAGTCGAGTTTCTAGCCTTGCAAAAGAACCAGATGACAGTGGCCATGTATGTGGACACCTTCCTTCAGCTCTCGAAGTTTTCAAAGGAGTTGATAAACACAGAAGAGAAGAAAGTGAAAAGGTTTATCGGTGGATTAAATCCGATGTACAAGGTCCACGTAGTGACATTCCAGCGGCTAGCTACATTTTATGTCATGTTGGACAGAGCATATACCGCAAAAGAAATGTTTCTTGAGAAGAGGGCCATGGACCCTAAGAGAAGTTCGTCTTCTTTCGAGAAAGGCCATAATGGAATAAACATAAGGGTATATTTTCTTTAATCCGAAATAAACGGCACACAAAATCTCTATATTTACACGATTAATGCAAGTTATATGGTCAAATTATTTTCTTTAGCCCCATTTGCTTGCATTGAATTCATAATTATTCTAAAAAAAAGGTTATTCCAATGATAGTTAAAATTGAAGAAACAAATATGAAGATTCATAAATGCCCATCAATAATCTTGCTTTTATTTGAAAATTATTTTGAATGGACATGAAAAATGAATACCTAGTCTTCATCCTAATAAATCAAAATCCTAGGAAAGATAGAGCTCCATCTTTAGATCTCCACCTTATTTCTTCACTCCTCACTTTTGAATAATCCTTTATTATACCATAAAATCCTAGGAATTCAATTGCATGCTTGGGCTCTTGGTATTTCTTATACCTCGAAGCCATACTTTTTAAGAGAAAAAAAAAAGCCTACTCTCACCTCTCCTTAAGCTACCGATAAGAATTTTGTCCTTTTTTTTTAGTAAAACACCAATAAGAGTTATTATTCATCATTTTTACTTAAAAATCTAGAACCCACTAAAAGAATATCTGGCAAATCTCACATTTCTCTGTATGAGTGTGGGCCCCACGGTGACTGTAAGTGGACCAACCAGGGTCCGCCACGTCACCATAGGTAAACCTCATATTCTTCTCTTTATATACATCGCATCACATCCAACCCAGCAATCCTTCTTTAGAGCCGTCTATCCACATGTTTCACTGATGGGTCCCATTAGTATCACATAGATCCTCTATCATTTAAGAGCCTTCTATCATCACACTGTTTACGTGATCCCACCATGATTATGTTATTTAAGTGGGTCGCTTTTAAGATTTATTTTGATTTCCAGGCAAAGGATATTTTATAATTAAAGAGTATGTCTAGTATTCATATGCTTTAAAAATTGACTTCTTGGAGAAAAAATTTCATCTCTTTTTTCTCCTAATCCACATCAATGTTAAGGGCTTTTATCCGTCGTCTCAACTAAAATGTCTCGGACCTAAACCTACTAAATAAATATTGTACATATTTTAACTTTACTTTAATAATATATATCATAATGGCATGTTTGGATAGGCAAAAAATAGAGTACAGTGAAGTTAAATGGGCCATAACAATCTAAAATTTCAACTCTACCCGTTTGGATGAGTCTGGCCCAATAGATGAAGTAATATTGTGAGCCACATGTACTTCATTTCACTTCAACTTTAAATACTTCCATTTCCTTAAGTAAAAGTGGATTCTACTCCAAACCTTATCTTCAAAATAATCATTCAAAAAATCTACTTCATTTCACTCCACTCCTCATTTATCCAAACAGGACCTGTTTGGATAAATGAGGAGTAGAGTGAAATGAAGTGGATTTCACATGTGGAGTGGAGTGAAGAGAAGTAGGTTGAAGTTAAAGTAGTGTACTTCACTTCACTCCATTTGGATGCTTATTTTAAAGATAAGGTTTGGAGTAGAATCCACTTTTACTCAAGGAAATAGAAGTATTTAGAGTTGAAGTGAAATGAAGTACACGTGGCTCACAATATTACTTCATTTATTGGGCCAGACTCATCCAAACGGGGTAGAGTTGAAATTTTAGACTGTTATGGCCCATATAACTTCACTCTACTCTATTTTTTACCTATCCAAACAGGCCCTAAGGGACCCACTTACTTAACCCTTCATTTGTCTCCATGTACATGGGACCCATTAAATCTATCCCATCCACCTTTCTACGGCGCCCACTATCGTTGCACTATTTACGCGATTCCACTATCGTTGGACTTAAAAGTATATCTGGGTTCAACCCATATGCTCCAGATCCATATTCAGGCCCACCATAACAGACCCATCTCCAATTCAAACTAAGGCCCACTAAGAGCCCTATGAAAATGGGTCAGGTCACGTACCCTCACTGCTCAACCCGACCCATTGCCACCCACAGACTCACAACAACAGTATCACTTTGCACAGTTCCCCAAATCAGTATTTCATTTCTCTCTCTATACCTTCTAGTCTCTACTCCTTCCAAGCAAACCCCACCGTCCAAATCCGACCCCAGAATCGATCTCGACCGTCCGTTCCTGATCAAGACATAAAGGCCGTCGTGATCACGAGCCCCGGTGGACCAGAAGTTCTCCACTCCAGCTCAAGGAGGTCGAAAACCCCAGAGTCGGAAACGACGAGGTCC
Organism: Camphora micrantha; assembly: GCA_003546025.1. Lineage (NCBI taxonomy): Eukaryota > Viridiplantae > Streptophyta > Magnoliopsida > Laurales > Lauraceae > Camphora > Camphora micrantha. Next base: position 925,463 of record QPKB01000007.1, read on the forward strand.
TGATAAAGATCGGGGGGCCACAGCTCTAAACCGGGCCGATACGTTACAGAGAAAGGGATCGTCTCCGCCGCCGGAGGGCGCGAGCCCGTACCCGGACCTCGAATGCGCCGGCACCGTCGAATCGGTCGGCGAGAACGTCACCCGATGGACGGTCGGAGATGAGGTAGATATGGATTTGTTTGTTGTTCCTTTGATTTCTATCGTTTCTGCAGAATTTTTGGGGGAGTTTTGGAGGAGGTGGGTGAGGGACCACCCGAAATGGTGGTCCCGCTGGTTGCTTTACGTACGGTCTCTGACTTGATGGGAATGAAGAGCTTTTTATGTGATGGGTTGGTTTGTTTGGTGGGCTGGGTCGAAAGGTGTGTTCAATTGAGTGTGAAATCCGATGTGGGCCCATGTAATAAAAGGTTGGATATGTTACGATAATGGTGTTTTGGGATGATCTTATCTTATATTAGGATTTTATTATATTTGATTTGTAATGCCATTAGGATTAGATTAGATTTGATTCATTGTTGTGGTTTGGTTTGATTTGAATTGTTTTCTTGATTAAGTTAATGATCTTTATTGTGTGTCCTGTATGAATTAACTAAAATTTTCTAAACTAAAAATTTGGTAGTCTCTATTCTCTAAGTTTCTAAAAGGTTACCATTTAGAAAAGTAAAAAATGGGTTTAATTAAGCCTAGGGACCTTAAAGTGATTACAATAGGGTGAAGTGATATGCAGAACATGAAGGGAGAAAGATTGCAGTAGGATGCTATGGCAGCTGATTTGGTGGAAATGGAGCAAATGAAAATAAAAGAATATTAGATAGTGATTCAAAGCCGATAGGGAATGTTGTTGAAGCTCATATTTTTTTAATTCAAATGACACATTACTTATCATATTGTGACAAACCGTTGTTCCCTAAACAAGTGCACCTATCCAAGGATTTGGTTGAGAATAGATTGGAATGGCCGAACATTATTCATACATGTTGGGACAAGGCTTTGATGATAATGATGATTAGTGGAAATGTTAATGTAGTTTAGGCAATCTCTATTCCTCACAAACTGGTGGCCTCTATTTTGTAGATTCATTGAATTTTGCCCTCTCTTTTGCAACTATTATATGAGATTGAATATGATTATATGAGGAAGTGTTAGAATGAACTAGGAGTAAAGCTATACCAAATAAAATAGAGGATGAATTGGAAGAAGAAGTGGCAACATTGCCATTCATGTCTAGAGGTGAGCGGCGATATGTCTAGAGGTGAGCGGCGATATTGCCAATAAATAAATAAATAAATAAAAGTGGCAGGAGGGCCTTTATCGTGTGTATTGAAATTTGATTGACCTTTTGGTCTTCACAAAGTCTAAGTGGATTTTTCCGGTAAAATCCTCTTTAATATCTTATCACAACACATATTATATATAGTACATAAATATATTTATAAAGATCGCATCGTTTTTTTTATATATTATTGTTTTTTATATTTATTCATTTGGGCATACTGGACCCCAATCTGGACCTAGACTTGATCATTGGGCCTAAAAAGAAGGGTCTATACATAGAATTTTTTTGGGTTCTCTCTTTTGGACAACTCTTTAAGTGAGGATCCACTGACATCCTTACCTAATAGGAATGATTAGATATGTAAAACTCAAAAGGATGACATAGTAAGTCTTTGAGGATGATACATGAGCTGCTCTCTCAAATTGTATCTGTTATATGCTAGTATGAATTAGGTAGGGCTTTAAACGAAATTCCTGAGGGATCCATCCTGCTTACCTAGATATAATATGGGCATAAAAGAAGGTTCTTACCTAGTGTCCATTTTTTATGGATATCCTAGTCTACTTCATGTTTGAGTCACTAATGGCTGATATCTCCCCATTTCAACTGGGGCTTGAACTTGGGTTCCCCTGGGGACTTTTGATGTCCCCTTACCAGCTGAGCAAACCAACACATCAGTTTATCCTCTACAATGCATAATCAAAAAATTTTGAACTCAGGTATGTGCTCTTCTTAGTGGTGGAGGATATGCGGAGAAAGTAGCTGTTCCAGCCGACAAATTCTTCCAGTTCCACGAGGTATTTCTTTGATAGAAGCTGCAAGTTTTCCAGAGGTGTCTTGTACAGTCTGGTCGACTGTCTTTATGACGAGCTAACTGTCTGCAGGGGAAACTTTCCTGGTAAATCCCTTTTGTTATAATTCATTTTCGCAAAATTAACTATTCGTCCTTCATCCCATAGTACTTCGCAAAAGTCAAGGTGGTTATGACTGCTATTGTGACTGCTTGAGAAAATCTCAGTTCTTCTTTCTCTAATTATGGAGATTCATTCTTTTTTTTTACATGGCACTAACAAAAAGGATGTTGTGTGCTGTCTTTTTTCCATAATTTTACATTGCATATAAAATATGAATGGCCTGGAAACCGTGCATTCCTTTTCAAGAAGAAAAAAAGAAAATCTTTGGGATATATTGAATATTGGAAAAACTAACGTTCTTTCCTATTGTTCAAAGTTGTATTATTTCATAATTAAACACTCAATTCCCAATTTCACGACTAAAAGTCTCTAAATGTCACTAGAGTCGTTTGACTCTGCTACACTTTTTTTTTCTTTTTTGCCTTGGATCCCATGATATCATGGGTTTTTAAAATCCATGATATCATGAGATCTAGGTAGCTTTTCAACTTTTAACATTTTGATCCATAATATTATGGGTTTTTAAACTCCCATGATATCATGGGATCGAGGGCAAAGAAGTAAAAAATAAAAAAGTGTACCAGAGTCATATGACTCTGGTGACATTTACAGAATTTTAGTCATGAAATTGGAAATTGAGTGTTTAAGGGGCATTGAAATGTCAAATCCCCTTTCATAAATTTAGTTCATGATAAGAACATGATGGAAGAATTTTTATCTGTGCTCTTTTTTTTGGGCTGCAATGGAGACTGGAAACTCAGGCTCTCACGCAGCCTCACGTACACACCCATTTCCCTAACAAGCTAAGTATGAGCCAGAGCCTTTAACCATACTCTTTAACTACGACAGCAGCAGAACACGAAAGGCTGTGTAAATTAAGATGCGTCATTCAGGCTGCATGGAAGCATGTTCATAATGCTCACATAGTACCCGTACATTTTTTGTTAGTAACTTTCTGATTAGAGAAAGCAGTCTTCTTATCAATATGCGTACTGAGGTGCAATTAAATTTCAGATTCATGGGGGATCTAGCGGGATTGGTACATTTGCTATTCAGATTGCTAAACATCAAGGAGTGAGGGTATTTGTCACAGCAGGTGTGATGGAATGAAATTATCCTACTCTCAACCTCTACCCTCTTTTATCTTTCAAATCTGTAATTCTTATATCACCATGTATATTTAATCAGGAAGTGAAGAGAAACTAACCTTCTGCAAAGAACTTGGTACTGATGTCTGCATCAATTACAAGACTGAGGACTTTGTTGCGTGTCTGAAGGAAGAAACTGGAGGGAAAGGTCCATTTTCTTATTCATTTTTCAAAATTTCAGTTGTCGTCTAAAACCATTACCCAAAAAGGTTTCCTGCTAAACCTTGAAATATTCAATGACAGGTGTCGATGTTATACTGGACAATGTTGGGGGCCCTTACTTCCAGCGGAACCTCAACAGCTTAAATGTCAATGGTAGGCTTTTTATCATCGGCTTCCAGGGCGGCACAATTACAGTGGCAAACCTTGGATGTATGCTTGCAAAGGCGCCTTACTGTGCAAGGTAAGATGCACCTAGCATTCTATCTACTTCTAGAGTTAGGCCCATTGTTTTCTCTATTTGCTTTGAAGGGGAGGGTTAGTCTCAACTGGTCCAACTGCCTATCAACCTGTCAACCTTGGGACTTCAGGATCTCAACTACAGCAAAGATATACAACTTGACATTCTTTTTTAACCCCTCAAATAATTATGGTTTTAGTTCAGCTGAATAGCCCTTAACTGTGATTTTGTTTATACAGCTGCGGGTCTGCGAACTCGAAGCCCTGAAAACAAAGCACTGATAGTCAGTGAGGTGGAGAAAAATGTTTAGCCTGCAATCGCGGCAGGCAAGGTGAAACCTGTGGTTTACGAGTCTTTCCCTTTGTATGAGGCAGCAGAGGCTCATAGCTTAATGGAAAGCAGCAAGCACATTGGCAAGATTCTCCTCATTCCACGATCTGAAACTCATTTACGAGGTACCCTTTCATCTAGTAATCTTTTATAAGTTGATGGCTTCCTATAATAGGAATGATTTGTAAGGGAATTCTGGGTATGTGAATATGTTGTTTGGTGCTCGCAGCCAAATCTTAAAATGTTATGGTAAAATGCTCATCTGTCGAATGCTGCTGTATGAGGTTGATTTGCTCTTCAAACACTTGAAGGTGAAGAGATGGATGTAGTAACAGAATTTTTTGGTTTGTGTTCTTTTCATTTTTCTTCTCTTTTTTTTTATTCTTTAAGAAATGGACACTGTGATGGACTATTAGGAAATATATCGGGATACACGAAACGTTTCTCAAGTTATACTTTTGAACAAGTATATTAACTGTTCATTTGTTTGCACCTATTTACATCTGTAAATGGAGTTGAGACACTGTTTCATCCAATCCGGACCCCTGTAAGTGATGCACATGCCTTAGATAACGCATGGTCACATTTGTTTTCCCCCATTTATCTATCACATACGTAATGAGATATGGAAATGGTGTGTAAATGAGGCATTTTGTATATGAAAATTTATGCACATAAAAAAGGTGTAGAAGTGTTAGAAACCTCTATAGCTAGAAGAGTATCTGACAAATTGCAATTGCAAAACCCTTGGACTGTCTTTTATTTTTTTGGAACCTTTTGGCCTCCAGATTTAAACTGAACCATTCAAATTCTAGAACGATCCATTATACCTCAAAACCGTTTAGTTTCATGTCTTAGATATTTGCAGGTTGTCGAGATAATGAAAGATTTTGATATGTAATCCTATCTTTTCAACAATTACTCATCAAAATGGTGCTCCAAAGGAAAGACGGTAATGTGTTTCACATGTAAATCTTACATATGTATGATTTGAGTGTGAATTTTACATGTAGAAACTTCACATAGCAAATTTTACATATGTAAATCCCATTTTTATAGCGTAAACGATAAATGACAAATGGTTATTGGAATTTATTGATTGAATAAATCATATGGTGTGATTGGTGGATAGATTAGACCTAATGTGGATTGCCTGTATATTGTAATTAATTCATTTGAGCTTCATGGTCTATAGGGCTTAGGGCCTACTTGTTTGCATAGAATACATAGGGAATTCATGCAGTTAGTAGACAAATTTATAAATTGAAGAACCAAAGGTTAATATTAAGAAATGATCCCTTTAATGGCAATAGAACCAAGGGAAGATGGAAAGGAGCACACAACCATCATCGTAGTAATTAAAATCCTAAGAAAATCAAGGCATATCTGCATTGCACTTTATATCCTTCACCCTTCACTTGATATCATTTATAATTACACTTCAACTTTTTAATAACCTTTGGACGGAGCTCATTTGACCTCAAATTTCTATGCATTCAACTCCTATGTAATCTAATGTAGAAAAATAGGAGGTCAATAATTTTTTAAAGATTTTTTTTTCTGAGTTGGCCCAGTGGTCGGGAGATTAAACTGGAAACTACCCTGCCAGGGATCGATCTCTTGCAGGAAGAATGGGAGCTCCTGGGATTTTCTTTCTTATCTGGATGTAGATGGGATGATCTATCGCCTTTAAATTATCCTTAAAAATATACATGATCGAAGATCAATGAAACTAAAATTGCATGTTTTACACATAATCAATCTATTATTGATTCCCAGTCATCTTTGAGTGCATTTGTATTCATTTTGAGCCATTTGGATTTTTGATAAGAAAGTGCCCTTCTAGGGATGTATAAGGCCTCATTTGATTCTGGTCAAATCAGATATAGGCTCACCTTTGGCATGATCACGTGAAGAAAGGGGGAAGAAAATGTGATCCAACCCCAGACAGCAAAAATGCAGCTGATCATTACATGTTGAAGTGGCCCAATCTATAGGGATTGAATCTCGGCCTTGTGTAAGATTTTGGCCTCATTTGAGGGTCAGACTAGTAGAATTCAGTGTCTTGTCACTACCCAATTTTGTTCAATCAGTTTCGAAATTTCTACTTCAAACAAAAGTTGTTCTCGTGATCAGATTGATTAATGTCTAAAACGTTTAATTAAAAGAAATGACCCATTCTTTTAGCTTTATTTCTTAAAATACTGTAAAATTATGGTTGAAAGTATTTTTGGAGCCATTCTTCAAAAAACTCATTTTTAACAAAAGAAAATGGTAATTCGGATAACACATTCACTTTAACAAAATGTTGTCTAACATTTTGTGCATTAAAAGAAAAAAGACCCAAACTACAACTGCTACCAGCAGTAATAGAAATTTGGGTATATGAACCAGGCCCCATTGCCCCTACATCCGCCGGCTTATATAAGGCTAAACATTTTTGCCTAAGTCTTAACAAATCGCCGGTACCTGCTTTTGATTCGACACTATAAATATTACCACAAAATTTGCATTTTGCCTTTTGACATTCTTTCCTTCTTAAAAAAAATCCAAACATATTATATATATCCCAAACTATTGAAGTTTTATTCCCCGTGGATGCTTTACGAGAACTACTAGTGTTGGGAGGGCGGCAAATCACCTACTTCATCTTCTAATTCAATAAAATCCTCTTCTCCCCCTAAATTAACGGAAGAAGATTATGCGGGAACTCTTCTAGAAGACCGTCTAGCCATATTTCCAAAAATAAAATTTAAAAATAATAATAGTAATAGCTTTCTTTTTTGTGATAATTAATAAAAGTAAGGGGAAAAAATGAGAGTTAATATAATATATTATAAGCTTATAAATATGGAATCTCAAATTTAAATGATATAAATACTTCCAAATTCTTTTAGGCCCCTTTAATCTTGTCTTATGGTGACTTGATCTTTGGCCCTTTAAAAACTTGTTAGAGAGGGTGAAAGAGTTGAATGCTTTGAGAGAGAGTCAGAGAGTGTATGTAGAGTGAGAGAATTGTATAATTTGGTGAGAAATGAGAATGGGAGGGTTAAACTATTTATAGATTTTTTAAAATTAAAAAAGACACAAATACCCCTTATATGACCGTTTTATAGCTGTTGGGGGGAGGTAAAATGGACAATTTACATGAAACTAGCCGTTAGGCGGGCCAACCATAATGGATAGATAGGACCATAGCGTGTCGTGCCGAAATGGTCCAGGCCATGAGAGTTCCCACGGCACGGCCCGGCCCGACCCTGCCCCGCCCGGCCCGGCCCTATCAGCGAGTGAAATTGAAGTATTATTATTTCTAGGTACTTTCCTGTGCTCTCCTCTCCATCTTCCTTCTTTAACAGCTGTTCCCCACACGGCCCCACACGGCTAGACTAAACGCAGGAGCATGCATAGGATACTTCTCACGGTACTTCTGAGGTCTTTCCATCTAGTAAAAGAATCTGGTGTGATGGCCCTTCAGGACCCACGCCTTGACTTCAAAAAAAAAAAAAAAGTCTTTCTAGTTTCAGCCTTCGGCTTCTTTATTTCTCCACTCCAGATTGAGACTTCATGGTCCGTTTGGTTGAAGATCTCGATCCTCAGTTCTCCACCCCACATATGATGGCATCCATCTTCCACCCTTTGGCTACCTGAAACAGGTGGTGCTCTTTGCATTTTGATCGATACTGCAACTCCACTCTGCATCTTTATTTCACCTCTGAGGTCAGTTCCTTCGTTTCATTGTCCAAAGATCTTTCTAGAACTCTTCTTGCTCTACCCACTATTTGAGAAATTTGTTTTACTCCTTTGGTAATTTATGCCATAAGTTTTTAAGATCAAGAGGGTGATGAATGAATTAGGACTAAAGTATATTGATGTCTCATTTTATGTACAAAAACGGATCTCCACAGATATGTGATCATTTTTTCTTTTCACAAGGTAAGTCCTTAACACACTTTCCCAAGTCCATCACCATCACCATCCCATGGAATGATATCTCTGGTTCTTTATGTATAATGGAGGTACCTCACAGTAGGGCTGAACAAAACCGGACCGGAGACCGGACCGGACCGGAAAACCGGACCGGACCGGACCGGATTTGTGGTCTTAACAATACAAATCCGGTCCGGTCCGGATCGGATTTGAAAAACCAGTTATATCCGGTCCGGTCCGGTCCGGTCTAGACATTTTAAGAACCGGTTCGGATCGGACAGGACCGGATTAGTAATAAGTACTTTTTAAAAAAAAATTTAATACAAAACTTTTAACTTAAAAAATAAAAATGTTCAAAATGTCTAAACTTTGAATTAAGTAAGTCATCAATGTTCAAGTCTTTAAATGAATTCACATTTTTTTATCTTAAGATGTGTGTTGAAAATGAAAAAAAAAAAAAAGATTATGAAAAAAAAAAAAAAAAAAAAACAAATGAAACCGGTCTGGACCACTTAAGTGGTCCAGACCGGACTGTTTTAGACCGGACCGGACCACTTATAAGTGGTCCGGTCCGGTCCTCCAATTTAACTACAACCGGAAATCCGGTCCGACCGGATTCCGGTCCAAAAACCGGACCGGATTTCCGGTTGTGCACCCCTACCTCACAGACTTAGCTTTATCACTCAATAATGAAAATTTCTAATCCTCTGCTTGGTGGTGTACAATGGTAGTCTCCTCTCTCTCTTTCTCTCTCTCTCTCTCTCTCAATGTGTAGGGAGACCATGAAATTGTTTTATTTAAAACGTGTTTTCAACATCTAATCAAGATCAGTTATTGTCACGTCCCCACGGCGAAGGGATAACGTGAAAAATATAAATAAATAATTATTTTCATGTGTTTAACACAACACAAGCTTCCGAAAGTAGACCCACATAAAATTTCAACCCGTTGTGAGTCAAAATAAATTTCATTATATGCAGCGGAAGCTTTATTCAATTGGTATCAAATGTTCATAAATGAGACCTAACACAAATTTAGATAAAAAAATAATAGTTAAAGTTGTACCACATATGCGGACGAACTCTTTCCACATATGCGGGCTTTCTTGTTTTCTTCTAGCACATGTGGGCTCTCTCATGGGTACCAGACCCTTTGGCTAGAGTGTGTGTATATATAACAATTTAGAATGAATGTCCACTTCCATGCAAACCCCACCGATCCAATGACTATAGGGGGATTAGGTTTTGTGGACCTTTTGGATTGATATTCGGCGTGCACGAGGCACCTGATCAAGAAATGATCAAAAGTCGCTTTTCTAATTATTTCTTCTTGTATCTTTCGTTTCTTTTAATGAAATTTCTTTGCTATTATCTCAAAAAGAAAAAAAAAAATCAAAAGGGCAATGTCTTTCATTATTTGCATATAACAATAAAATTGAATATATAGTCATTCACGGTCAAATTACCTCTACCATAGAGGGGAAGAATATGAGATAAAGGGAGTGAATGATATAATATAGCAATGTAAATGTAAATTTAACTTTTATAGAATTTAAAGTACTAAGGTGTTGCTTGAGTATTCATTAAAGGAGAAGGTTTTTTTATCTTCAGTTTTAATTTCTTATAGAAATACGATATTAAATATTCAATTATATGAAACAAATAGGCCCTAAATGGGTCCCGTTCAAAACAACCACCTAATTTCTTTCCAGGTTGCTCTAAATTTGCTTCAAATGGGCAGGCAAATAACATAACTCCCTACTTTTATTTATAATGAAAGCGAAATCTCTTGTACAACAAGTGTTTTTCCTCCAAATGAACAACTAATCGCTATTATATTTTATCACAAATCTTTTTTTTTTTTTTTTTTTTGATACAGCAATAGGCCTGTCCGTTTGGCAGAATTGCGAGAATTGAAAAAAAAAAAAAAAAAATCCCCGAACCCTGCCCCCTAGTATGAATGTGTAAAGAATAAGATGTCACAATATTTCCAGTCCCTTAATCAAAGAGGCCCTTAGTACAACCAAAAGCAACGTAAAAAGTGGTGGCAATGATTTCAAAGCTGATAATGGTGAAGCAGGGCCCATCAGGCCCATCAAGTGACCGATCTCTAATAAATTCAATGCATCTGACTAGTCTTGTGTGAGGTTTGGAAACAGATCCTTTTTCTTTGTAGCAGGAGCCCTGTTTGGATGAACAATGGATCACCACATGCAGGGGTGAAGAAAAGATAAAAGCAAGTACTCTTTTCTCTGCTCTGCACGTCTCACTCCCGATTCATTTAAATAGGGCTTCTCGGTTTGGACAAAACAGGGGATTCAAATCGGTGCGGTATATCACCTTCAAAAACAGAAGCTTTTCAAAGTATTTTATAATAGGAAAATTTTTACATGAGTAAAATGGACAATTTATTTATAACTAAGCATTGGACGGGCCAGACGGGCTCATCATTTTAGATAGGTCGGCCAGTAGCGTGCTGTGCCGAAATGGCCGGCCGTGCGGGTTCCCTCGGCCATAGCCCGTGCCCTCAGAGAGTGAAATTGAAGTATTAATTTTTGAGGTACTTTCCTGTGCTGTCCTCCCCATCTTCCTTCTTTTACAGCTGTTCGTCCCCACTACTTTACACCTTTCATTTCTTGATTTTGGCTGTCGCATGCTCCTTGGTCCTTCCAGGCCATTTCCCACTTCTTCTTGTCGGCCATTCGAGCAAAGAGGCAGAGACCGACATGACTATCAAATGGATCGTCCTTTCAATGGCTCACATCACACGGCCCCACACGGCTAGACGAAACGCAGGAGCATGCATAGGATTCTACAGGTCTTTCCATCTAGTAAAAGAATCTGGCGTGATGGCCCCTCAGGACCCCACACGCCTTGACATTAACAAAAAAAGTAAAAAAAATGGTCTTCCTAGTTTCAGCCTTTGGCTTCTTTATTTCACCACCTCACATATGATGGCATCCATCTTCCAACCTTTGACTACCTGAAACAGGTGGTGCTCTTTGCATTTTGATCGATAGTACTACAACTCCACTCTGCATCTTTATTTTACCACTGAGGTCAGTTCCTTCGTTTCATTGTACAAACATCTTTCTGCAACTCTTCTTGCTCTACCCTCTATTTTAGAAGTTTTTTTTACTCCTTTCGTAATTGATGCCATAAGTATTTGAGAGGGTGACGGATGAATTAGGATTAAAGTATATAGATGTCTCATTTTATATACAAAAACGGATCTCCACAGATATATGATCTTTTTTTTTTTTTAATCATATGGTAAGTCCTCACACACACTCCCCCAAGTCCATCACCATCCCATGGAATGATCCCTGGTTCTTTTATGTGTAATGGAGGTACCTCACAGACTGAGCTTTATCACTCAATAATGAAAATTTCTAATCCTCTGCTTGGTGGTGTACAATGGTAGTCTCCTCTCCCTCTCTCTCTCTCTCAATGTGTAGGGAGACCATGAAATTGTTTTATTTAAAACGTGTTTTCAACATCTAATCAAGATCAGTCATGCTTCATTTAAGATCAATGGCAAGAACAATAGATAGAGAGACTTGGGTGATGGGAGACTCCAGCATTTTATCCTAATTTTAGATCTATCTTCATAGAGTGGGTCTTATCAAATATTAGACCATTACAATACAAAGAAAGCTTTCATTTGATCTCGACCAGTTGTAATTTTGTTTACAAATCCAGATCGTTTCTATCATTGGATCAGTGACATGTGGCTTCTCCACCATCTGATCTTCTGCCACGGATCAGTGATATTCCATCAATTGATCAACGATCCTCATCTTTTCTATCATTGTAGTGTGGATCTTAGATTTTCCCACCGATTGATATGATGATCCATAGTTTTTTGTGCTATTGGTTTGATAATCTGTGACTTGTACTGTTAGACCGACCAACCAAATTTAAGGAGGACCGAGGTCAGTAGGATCTCTTCTTTTCTTTAGTGGGCCATATCCAAGAGTTTTGAATTCTTTCTTGATGATTCCAAGCTTTAGCAGGCCAACAGATAGAACATGGAATCCTCTTAATGTTTAATGGGCCCTCATGGTTTCACTTCCAAATGAAGATGACACTCTATTCTACATGATGCACACTTTGGGTTATGGAGTGGGGTGGTGTTTTTTATTTTTATGATGCACGCTTTGGGTTATGGTGTGGGGGTGGTGTCTTTTATTTTTACGTTTTTATGCACATTTGCTCTACCTCTTGCACCAAGATTAGAAAATGCCAAACACGCCAAACTCAAACTCAAAAAAAAAAAAAAAAAAAAAAAAAAAAAAAAAAAAAAAAAACACTCATGGGAGTCAATGTGGTCACTCATGAGATGCATTTTACATTTAAATTATTAATTATTATAGAAGTATTTAAAATTTAAATTACATATTTATAAAGATAAATATACTTTACTCCAGTTGTATTCATGATAATTAATTCAATTAATATGTTTACATAGTACAGACATAAACATTAGAAGTAAACAAAATGAGGAGGAAGAGAGAGAGAATGTCGTTCCAACATATTTTTCTATATATACTATAGTCTCCGGACTGTCTCGGCCCTTGTTCAAATTGGGGTGACTCTGTTGAGTCAGGAATCACAAGCCAACTCCAATAATTTTTGGACCTTGTTCTTTACATGGGGATCTAGACATGTGAGCCTATTCTTAAGAAGTCTTGAACAGTTTAAACATAGGCTTCTCCAAAATGTACACTCTTTCATGAATGGGATTGATAAACCTTTTAAATCATAACATGGTGTCTTTGAAGAAAATTCGGATCTCTCACATGAGCTATTTTATTTGTCGATTGTAGGTTTCACACTTCCTCACGCACACCCACAACAACAATAATAATAATAATAATAATAATAATAAACCAGAATTATATGTGCTATGCCGAGGCCCCCAAAAAGTAGATATGCATGAAGTTTAGAATGAATATATATATTTATATAGCGTAAAAATCCCTTAAATTTGATAACGTTCAAATCATGTCAAAGATTGAATGATCTCCTTATAACACCTGGTCCTTTCTGACAAGCTTTTGGATGTGTTAACCTTCACACAAGCTGAAAAAACCATAGGGTTCTTTTTAGAGCCAAAATTTCTTCTTTCTTAGTGAGCTAAAAAGTATCATATCATCTGTAAATAGTATGTGTGACATAGCCTCGTCACTTTGACTTAAAATCAGTAATTGCCCCCATCTCTCTAGATTTTATCAAAAGCCATCCCAAAACCCTCCACTAAAATTGTAACTTGAAAAAGGAAAGAAGGAATTCCCCTGTTGGATACCTCTAGAAGCTTTAAATAACTTTGAAGGAGAGCCATTTAGTAGAACATAGAATGATGTAGTAAAAATACACTCATGCATCCACCTACGTCAAATTTAAGTAATATGTAATCTACAAAATTTTAATCTACGTGATAATAAGCTTTCTCCAAATTAACCTTGAAAATAACCCCCTCAGTGCTAGATCTCTTCCTAAAATATCAATGAGTTCATTAGCAATCAATACTCCATTAAAATCTGCCTGTTAGCTACAAATACCTCCTGAATGGGGCAGCAACCCCACGTGAGTGGCAGACAGCCCTAAAGTAATGTGGCGGACTGTGATTATGAGTAAAACCTCACTGGATCCGGACTCCCGCTCCTCTCCTCTCCGCTCCGTCTGCCTTCTTTTACAGCTGATTGTCCCCACCAATTTGGACCTTTCATTTTCTTGATTTTGTCTTTTGCATGCTCCTTCCTGGCCATTTCCCACTTATCTTGGCGGTTATTCGAGCAAAGAGGCAAAGGCCTTTATTTCAATCCACATGACTCAAATGGATGAGTCTTCCTTTCAGTGGCTTACATCACATCACACGGCCCCACACGGCTCGACTAAAGGCAGGAGCATCCATTGGATACTTCTCAGGTCTTTCCATTCCATCTAGTAAAAGAATCTGGTGTTATGGCCCCTTTGGGCCCCCACACGCATTGACTTAAAAAAAAAAAAAGGGACAATTATTGTACGGACTGTTTTAAAGCTGACAATAGTACCAGAATAGTAAAAAAATATATATTTACCGCAGAGCTGTTCAATTTGTAGGATATCGCAAGCTGCGATATTGTAGGATATCCCACAATCACTTGAATAGTTCGTGCATTTTTTTTCCTAGACCGTGGGACCACCAAACTACCATCCAAATCGTTGAATAGCTATATGAGTGTAAAAACTAATATCGCACTAAATTTAAACCGTTGATCTATTACGATTATAAAAAAACTTGCAAAGAGAAAAAACGTGGCTTATAATTTGGAAAACAATGTGACTTGCTTGCAAATTTCTCGATAATTGTGATAGATCAATGGTTCAAATTTTGTGTGATATTAATTCTTACACTTATACAGCTATCTAATGGTTTGGATTGTGGTTTGGTGGTCCCACGGTCAAGGAAAAAAGAAAAAAACTGACTGTTCAAGTCTTCCCGCTTTGATTGTGGGATATCTTACATCCATAGGATATCGCAGCCTGCGATATCCTACAGATCGAACAGCTTTGCGGTAAATATATAATTTTCGGCTTTTCTAGGGCAATTGTCAGCTTTAAGACGGTAATTGTCCAAAAAAAAAAAAAAAGGTCTTTCTATTTTCCGCCTTTGGCTACTTTATTTCACGACCCCACATATGTCATCCATTTTCTTCCCTTTGGCTATTTGAAAAAGGTGGTGCTCTTTGCATTTTGATCGATACTGCAACTCCACTCAAGTTACACAGCCACTCTGCATCTTTATTTCACGCCTGAGGTCAGTTCCTTCATTTCATTGTACAAACATCTTTCTAGAGCTCTTCTTGCTCTGCCCTTTTTTTGAGAAATCTTTTTACTCCTTCGGCAATTTGTGCTATAAGTATTTAAGAGGGTGATGGATGAGTTAGCTAGGACTAAAGTATATTGATATCTCATTGTACGTACAAAAATGGATCTCCACTGATATATGATCATTTTTTTCATAAGACTAGTCCTCACACACTCCCCCAAGCCCATCATGCACCATCAGCGCTATAGCCATGGAATGATCCCCCGTTGTATATGTGTTATGGAGGTACCTTACCGACTGAGCTTCATCACTCAATAATGGAAAATTTTAATCCTTCGCTTGGTGGTGCACAAATAGATGGTTTAAAAAAGACTTAAAAACACCCAAAAAAAAAAAAAGACCATTGTAAAATGAAGTTACACTTTATTTGAAGGGTGTTTACAACATCTAATCAAGATCAGTCATGTTTAAATTAAGATCAATGGTGAGAACAATAGATAGAGAGACATGGGGGATGGGAGACTCCAGCATTTAATCCTAAGTTTAGATCTATCTTCATGGAGTGGGTCTCATCAAGTATTAGACCAGTACAATACAAAGTAAGCTTTCATTTGATCTCGAATAATTGTAATTTTGTTTACAACTCTAGATCTTTCTACCATTGGATCAATGATATGTGGCTTCTCCACCATTCGATCTTCTGCCACTGATCGGTGATGTAAGATATTCCATCACTTGATCAACGATCCTCATCTTTTCTATCATTGTAGTGTTGATCTTAGATTTTTCCACCGATTGATCGTTGATCCATTGTTTTTATGGTATTGGTTTGATAATCTGTGACTTCTACCGTTGGACCGATCAGCCAAATTTATCAAGGTCATTATGATCTGGATCTCTTTTTCTCTTTAGTGGGCCATATCCAAAAGTTTTAAATTCTTTCTTAGACAATTCCAAGCTTTAGCGGGCCAGCAGAATTACATGGAATCCTCTTGAGGCTTAATATGGGCCCTCATGATTTCACTTTCCAATGCTTATGACACTCTATTCTACATTATGCACAGTTTGGGTTATGAAGTGGGGGTGGCCTCTTTAACTTTTGGGCACGCTTGGTAAACACAAAGGAATCCTCTATATAGAGGATTCCCTCAATCTCCTAGAACCAACATATCCATAGATAGGATTTCAAATGAGAGTTCTAGGAATTCAAAATGAGAGTTCTAGGTTTGGTATAGAGAGAGGATCCTGACAACTTGGAGGATGTAAGTATTTTAGAACTTTCTCAAACTCCTTGAAAAATCGAGACCTCAGCTTTCACATCAAAAGGGGTCCCATAGGAGTAAAAAATTTGAACGATTCGGATCATTCAAAAGGGGTCCCACAGGAGTAAAAAATTAATATTTTAGAATTTGGACTTTTTTTGCAAATACCTCAAAATCTAGTAAGGATCTATGGCTGAAATTTGAGTAGCTAGCTGTGTTTGACCTTTCGGAAATAACTTAGTTCATATTATTATTTTGGGGCCCACCGGAACCAAAAAAATGAAAAAAAAAAGTATTGCTTTTTTTGCTGTTTTAGGCACGATGTGAAATCAATGGTTGTAAGTTTTTGACCAATTTCACATGACCCATGATGAATCAAGTTGCGAAATTTGAACTCATTGTTTTAGGCTTTTTGAAGAGACTGGACGGTTTGGATGTCGCAAATAAAAACCATAGAATTCCAAAAATCGAAACCCAATAGAAATATCTCATAATCTAGGAGGAATAAACGGCTGAGATTTAACCAGATAGTCGTTTTGTAAGTTTTAAACATGATTAATGGTTCGGATCTTGGATCTTGATTGTGGGACCCAAAAAGTAGGTTTCCAAAGTAGAAACAAGTAATCTCTAACATGCTGCCTATTTCACTGTAGCTCCATGTTTTGTCCGTTTCTATGGGTTTTTTCCAATCCTAGAAATATTTGTATCCACCTATCTTCAACATCATTCCTCTCAAGACCCATGCTCACCTAAATGTGGAAATTTCACACATGCGCGGAAAAGAGTGAGGACTCCCCGGTGCATTTATGTTTTTCTCCACATTCGCTCTGCCCTCTTGCACGAAGGTTAGAAAATGCTAAACTCGCCCAACTTAAAAGAAATCTCATGGGAATCAATGTGGTCACTCATGAGATGCAATTTTCATTAAAATCATTATAAGATATTTAAAAATTAAATTAAATATATGTAAAGATGAATATACATTAATCTAGCTGTATTGATGATAACTAATTCAATTAATATATTTATATATTACAGATATGAACATTAGAAGAAAACTAAAACAAGAGTGAGACAGAGAGAGAATGTCCTTCCAACATCTTTTTATACATATACAGAAGTCTTCGAAATGTCTCGCCCCCTGTTTAAATTGGGGTGACTCCGTTGAGTTAGAAATCACGAGCCAACTCCACCAGTTTTTGGACTTTGGTTTTTACAAGTGGATCTAGACATGTAAGCCCATTATTGAGAAGTATTGAAAAGTTTAAACATAGGATTCTCCAAAATACTCTTTCCTGAGAGGGATTGATAAAACTTTAAATCATAATATGGGTTCTTTGAAGAAAATTCTGACCTCTCACGTGAGTTATTGTTTGTCGGTTGTAGGTTTTGCGCTTTCTCACGCACACATACTATAATCTGAGAAAAAATACCATTATCTGTGCTAAGCCTAGGCATCCAAAAATTAATATATATTCATGAAGTTTAGAAATTCCCTTTAATCAAGAAAAAATGACATGTAGCAGCAAAATTTTGTAATAATAAAAGTTAACAATACAAAAATAACAGTTATAATCATAAAATAAAAATTTTCAAATGATGATAAATAAGTGAATAGTGAGAACGTTATTATTACTTTTGAGATGATAATTTATTATTGTTATTATTATAATCACAATAGTCTATTGCATGGTTTCAAGACCCGGACTTGGGACTTGTCTCGGGAATGGTTTCAACTTTTTAATAACCTTTGGACGGAGCTCATTTGACCGTAAATTTCTATGCATTAAACTCCTATGTAATCTGATGCAAAAAAATAGGAGGTCAATATTTTTTTAAGGATTTTTTTTTTCTAAGTTGGCTCAGTGGCTAGGAGATTAAACTGGAAACCACCTACCAGGGATCGATCCCTGGCAGGAAGAATTGGCGCTCCCGAGATTTTCTTTCTTATCAGCACTGGATGCAAATGGGATGATCTATCACCTTTAAATTATCCTTAAAAATATACATGATCGAAGAACAAAGAAATTAAAATTGCATGTTTTACACATAATCAATCTACTATTGATTCCTAGTCATCTTCGAGTTCATTTATATTCATTTTGAGCCATTTGGGTTTTTGATAAGAAAGCGCCCTTCTAGGGATGTATAAGGCCTCATTTGATTCTGATGGAATCAGATTTAGCCTCGCCTTTGGCATGGTCACGTGAAAAAAGGGGGAAGAAAATGTGATCCAACCCCATATAGCAAAAATGCAGCTGAACATCACATGTTGAAGTGGGCCAATCTATAGGGATTGAATCTTGGCCTTGTGTAAGATTTTGGCCTCACTTGAGGGTGGGACTAGTAGAATTCTGTGTCTTATCACTGCCCAATCTTGTTCAATCAGTTATGAAATTTCTACTCCAAACAAAAGTTGTTCTCGTGATCAGATTGATTCATGTCTAAAACGTTTAATTGAAAGAAATGACCCATTCTTCTAAGTGTATTTCTTGAAATACTATGAAATTATGGTTGAAGGTATTTTTGGACCCATTCTTAAAAAAACTCATTTTTGACAAAAGAAAATGGTAATTCGGATAACACAATCATTTTAACAAGATGTTGTCTAGCATTTTGTGCATAAAAAGAAAAAAGACCCAAAATACAACTGCTACCAACAGAAGTAGAAATTTCGGTATGTGAACCAGGCCCCATTGCCCTTGCATCTGCCGGCTTATGTAAAGCTAAACATTTTTGCCTATGTCTTAACAAATGGCTGGTACCCGCTTTTGATTCTGCACTATAAATATTACCACAAAATTTTCATTTTGCATTTTGGACATTCTTTCCTTCTCCAACAAATTCAAACATATTAAATATATATATATATATATATATATTCCAAACTATTGAAGTTCTATTCCCGGTGGATGCTCTACGTGAACTACTAGCGGAGGGGGTGGCAAATCACCTGCTTCATCTTCTAATTCAATAAAATCCGCTTCTCCTCCTAAATTAACGGAAGAAGATTTTGTAAGAACTCTTCTAGAAGATCGTCTAGCCATATTTCCAAAAATAAAATTTAAAAATAATCATAATAATAGCCTTCTTTTTGCGATAATTAAAATAAGAAAGGGGAGAAAATGAGAGCTAACATAATATATTATAAACTTATAAATATGGAATCTCAAATCTAAATGATATAAATACTTCCAAATTTCTTAAGGTCCTTTTAATTTTGACTCTTGACGACTTGTTCTTTGGCCCTCCAAAAACTTCTCAGAGAAGGTGAAAGAGTTGAATGCTTTGAGAGAGAGCCAGAGAGTGAGAGAGTTGTATAATTTTGTGAGAAATGAGAATAGGAGGGGTTAAACTATTTATAGATTTTGTAAAATCCAAAAGACACAAATACCCCTTATATGATCGTTTTATGGCCATTGGGAGAAGGTAAAATGGACAATTTACATGGCACTAGCCGTCCAGCGGACCAGGTGGGCCAACCATTATGGATAGGTCGGCCCACAACGTATCGTGCCGAAACGAGTTGGCTATGCCAGATCCCTCTGCCCAACACGACCCGTGCCGTGACGGCCCGGCCTGCCCCCATTTGACATCCCAATCACCGAGTGAAATTGAAGTATTAAATTTTCAGTCGTGCTACACACCCCGGGGCAGACCCCGGGTTGTAGCACGACTCCTCATGGGGAGCCGTTGGATCCCATGGGGCATGGGATCCAACGGTTCCCCACGGGGAGTCGTGCTCCATCCTGGGGTCTGCCCCGGGGTGTGTAGACTTTTTGTTAAATTTTTAGGTACTTTCCTGTCCTCTCCTCCCCATCTTCCTTCTTTTACAGCTGTTTGTCCCCACCACTTTCCACCGACCAATATGACTATCAAATGGATCATCCTTTCAATGGCTTACATCACACACGGCCCCACACGGCTAGACTAAACGCAGGAGCATGCATAGGATACTTCTCAGGTCTTTCCACCTAGTAAAAGAATCTGGTGTGATGGCCCCTCAGGACCCCACACACCTTGACTTGAAAAAAAAATAAAAAAAAGTCTTTCTAGTTTCTCCCTTTGGCTTCTTTGTTTCACCACCCCCACACCCCTTGACTTAAAGTAAAAAATAATAAAAAAAAAAAATAAAGTCTTTCTGGTTTCCCCCTTTGGCTTCTTTATTTCACCACCCCACATATGATGGCATCCATCTTCCGCCCTTTGGCTACCTGAAACAGGTGGTGCTCTTTGCATTTTGATCGATACTGCAACTCCACTCTGCATCTTTATTTCACCCCTGAGGTCAGTTCCTTCGTTTCATTGTCCAAAGATCTTTCTAGAACTCTTCTTGCTCTACCCTCTATTTTAGATTTTTTTTTTTTTTTTTTACTCCTTTGGTAATATATGCCATAAGTATTTAAGAGGGTGATGGATGAATTAGGACTAAAGTATATTGATGTCTCATTTTATGTAAAAAAACGGATCTCCACATAAATATGATCATTAATTTTTTTTTATCATATGGTAAGTCCTCACACACACTCCCCAAGTCCATCACCATCCCATGGAATGATCCTGGTTCTTTATGTGTGATGGAGGTACCTCACAGACTGTGCTTTATCACTCAATAATGAAAATTTCTAATCCTCTGCTTGGTGATGTACAATGGTAGTCTCCTCTCTCTCTCTCTCTCTCTCTCTCTCTCTCTCAATGTGTAGGGAGACCATGAAATTGTTTTATTTAAAACGTGTTTTCAACATCTAATCAAGATCAGTCATTGTCACGTCCCCAAAATACAGCCAAGGGATAACGTGAAAAATATGAATAAATAATTATTTTCCTGTGTTTAATACAACACAAGCTTCCGAAAGTAGACCAACATAAAATTTCAACCCGTTGTGAGTCAAAATAAATTTCATTAAATGCAGCGGAAGCTTTATTCAATTGGTATCAAATGTTCATAAATGAGAGACAACACAAATTCAGATAAAACAATAATAGTTAAAGTTGTAAAATAAATTAAATAATTTCTAAAAGAGGTCTCAACACTAAAAGAAAATTCATTTAAAATAACTCTAAGGTGACATTCTCTCTTGTGTGGGCTCAGACGGCTCCAAAGCCATCTTCGGCATCCCACTTAGGTTCGTCAACTGGTTCAAACGCTTGAAATGTTTGACCATCCTCTGTCTCCACAGTAGGATAGGGGTCGGTACCTATGCACCAATAAACAAAATAAACAGCAAGTACGAAAGCATAATTCATAAATAAAACACAAAATCAATGTGAGTAATGACAGGTAATGATCATAAGAGAATAACATCACGATAATGACGAAAAGAACGTATAACCTAAATCCAATCTACACAAATAGAGCAATACAATAATCACATAGAAGCATTCCTACTGTTTTGAGTGGTCAACCCTAACTATAAAGCGTGAAAACACGTTCGAAGGCCAGCGGTCATAAACCGGTTCGTAATCGAAATCGTAAGCCGAATAAACTGGTTCAAAATTCGGATATTACAGTGTCCGCACACATCGGTGATCAGCCGTCCAAATACAACTGCAGTCGTTCAAATCATAGTATAATAGACCTAATGATCTATAAAGCTCTGACACAGAATCCTAAGTCAAAGTGATTGGCTAGCTGCACAGTAATCCACAATCGAATACCAATCAAATCAGTCAATTAAACCGCTACAATATCTCAATCGATTGTTAGGCCACATCACGGTCCATATCCAATCAACATAGGGTATGCAACTAATATACCAACATCAATCTCAATTATGTATGCAAACCCGAAGGTTAATGAATAATCACAAGTCAATCCTAAGGTCAAACATAAGGTCTCATACCCAGCAACCACATGAATCCCTAATAAATAAAATATCAAAGTACCTCTTCTCAATCAATGGTGCATAGACCCAATTAAGGGTTTTCCAATAGAGATGGATTGATCTCGAATCCAATAGGATTTCCCCGAGGTCATACGAAGTACTAAACCCCATGTTGATAAGATACCATGTGCCGAAAAATATTTACTCGATCCAAAGATCTAATTAATAGAGTTCAAAAATATAATCTTAACACATTGAAAACCAAAGATATCATTTAATATTTAATTTACAAATAATAATGATAAATTACAATCTAAATTTATAGTTTTAAAAAACCTGAAGACCTCATCCAAAACATCTTCCACATTCAAAATAGCCAAAGGATTTAATTTGGATTTATAAAACAACCAAGGCTCTTTTCCCAAAAACAAATAGTTATGTCACATGGGACTCTTTTCTCCAAAATGAGTCATACAAATAACTAGGGGTGAGTATTCGGTCGGTTCGGTCGGTTTTGGTTGGAATTTTGACCGAACCGAAATATTTCGGTCGAATAAATTCTAAACCGAATTGACCAAATTATGAGTTGTAACCGAAATCGACCGAACCGAAAATATTTCGGTTAAATTTCGGTCAATTCGGTTAATTTGGTATATACAATATACAACAAATGATGTCATGTACTCATTTCATAAAATGAAATTATAATTACAACAAATGATGTCATGTACTCATTTTATTTATATATACAATATATTTTATATATCTAAAATACAAACTTTTATATGTATATTAATAAATCCGGTTAATTCGGTTAATTTGGTGAAAATATTCCAAAACCGAACCGAACTATATTATCCAAATTTGCTGTAAATCTTGACCGAACCTAACCAATTTAACCGTATAACCGAACCAAATAAAAAATTTCGGTTCGATTCAGTTTGAAACTTCGGTTCGTTAGACAGACGCTCACCCCTACAAATAACCTTTTCTCACCTTCACACTCACACACCCCATTCTGAAAATATAATGGGCTTTTTTTCCAAATTCTTAGAAACTTAAAGGGGCTTGATAGTAACCTAAAGAACTCAATGTTCTGTCACAACAGAACTCACTTTATCCCATTACACGATAAGAACAAAACTGCCTCACACAGAACACGTCCCAGAAAAGATGGATTTATCGCCTACATGTCTAAGGTGCTTGAATAGTGGGCTCCACTGGGTCCCACCCCAAGATTAACCACAATTTCATGATCGCCCAGCCCTGTACGGCTAGCGGGGCCGCCCAGATCTGTGATCAGTGCTTCCCACAGACCCCACATCATGATTAAATGAAAGAAATACCATATCAGGGACTCACGCCCCAGCAAAAATAAAGGTCTGGATGACAGCCGGATGGGACCCACTCCTCATGGGTCGAGAGTCTCTAGGGTCACCCGTGGGTCCACCTTTGGATCCATGGATCAAATCGTCCAGTGGGCCCCACAACATGATTAGGTACAATTAAAATATTTTCGAGGTAACTCACGCCCAAAATTTAAAATGAAAAGATGGTGGCCATATATGTGCAAGGTCTCATCACAAAAAGAAAAAAATCAAACCTTAAGGGCATAAAAAAGGTTTCTACATGCATCCACACACGAATCAAAGAGGAATACAAGCATTAAATTTACAAATTATGATTAGGTACTTGCCTGAGGTCCACGGTTGAGGGTGACAGTCTAGAATTCTTTCTACAAAAGCCCAAAGCTCTAACCGAGAGAAAAGTTGGAAGAGAGAGAGTTGTGTGTGAAAATAAAAGATTGTGGTGGTGTAGTATAAATAGAGAATAATAATAAGAGTTGCAATCTAACTTAAATTTTAAAAAGGATAGAGTCTGGGTGCTAAATAGATAGGAGTTTGGATTAGAGAAGAATTAGAGTTTCGGTTAGAAAAGAATTATACCCACTAAACTGGGCCTAGGTTAACTATGGGTCAAGACACCTATTTAACAAACCTAACTCACCAAACCTCATCCTAACGTGGTTCCCACTTGGACTAATCGCGTATTTAAAATACAATCAATTATATAATAATAATAAAATAAATAATATATATATATATATGTAATCAAAACGTCACAGTCATGCTTCATTTAAGATCAATGGCAAGAACAATAGATAGAGAGACTTGGGTGATGGGAGACTCAAGCATTTAATCCTAAGTTTAGATCTAATTTCATACAGTGGGTCTTATCAAATATTAGACCATTACAATACAGAGAAAGCTTTCTTTTGATCTCGAACAATTGTAATTTTGTTTACAAATCCAGATCGTTTCTACCATTGGATCAGTGATATGTGGCTTCTCCACCATTTGATCTTCTGCCACAGATCGGTGATATTCCATCAATTGATCAACGATCCTCATCTTTTCTATCATTGTAGTGTGGATCTTAGATTTTCCCACCGATTGATCTGATGATCCATAGTTTTTGGTGCTATTGGTTTGATAATCTATGACTTGTACTGTTAGACCGACCAGCCAAATTTATCGAGGACCGAGGTCAGTAGGATCTCTTCTTTTCTTTAGTGGGCCGTATCCAAGAGTTTTGAATTCTTTCTTGACGATTCCAAGCTTTAGCGGGCCAGCAGATGGAACATGGAATCCTCTTAACGTTTAATGGGCCCTCATGGTTTCACTTCCAAATGCGCTAGCCACTCTATTTTACATGATGCACACTTTGGGTTATGGAGTGGGGGTGGTGTCTTTTATTTTTATGTTTTTATCCACATTCGCTCTACCCTCTTGCACCAAGATTAGAAAATGCTAAACTCGCCCAACTCATTATAAAAAAGAATCTCATGGGGAGTCAATGTGGTCACTCATGAGATGCATTTTATATTTAAATTATTTTAAAAGTATTTAAAATTTAAATTAAATATTTATAAAGATAAATATACATTACTCCAGCTGTATTCATGATAATTAATTCAATTAATATGTTTACATAGTACAGACATAAACATTGGAAGTAAACAAAAGGAAGAGGAAGAGAGAGAGAATGTCGTTCCAATATCTTTTTCTATATATACTACAGTCTTCGGACTGTCTCGGCCCTCGTTCAAATTGGGGTGACTCTACTGAGTCAGGAATCACGAGCCAACTCCAATAATTTTTTAACCTTATTCTTTACATGTAGATCTAGACATGTGAGCCCCTTGTTGAGAAGTCTTGAACAGTTTAAACGTAGGCTTCTCCAAAACGTACACTCTTTCATGAATGGGATTAATAAACCTTTAAATCATAACATGGTGTCTTTGAAGAAAATTTGGATCTCTCACATGAGCTATTATTTGTCGATCGTAAGTTTCACACTTCCTCACGCACACCCACAACAATTTAAAAAAAAAAAAAAGAATTATATATATGTGCTATGTCGAGGCCCCCCAAAATTAGATATGCATGAAGTTTAGAATATATATATATATATATATATATATTTATATATAGGGTAAAAGTCCCTTGGATATGATAACGTTCAAATCATGTCAAAGATTGAATGATCTTCTTAAAACGCCTGGTCCTTTCTGGCAAGCTCTTGGATGTGTTAACCTTCACACCAGCTGAAAACACTGTAGAGTTCTTTTTAGAGCCAAAATTTCTTCCCTCCTAGTGAGCTAAAAAGAATCATATCATATGTGTGACATAGCCTCCCCACTTTGACTAAAAATCAGTAATTGCCCCCATCTCTATAGGTTTTAGCAAAGTGATCCCAGAACCCTCCACTACAATTGTAACCAGAAAAAGTAAAAAGGGAATTCCCTTGTTGGATACCTCTAGAAGCTTTAAATAACTTTGAAGGAGAGTCATTTAGTAGAACATAGAATGATATAGTATAAATACACTCATGCATTCACCTACGCCAAATTTGACTAATATGTAATCTACAAAATTATAATCCACGTGATAATAAGCTTTCTCCAAATAAACCTTGAAAATAACCCCCCTTAGCTTTAGATCTTTTTCTAGAATATTGATGAGTTCATTAGCAATCAATACTCCATCAAAATCTGCCTATTAGCTACAAAAACCCCTTGAATGGGCAGCAACCCCACGTGAATGGCAAACAACCCCACAGTAATGTGGCGAACTATGATAAGCCCACTCAAGGTCATCGTGGGTAATACCTCACTAGATCCGGACTCCCTCTTCTCTCCATCTACCTTCTTTTACAGCTGATTGTCCCCACCAATTTTTGACATTTCATTTTCTTGATTTTTGTCTTTTGCATGCTCCTTCTTGGCCATTTCCCACTCATCTTTATTTCAATCCACATGACTCAAATGGATGAGTCTTCCTTTCAGTGGCTTACATTACATCACCCGGCCCACATGCCTTGACTTAAAAAAAAAAAAAAAAAAAAAAAAAAGTCTTTTTAGTTTCTCCTTTTGGCTACTTTATTTCACCACCCCACATATGTCATCCATCGTCCTCCCTTTGGCTATTTGAAACAGGTGGTGCTCTTTGCATTTTGATCGATAGCACTGTAACTCTACTCAAGTTATATAGCCACTCTGCATCTTTATTTCACGCCTGAGGTCAGTTCCTTCATTTCATTGTACAAACATCTTTCTAGAACTCTTCTTGCTCTTCCATTTATTTGAGAAATCTTTTTACTCCTTTGGTAATTTATGCCATAAGTATTTAAGAGGGTGATGGATGAATTAGGACTAAAGTATATTGATATCTCTCATTGTATGTACAAAAATGGATCTCCACTAATATACGATCAATTTTTTTTTTAATAAGACTAGTCCTCACACACACTACCCCAAGCCCATCATGCACCATCAGGGCTACAGCCATAAGATGATCCCCGGTTGTTTATGTGTTATGGAGGTACCTCACCGACTGAGCTTCATCACTCAATAATGAAAAATTTTAATCCTCCGCTTGGTGGCGCACAAATAATGGTTTCAAAAGGACTTAAGAACACCAAAAAAAAAAAAGGACCATTGTAAAATGAAGTTATTTTATTTGAAGGGTGTTTACAACATCTAATCAAGATCAGTCATGTATCATTTAATTAAGATCAATGGTAAGAACAATAGATAGAGAGACATGGGTGATGGGAGACTCCAGCATTTAATCCTAAGTTTAGATCTATCTTCTTGGAGTGGGTCTCATCAAGTATTAGACCATTACAATAACAAGTAAGCTTTCATTTGATCTCGAATAATTGTAATTTTGTGTACAAATCCAGATCTATTCTATCATTGGATCAATGATATGTGGCTTCTCCACCATTCGATCTTTTGCCACTGATTGGTGATATAAGATATTCCATCACTTGATCAATGATCCTCGTCTTTTCTATCATTGTAGTGTTGATCTTAGATTTCTCCACCGATTGATCGTTGATCCATAGTTTTTAAGCTATTGGTTTGATAATCTGTGACTTCTACCGTACATTAGACCGATTAGCCAAATTTATCAAGGTCATTATGATCTCTTCTTCTCGTTAGTGGGCCATATCCGAAAGTTTTAAATTCTTTCTTAGACGATAACAAGTTTTAGTGGGCTAGCAGAATTACATGGAATCCTCTCGACTCTTGAGGCTTAATATGGGCCCTCATGGTTTCACTTTCAAATGTTGATGACACACTATCCTACATGATGCACAGTTTGGGTTATGAAGTGGGGTGGCCTCTTATATTTTTGGGAACATTTGGTAAACACAAATAGACGATTCCCTCCATCTCCTAGAGCCAACATATCCATAGATAGGATTTCAAATGATAGTTCTAGGTTTGGTATTGAGAGAGGATTCCTACAATTTGTAGGATGTAAGTATTTTAGAACTTTCTCGAACTCCTTGAAAAATCGAGACCTCAACTTTTCACATCAAAGCCTTCTTTGGCCATCTAGAGAATTTGAACGGTTCACATCGTTCAAAAGTGGTCCCACAAGAGAAAAAAATTAATATTTTAGAATCTTGACTTTTTTGCAAACACCTCAAAATCTAGCGCAACTAGCTGTGTTTGACCTTCCGAAAATAATTCACGATTCCAATTATTATTTTGGGGCCCACCGGAACCAAAAATGAAAAAGAAAACGTATTACATTTTTATCCCATTTTAGGGACAATGTGAAATCAATGGTCATAAGTTTTTGACCAATTTATCATGACCCAAGATGAATTAAGTTGCGAAATTTGAACTCATAGCTGTTTTAGGTCTTTTGAAGAGATTGGACGGTTTGGATGTTGCAAATGGAAACCATAGAATTCCAAAAATTGAAACCCAATACAAATATCTCAAAATCTATGAGGAATCAACGACTGATATTTGACCAAATAGTTGTTTTGTAGGTTTTAAACGTGATTAATGGTTCGGATCTTGATTGTGGGACCCAAAAAGTAGGTTTCCAAAGTAAAAAACAGTAATCTCTAACTTACTGCCTATTTCACTGTAGCTCCATTTTTTTTTTTTTTTTTTTTTGGGTGGGGGAGGGGTGGTCTGATCTTCAACATCATTCCTCTCTAGATCCATGCTCAACTAAATGTAGAAAATTCACGCATGTGCGGAAAAGAGCGAGGATTGTGCGACGCATATAGTTGCCAAACGTGCCCTTTATGTTTTTCTCCACATTCGCTCTAGCCTCTTGATCCAACGTTAGAAAATGTTAAACTTGCCCAACTTAAAAAATTCTCATGGGAGTCAATGTGGTCACTCATGAGATGCAATTTTCATTAAAATCATTATAAAATATGTAAAAATTAAATTAATTATATATAAAGATGAATATACATTAATCCAGCTGTATTCATGATAACTAATTCAATTAATATATTTACATATTACATATATGAACATTAGAAGAAAACTAAAACGAGAGAGAGAGAGAGAGATATGAACATTAGAAGAAAACTAAAACGAGAGAGAGAGAGAGAGAGAGAGAGAGAGAGAGAGAGAATGTCCTTCCAACATCTTTTTACTATATGTACCGAAGTCTTCGGAATGTCTCGGCCCTTGTTCAAATTGTGGTGACACCGTTGTGTCAGGAATCACAAGTCAACTCCACCAGTTTTCGGACTTTGTTTTTTACACGTGGATCTAGACATGCGAGCCCATTATTGAGAAGTCTTGAAAAGTTTAAACATAGGATTCTCCAAAATACTCTTTCCTGAGAGGGATCGATAAAACTTTAAATCATAATATGGGTTCTTTGAAGAAAATTCTGACCTCTCACATGAGTTATTGTTTGTCAGTCGTAGGTTTTCCGCTTTCTCACGCAACGCACAATAATTAAAACAAAACACAATTATATATATGTGCTAAGCCTAGGCGCCCAAAAAATATATATTCATGAAGTTTAAAAATTCCCTTTAATCTGGCTAAAATGACAAGTACGTAGCAACAAAATCTTGTAATAATAAAAGTAACAATCAAGAAATAACAGTTATAATCATTAAATTAAAATTTTCAGATGATGACAAATAAGTGAATAGTGACAATGTTATTATTACTTTTGAGATGATAATATATTATTGTTATTATTATAATCACACAATAGCATATTGCATGGTTTCAAGACTCGGATTCGGGATTCGTCTTGTGCATGGTAGAGTTCGAGTCGACTCGGCCGAGTCGGGTTGAGTTCCAAGAAAATGAACCAAAAAAAAATCTGAAAATAAGGAAGAATAATAGGAAAACTAAAATTGGATGGACTAGGAGTCTCTTCATCCATGTAGATATTTTGAGTCTTTTTATTCTTTTATAGATTTTGGTGAAATTATAGAGTATAGAGAGTAAAATCCTTTATTTCCCTATTACTTAGGTGTATTTAACAACAAATTCTACCATTTTAAAGCATGTTATTGCTATCTAGCAATTAGTAACCTACTATTATAGATAGCACACCTTAATATTATGAGACAAACCATTTAATTGCAAATAAAATTTAAAAGATAAATCCATATTCCAATTTTCAAATTAATTATCAACTATCAAGTGTCAATTGGCATATAACAACCATATCTTAGCCCATTCTTTCTAGTACCATGTAGAATGCCTTGCGGGTTGGATGCCATCTTCCTCATCGCCGTCATTTTAATTTTGACGATAGTATTATGCTATATCAAAATCAAAGAAGTCTTGCCCCCTGCACTGGGAGGACCTTGTCCATAATTTGATGGATCCGGAATGAGATGTACTTGTTCTCCAAATTAACCCACAGGAAAAGGTTCAAGAATTTTGTATCCTTTGTCTCCCATGATTTTTCATGCATCTGGCTGGCCCCACAAGTTGGGCTAGTTTTGGCTTGAGAATATGTTTTGATATTTCTCTACTATCAATCTGTTTTACTATTAAAAGTTAGTAAGTTTTAGGAATTCTTTTGCTTCATTAATCATTACAACAATTGTTTATTCGTTCTGCTGTGATTGTTTTGTATTTTTCTTAGGATTCACAAAAATTGCAGATTGAAGACTTTTATCATATAAAAGAGTTCTTGTCAACATCACTTTATCATACATAAGTAAGAATACTCTTCCCTATTTTTTTCTTCTCGTTTAAGTATCTGTTTTCTTTGTAAGATGTTTAAGGGCTCTAATGTTCTTAGAATGTATATATAATTTAGAATATCATTTTTAGAGTTCTTCCATAAATAGTACTCCAGTTGGTTATGAAACTTAATTGTTTTTCCAAGAAAACTCCCACATGGATTTGTACCTCATCATCTGATGAACTGAAGCCATATTACAGGAGGGTAGCATCAAATTGTCAATCGGTTAGAAATAAAAAAAAGAACTGAAATGAACAAATTTTCTATATTTTTTAGTATGAATTCTACTTTAACCTAAGGGAAAAGTAAAACTTATAATGATGACCTAGATTGATAAGAAAAGTCTCCAGTATAATGTTGGAGCATCAAAAAAAAAAAAAAAAAAAAGAGTCACGACTCATCAAGCTATACATAAATGTTGCCCATGGTAATGCCAGGAAGTACTATTGGACATAAATTTCCAAATTCTCTCCCTCATCTCATTTTGAATCCTTGCGCCTGACTGATCTTAGACTCATACTTAAGGTGATGGGAGACTTCAACATTTGATCCTAAGTTCCAATTTATCTTTATAGAGTGGGTCTCATCAAGTATTAGACCATTACCATACAAGGTAAGCTTTCATTTGATCTCAAATAACATTTGATCCTAAGTTTCGATTTTCTACCATTGGGTCAATGATATTTGGCTTCACCATTTGATCTTTTGCCACTGATTAGTGATATAATTAATCCATGACTTGATCAGTGATCCTCATCTTTTCTATCATTAATTGTAGAATATAAAAAAGGATTAAAAACAATGAAGAATTAGAAATAAGAGTAAAATAAACAACTTCAAAAATCAAACTAATTGTTATGCGAGGAGAGTTTATTAAGAAAAGTAAAAACAGAGTGAACGTCTCAATTCATAAAACAAAAGAAGTTTGCCGGAGAACATTTATTTTGGCAAATTAAATGAGCTTATATAATCAAAGCTATGAAAGCTGTAAGAAAGGTAAATTGGATGATGACTCAAGCCATTTTAAGCCAGCAGATTCTCATTTTTAGATGATGGCCCCAGTGCTGTCAATCCAAAAGCTAGTGACTTGTGGAACTAAGAGACGAGCCTTGGATGCAATGTCCACCTGCACTTTAAAGGAGACACCATAACCTCCCGATCAAAAGACTAAGTATACCAGGTAAAATTCATAAGAATGCATGGATGAGAATACGATCTTATGTGGGAGTAGAAAAGCCCATGTTGATTATAAAGATAAATTTGCTTTCTTAATGAAAACCAATAAAAGATCCAGCATCAAGAGTATATTAGTGTGGCTGAAATGTTGTCGTTAGTATATTGGTGTGGCAGATGTTCCATTTTTAGTCTTTTGCATCCTTAATAATCAGATAAATAGTTACCATCAAAATAATCATTTAAATTGAATTGCAGATTCTAGTTTCAATTTTTTTTAATTCTGGGAATTACTCAGTGGGCTATCACATTTTTGATTTTTTTTTTTTTTTTTTTTTTTTTTTTTATATGGTTTGGTGGATTCCATATAGTTGTTTGAATTTCTTTTCCTCATGGAATGGTTTGATGCTTCATTAAAATAGTTAGACAAACATCAAACTTGGATGATCTAGTCGAGACAATTTAACTCTCACCTTGGTCAACATCGTGACCTGTGCATCCTGTCTCCCATGATTTTCATGCATCTAGTGGGCCCCACAAGATGGCCTAGTTTTCTCTTAAGAATATGTTTGTTATTTATCTAGTATTAATCTTTTAATATTAAAAGTTAGTAAGTCAAAGAGTTCTTTTGCTTAATTAATCATTACAACAATTTTATATTCATCTTGTTGATATCGTTTTATAAATTTTCTTAGGATTCACAAAAATTGCAGATTGAGGATTTTTATCATACAAAAGAGTTCTCGCTGGCATCAGTTTATCATACAAGAGTAAGACTACCATCTCTTTAGTGTTTTTTTTTTTTTTTTTTTTTTTTTTTTTTTTTTTTTTTTTTTTGCCTCTTTTAAGTATCTATTTTCTTTATAAGATGTTGACAAGCTCTAAATTTTTCACATCATATTAGTATTGCTCTTAGGATATGTAATTTAGAATATCATTTTTATAGTTCTTCCATAAACAGTACTACAGTTGGTTGTATGAACCTTAATTTCTTTCCCAAGAAAACTTCTTTATGGTTAGGTACTTTATCACGTGTTAATCTGAAGCCCTATTACTGGAGGTTGCCAATCGGTTATAAATAAAAAGCATTGAGATGAAAAGTATCTATTTTTTTTTTTTTTTTTAGTATGAGTTCTACTTTAACCTGAGGGAAAAGTAGAACTCATAATACTGACCAAGATTGATGGAAGAAGGCTTCGACGGAGATGATGATGTAAAAGGAACTTTATCATGATCCTAACAATGCGATATGCACTAATTTTAACCAGTTATTTCAGTAAAAATAAATGATCATGCCTTTAAAGGATATTGCACAATGGTTTTATAACTTCTACATTACATAATAAGTCAATGACAAGAAGTTCTTGGGCACAGAAAATTGATACATTGAAGGTTGTTCCTTTTGCTGTTACTGGCTTGTTTTCTTAGAGTTTTTTTCATTAGTGTGAGACCTCTCCTTAGTGTATGGCAATATTGGGAGGAAGCATTTTGATTGCTCCTCAATTTCTTTCAACTACCACCCTACTCTACAAATGATAGTAGTATGCTTTGTCCCCTTAAGCTTAAGGCACGCCATGTAGCTTATGGGCTTATGCCTTCCACTTATAACTTCCTTACTAGTAAGAATGTCATTACTTATGCCCCACCTATTAGTTGATTTGGATAAGTTGGTGGTAAATACCCGGTGAAGCTATTTAAACTTTTCTAAGGCTCCTAAACATGATCCATAAAAAAAAAAGAGACAAAAATTAATTATTGGTCATGTGAAAGCCCAATATATATATATATATATATATATATTTTGTAGAGAAGGAGTATTCATTAAAGAAAACCAAGCAACAAAAAGAGAAGAAAAGGGTCAAGAGGATACTTGAAGCCCTCTCCCAACCGACATCCTACCTAACAAAATAGAAAAATTTGGCAAGCCTATGTGCCTGATCATTGAGAGCCCTGGGAATATAATCAAAGCCCATAAAACAAAAATTAATAGTGAACGCTCTAATGTCCAAAATAATTGGATTTATGGACCAATCATATTCTTCTTTTAACCCTTGCACCACTTCTTTTGTATCCATCAGAATACGAAGTCTGACAAAGCCATTTTTCTTCACCTTATCCAATGCGGCTAAGACCGCCCTCGCTTCGGCCTCCTTTGTAGAGTCGACTTTGAGTCCTTGGATAACACCTATACCCACAATGTCACCATTTAACTTCATGATGTAGCCAAAGGATGCCTATCCCTCCTTAGTTTTATAGGCTGCATCCGTAAAGGTTATTATATCATCTTTGTTAGAGATCGTCAAAGGGAAAAAAGATTGATTTCCATCTTTTCTTAAGGAAAATTGCAAATAATGGCAGGAGGGATCCTAAAGCATCTTATGGGCTGATCCTATGATCTTGGAGGGATCTAATGGTTGACCTCTATGAAAGAAGTCCTTCCTAACTTTCCAAATGGTCCACCACATAGAAAGGATCCACATTTTTAAGTTAGTATCCCCGAGAGGAGGGGTCAATTGGCCATGCTCACATGAGTTATGTCACCATTCTATTAAATCCATGGGGTGGAAAGTATCTGCGAAAAGGCCCAACTGTGATCCAAACCAATTGCTCTGGCAAATTCACAATACATAAGGGCATGCCCAACTGAATCCTCTTCTTTCTCACATACAGTACATTTATCGTCCATAGACATAATTATCAATTTTTAAATGGCTCTTATTGGGATGGCATTTTTGAGACATTTCCAACCAAACAAAAGAACCTGCGGTCCATAAGTCTTTGACTTTGAGATCTAGGTTAATCATAGAGGAATAAGGCTTTCTCAATCTATTTTTACAGGGATCTAATTACAATTCCAAACAGATATGTTCTCTCCATTACCAATTATCCATCCAACCTTTTCATT
The DNA here is from genome assembly GCA_003546025.1 of Camphora micrantha. NCBI lineage: Eukaryota > Viridiplantae > Streptophyta > Magnoliopsida > Laurales > Lauraceae > Camphora > Camphora micrantha. The sequence goes on from QPKB01000007.1 coordinate 959,985, forward strand.
TATATAATCATCCCCCGCAACAAAGTCCTTCCAGAACCAAGAATTACCTTTCCTAAATTTAGCTTCCCAAAGGTCCCTTCTAGGACAATATTTAGCCTTAAGAATCTTTGAGCAGGGGAGGTCCTCATTGGTCAGACATTTCCAGCAAGTTTTGGCTAAGAGGGCTAGGTTATTATTTTTGGTGTCTCTACTTCCCAAAACCTCCCTCAGAAATGGGTTTACATAATTCAGCCCATTTAATGGTATGAAGTTTTCTTTTCCGCTCTTCCCCACCAAAAGGATCTTAGACATTTATCAATTGAATCTGCAATTTTATTTGGGAGACAGAAAACAAACATGTTATAGACGGTAATTGCTGAGGCCACTGACTTGATTAGGGTGTTTCCGCCAACTTGCGAGAGAAAGGGAATTTGCCATGAGCTTAGTCTACTTTTAATTTTGTTTGTGAGATCGAGCCTCTATACTCAAGTATCTATTTTGTCTGATGTTAAGGGATTCCCAAGATATTTTTCATTTTCATCCATAATTTAATGTCAAGGATCAAGGCAATACTTTTGCATCTTTTTTGGCAAGCCCCATTGCTAAAATAAACTGTAGATATGTGGAAGTTAATAAGTTGGCCCGAAATCTTTCGGTAGTTTTCTATTAAGTTTTTAACCTCCCTAGATTCCTTAAGTCTAGCCTAATAAATTTGAATAAGTCTAATAATAATAAACAACACCGATGATGATGATGATGATGATAAATAATAAATCCTGAATCTCCTTCTCAATGAAGGATCCCAATCCAACTCCCAACTACTTTTATATATAGTTTATCTCTCTAATTTTAGGACTAGAACAGTCGAACTGTATCACATCGTTAGCATTTCAATTTATTGCATTTGACTTTCATGCTTGCAAAGATGTACTTGAAAATTCATACAACCACTTGTCCATCTAAGAATCTTCAGAAAAGATTAACATAAAATATATATGTCAGGTTCTTAGTTATATAACAATCATTTCTCATTTCTCTTTTACTTGTGTTTTCTACTTTATTGTATTGTATTTTTTCTCAATTTCTCTAATTACTATCATTTTCCTTTCTATTCTATAGTGTCAATAGAATCTGCTGCTGCTGAAGGCTTGAAGCCCTTATGTGCTTGTCTTTCAAGACAAATCGATTACCAAAAACAATTAAAGCAAAATATGGAGACTTTGGAAAGTAAAAGGCGTACATTGATTGCTACAAACAATGATATTAAGAGAAGAGTAGAGTTCGCCGAGTTACAAGGTGGGAGTGCTTCGAATCAAGTGACTCATTGGCTACAAGAAGTGGAATCTATGGAAAGGAAAGTAAGTGATACACAGAGAGACTTTGAAGAACAAAAAAATTGTTGGAAAGGACTTTTTCCAAATTACTACAGGCGTCGGAAGATTTGCAAGAAGTCATCGATATTGATTGGTCAAGTGGACGAACTAATTACAAATGGCAAATTTGAAAATGGTGTCACTGAACCACTACCACTAGCAAGTAATGCACTACCTACGATGCCTATAGTGGGTAAAACAGCGGAATTAACACAGCGAGAGATTTTGAATTGCATATTGGGCACGGAGAAAAAAATAATTGGAGTGCATGGTATGGGAGGAGTTGGAAAGACAACAATCATGAGAAACATTCACAACGATCTGTCTCAACAATCAGAACCCAAGCATTTTGATTGTTTTATATGGATAACTGTTTCTAATGATGTAGATGTGAACAAGCTACAACGAAAAATTGCAAAGGAGTTGAAAATAGACATGGAAGAAGATGATGATGAGAATGACAGAGCAATAAAGATATTTAATGCTTTGAAGCGACGAAAAAAGTTTTTGCTCATCCTTGATGATATGTGGAAGCAATTTGATCTAGTTGAGGTTGGCATTCCTATTCCATGTGAAGAAAATGGTTGCAAAGTAGTTCTCACTACCCGTGACAAAGGAATATGCGGACGGATGCAAGCACATGCAATTGAAGTACGAGTTCTTTCTGAAGAGGAATCATGGGAATTCTTCAAGGAAATTGTGGGTAGTGTAATCCTCTCTAAGGATATAGAAAGCCTTGCAAGGGATGTTGCTAAGGAGTGTTGCAATTTGCCATTGGCAATTAAAACAGTTGGAGGATCCATGTGCGGTGTTGACAATGCCCGAGTATGGAAGTGTGCTTTGAAAAATCTGAAAGAAGCAAACGGAAAGTTTGAGGGCATTGACAAGGTCTTCGTACCACTAAAGTTTAGTTATACTCGATTGGGTGACACATTACTCCAATATTGTTTCTTGTTCTGCTCATTATATCCTGAAGACCACAAAATCTCTGCTAATGAGCTTATTAACAATTGGATTTGTGAGGGTTTAATAGACAAAAGGGGGACCAGAGAAGATAATATCAACGAAGGGCATACCCTTTTGGATCAACTAGTAAAAGTTTCAATGTTGGAGAGATGTGACAATCGTGAAGATGCAATGTTTGTCAAAATGCATGATTTAATCAGGGATATGGCAATCATAATTACAAGAACAGAGAAGCCACGATCGGAGATCTATGCAGGTCAGCAATTAAAGGATCTTTCGACTGAGTTTCCAGAAGATGCCGAGAGGATCTCGTTGATGGATAATGACATAGAAGAACTTTCTGGTGAACCCAATTGTCAACATCTCTTAACCTTATTTCTTCAAAAAAACCCTCTACAGAAGATCTCCCCTGATTCTTATTTTAACCACATGTGCAGCCTCCGAGTTCTTAACCTCTCTTTCACAAAGATAAACTCATTGCCTAATTCTGTTTCTAACTTGAAGAACCTCCGCGCACTTCACCTCGATAATACTTGGGAGTTACGTGTATTTCCAGCTGGTATTATACCTAGGCTCTCTCATCTAGAAGTGCTGACAATGCGTGGAAGCAGATGGAAGTGGTCTTCAAAGACAGGGGAAGGAGCCGGAATTGAAGAAATTATGAACTCCACTCGACTGGCTATTCTGGATATTCATTTCCAAGAATTGTCCGATTTCCTTCAGCACGCCAAATCGAACAAGTGGCAAACGATGAAAAGATTTTGTCTTGCTGTCGGTAGATATGTTTCACGTATGGCTGAGTGCTCCTGTGTTGAGATTGGTGGCTGCGATCTTATTGGTGAAGAAACCAGTTACTGCTCCCCGATACCACTCAGCGGCTCATCATAAGGCGTTGTCAAATAAGTAGCTTGTGGCATTTCACACGCTTACTGCATAAGAGTGAGTTGTATTGTTGTAAAATCGACCGCTGCAAGAACATGGAGTACTTAATGGCGGAGGAGGAACCATTACTAGCTGAAATAAAGGAATTGGAAATTAGTGATATTCCAGAATTACTAGTCCTTTGCAAAGGAATTCCATCACCGGATGCACTTAAAAGCCTTGAGTCCTTGATTGTATTTCGTTGCAACAAATTGAAGTATCTACTCCCAGCTAGGCTGTTGCAGCAACTTAGATGCTTGAAGAGTATTTCAGTCTCGAGCTGTAAGCAAATGAAAGAGATAGTAGGAGAGGAGGAAGAAATGGGAATAACCAGAGAAGACGATAACAATGCTATGTTGATACTCTCTCAGCTACAGAGTTTAGTCATCCGCAATTTACAACAACTGAAGGGCATCTGCTCAGGGGTATTAATTTGCAATGCATTGGAGACCATCGATATAAAATTTTGTCCTGAGTTGAAGAAGCTCCCCTTCTCTGTGGACAACCTACCTTGCGCTCTCAAAGAGATAGGAGGAGAGAAGGGATGGTGGGATGACTTGAAGTGGGACCATCCACAAATCAAGGCTCACTTCGACTATAGAGCCAAACTGTGGTATGGGATTTGTTGGTTTTGAATTCAATCTTTAATCTTTCATTTAGTCATTATGCCCTAACAGGCTCGATCAAATCCTTAGCTAGGAGGGCCCACAGATTCCTCAATGGACCTCATCAATTTGCATACACCTGAATCCATCAAACCCTAAAAAAAAAAAAAAAAAAAACGTTGTTTTCAATTTCAGATATGGCCCTCAAGTTGCCAATCTTTAGTATCCGAGATTCAATTTAAGCTTAGACGAGTCTCATAGGCCCATTTAGTCGGATATCCAATTTGTAATTCAATTGAAGATTGGGCTCCATTAGAGGACCGTCCACACACCTAGGCCCACTTACTGCCCTTCCTTACAAAACGCTAGGCCAACTTCCGGCAGATGTAAGAGTTCTTTGTAAAAAGCATTTTGATGCATTGCTATAAGCCCTTGGGGGATCTTACAATTCATTCAGTCATTTGGCTCTGTTAGGCCAGACCCAAACCTTTCACTTGGATCCAAAATTCCCTTAAAACATTATTTACACCTCAAATTTAGACCTCAAAAGTCCCATCTCTATGATCTGAGGTTCCGATTCAAATGTGGACTCTAATAGGACCGTTTAGATTTGAGATCCGGACTGGTAGTGCCTTTTAGGTGATTTGGATTTAGATTCAGGTGCATGTTCATTTTGTCTCTAGTCTGCATATTTGATATTAGGGAATTGAATCTTTAATCAGATGACTTGGGCTTTATACTTTTTCTTGTCAGGAATGAAGAATTCCCAGACTTCAGAATTCTTATTAGACGACTGAAGAATTCAGAATTCTTAGACGACTCGGACCCAGACTAATGAAGATCCATCCACAATCCAGAACGCATCATTGGTAGCTCTCCTCTTAAATTTTTATTTTCTAATAAATAAAATCTCAAAATACATTTGGAGGAACAGTAGAATTCTCCAACTGCTCATGTTGATGAGCTTTGGTTTGTTGAATGTCATTTGCTTTGTTGAATGCACTTTATTGAATCAACATTTTTTAATATTGCCGATTTCAATAAACAAGCAAGAATATTTAAAAGCAATTGCAAATCTTATTTCGATCTGTCAGGCTAGATCCAAACCCTTCAATTGGATACAAAGTTCCTTTAAAACATTATTTACACCTCAAATTTAGACCTTAAAAGGCCCATCTCTATGATCTGCAGTTCTGATTCAAATCTGGACTCTAATAGGCCCATTTTAGATTTAAGATCCGGACTGGTAGAGCCATTTATTTAGATTATTTGGATTTGGATTTAGGTGCATGTTCATTTTGTCTCTTGTGTGCATATTTGGTATTTGGATTCGGATTAGGAAATTGAATCTTTAATCAGATGACTTGGGCTTTATGTTTTTTCTTGTTAGGGATAACTGGTTCAAGCAACACTTGGGTGAAGATCCTTGAGGAATCACTTCCTGATCGGACCCAGACCACTGAAGATAAAAATATTTTTATTGGTTCAAGCTCTCTTCTCTTATATTTTTATTGTCTAATAAGAAAAAGCTTAAAATACATTTGAAGGAACAGTAGAATTATCCAACTACTCATGTTGATGGAATGTTCTTTGGTTTGTTGAATGTACTTTGGTTTGTCTGATGCACTTTTATTGGAATTAACCTTTCTTAATATTTGCTGATGGGTTGGTTAAGGTATAATACAATTACAGGACGATGATTTCTACCAACTCTACTACATGTTGCCATGAAATTAGAGTGGGATGCTGATGGGTGGGTTAAGGTATGATACAATTACAGGATAATGAATGCTGCAGCTGTTGTTTGTTTGTTTGTTCGAAAAGTTCTTTGTTGTTGATGCACCTTAGAGTGCAATGGGTTTGCCAAGCAGCGCACTTATGACAACTTGCCCACACTAAACTAAAACCTCACAAACACTTAGAACACCCCATGCACCCACTTTTTTTGGGTATTCCAGAATAAGCATGAGGTAAGAATCCCCTCTCCCTCTCCCACCCCCACAATCCCCAACCCATCTGCACCTTTTGGAAATCACTAATCCATGGGTTTCTCAAAAAAAAAAAGAAAAAATCATGATTCCATCACTAATCACACAACCCCATCAAGCCTAGGGGAGTGCTCCTGTGATTTTATGAGAAAGGGAACATGATTCCATAATTAGAATATGAAAATAATAAAAAATTTTCAAAATGAAACATGGGACAATGAGCATTCATCACTAATTCAGAAGCAATGAGCCCAGTAAAACAAAGACTAAAACTCAGGAAATCTACATGAATATGCTTTGTAGTATGCCAGCAGGGTAGGCGGGATTATCTTCTGGCCAGATCAATGTTTTGAGCATTGATTGGAACAAAAAAAATGTCAAATACTTATCCAGGTAGGAAATCCAAGGGGAGAAAAAGATTCTCTTTCGGTAAATAACTAGTTTCTTGTGCCACCCACGTAAATAATAGAACAATTGGTATCCGGCCAAAATATCCAACCGGACTTCAGATTTTGGGTACTTCCCTAATTGTCAATTTTTGTCCCTAATGGCGAAAGTGACCAAAAACTTATTAATTGTAGTCAATAAACTGAAATTAAAAACCCTCCTAAGGATTTCAGTTAAAATTTATTTCCCACTTGAACTTTTCCTCTCTCTCTCTCTCTCTCTCTCTCTCTCTCTCTCACACACACACACACACACATTAGCTTTCTACCAATATGCCTTCCATCTCTCTCGAGTTAGCTTTCTACCGATATGCCCTTCATTAAGGCTGAGCATGGATTATTTTTTGGTCTTTTCCATTCAAAAGCAAGGGCTATGAGCTCTTTTAGAGCCTTGAGTGGTTCCCTTCATATGGCTGCTTCTTTGTTCTTATCCTTCTTTATTAATTATTTCACCGTAGCACCATAGCAGGGATTGGGATTCATTTATTTGATGTAGATATAGCATATTACATTGTTCACTTAATAGAATGAATTAAATAGTATTAGTGTGTTTGCTCTGTTCACTTTTTTATATCATTGTATTTTCCTAAATATATATTCTTTTTATTATTTTATCAAAACACAACTCTGAAATGAAACGCTGAAAACGTTTCCTTTTGGAATCAAACCACAAATAAGTCGTAATCGAGAAGGACAGCTATGGTACATTCACAACCAGAATGTGGAACCTTTAACTAGGACAGGAAAAAAATACTGAATGGAGTCCCCATAGTTTTTTTATTTTTTTTGTTTTTTTTATTTTTATAACATAGTTGAGAGCAATAAAGGGTTGAAACTTGTTTCTACACGATGCAAGGGGGACAAGCCTGTAGGGAGAAACCAAATAGATATACTAACAGTTTGATGATGATGATATCAATGGTTCACAAAACATAAGATATAGAAAATGCATTTTACATACACAGATAAATATATATATATATATAGAGAGAGAGAGAGAGAGAGAGAGAGAGAGAGGGATGCATTAAAAAAAAGTGTAAAATAAGAATAAAAAGAGACAAAACAGACTAACTAAGTACAGCCTATAGAGATTATGTACAGATACAATTTAGCAATTGCCTAATATGTCAATAACCTCTAGAAATAGAAAATACAATTAGAGGTTTACCAAACAATCAAAACCCTCTAAGAGCCTAGAAAATATGTTAATAAGCTTTAAATGATTAACTAAGAGCCTATTTTTAGAGTTTCCAAACAGCCCCTAACACTCAAAATCCTCTATATCTAGCAGCATAAAAACATAAGAACCTAAAAACGACTATCATAAGGAGAATCAGCAAAATTTCTCTACAAATACGATTTCATTTGCAAGTGAATATATAAAGAAAAGATTTCCTCATCTTTTTTACACTTGCTAAGCATTTACTCTTTCTATCATGTTTCACTAATATGCTTAATAAACCATACTCGCTACTCTGAAGTCTGAAGAGTCCAACTTCCAATCATCCTAATGGTTTTCTTACTACCCCAGCTCCCCGACATTATAATCAGATGAATCACTATAATCACTCAACATGGTAGGTAGTTCTGGAACATGCGTTGTCACGTGGTTTATAATGCCCTACAAACAGAGCATGACTTGATGCAGGCCCCCATTCTTTCTTTTTATTTTCTTTTTTTCTTATTTTTTATTCGCATCTTGTTCAATCTCTTGGGTATCACAATTTCACACTGGGGTTCCCTACCGTTGTCTGTCCTTCCTGTGCTATCCCATGGGCATATAGATTGTGCCCCTTCCCTAGGGATAGCTGACATGATTTAGGAGTCTAGAAGTTAACCCATAAGGTTGATTTTCTTTTTCACACATTCAAATCAAGTTGCCAACTGCTATTGAAAGATGGGAGTTCACCAGACTGTCGTGTATGATGAAATGATTTTATTGTTTTTCTTTTTTTTTTTAATGTGATGTATTCTCCTTTCTAATGAATTACTGATTAACTTTTTTCAAAAAAATAATAATAATAATAAACAAAGAAAAACAAGGTGGTCTCTAAGTACTTTTGTGGACTTGGGTCAACTTGATCAGACCCCTTGAAACTTGTTTCTAATGGTGTATAATTAAAACATGATTGCAGATAAGGGTGCTTGAAATTATGTACACAAAACTTATACATCTTGCCTAAACCAAGCCATACAGTAGCATCACGGGTTTCATGAAAAAATAAAAATGAAGTAAAAGAAAGTAAAAAATAAGGAACCAATTGATTCTCTGCAATTAAGAACTAATACATTGATATCTACAGACCCTTTTTTTTTGAAATTCTAGAAAACACTAATTCATACATGTAGCATCTGCATATGTATAACGGTAAACTGTATAAGGAATCAACTAATGGGAAAGACAAATTCTCATCACGAAAGGTAAAAAATTTGACATTAGCAAGGCAAAAAGAATCTAACAACATTATTTTTCCCTCACTTAATCATGCATTCTCCCTAATAGAGATATATCATTGAGTTAAGCATACTTGAGAGAGAGAGAGTTTAAATTTTTAAGTATTTAAATAATTAAAACAGAAAAAAAATGTTGGGGAGAAACTTCCTTCTACATTTTTTAAGAACACATAAAAAAAATAATAACAAATATTCTCTGGTAACTTAGCAAATATCTTTCCACCACAAGTATCACAAATTTGATAGCCCAACGTAAGGTGAGAAGTTGCATGGAAATTTAATAAGCAAGGACAGAGAATCAATGAAGTAGGTTGCCTTTAGTCTGGAAAGAAAGAACTAAAAAAGAAGTCTAGTATCTGAAACAAGACTATCACATGTTAGAGAAATAAAAAATTTAGCGTCAGATCCCAAGGGTTTCAAAAATGACTATAACCTCTTCCATTTTGTCTTTCTTGCCACCAAAGAAGAATTTGTAGCCTCCATAGAAAAGTAACCCTCAACCAGATAAAGAAACAATGACAAACTGCATAAAATCAGAAAAACACACATGAAATCCATGTCATGATAGTTTAAAACAAATTTTGGAGAGAGAGAGAGAGAGAGAAAACAAGAATAGGTGCAATGTACACAAACATAGACAAAAATAGAAGTGGCTGATATTTCTTTTAGAGGACTAATTGAAAAACCTTGAGATCGATAACTAGTGAACGTAAGAGATTTTCTTATTCAAGTTCACACAACATACAAGATCCGATATATCGCATACAAGATGCCATCGCATATAAATTATAAAACTAAGTATCTTTCTTTTGTAAAGGTAGAAGCGGCAGAGAAACAATTTTTAATTTATGAACTGTTAAGTGGAAACCTTCATGCTCAACGTTAAGAAATGGCTCAAGGTGGTTTTATTAAAGTTCCAGGCTTCAAGCAAATTTGTTATCATCACGACAAAATGGAAAGAAAAAATTGAAATGGTCACAAAAATTACAAATGATGGCAACACTGCTATCATTTAGATTAGTGGGAAACCTAATAGTAGCCTCTTAAATCTTAACTTATTCACATCAGATAGAGATGAGAAGTACAAGCAATGGAATTAAAACTAAGCTGAAACAAAGTCCAATGAAAGTTGGCACTTACTGAGCTAGATTCCAAAACAAGACAAAGTTTAAATGGGATCTTGCTCGAAATAGACCAAGTCACTTGCCACTTATCCAATTAGGTGAGTCTCCATGTATCACAGAGAAAAGGTATAAAACTCTCGGCCGTCTATGCGAATGGATAGGAAGAGTTGGTGTCTACCCGTGCATAGGGCCGACAATACAAGCATATCCAGTCTTCAAAGATCATAAAAATTAAAAAAATAAGAAATTTAAAATAAATAATAGGAAATGAATAAAATGAGTAAATTCAATGATTATTTGGATCTTAAAATCAAATATAGGGCTTAGCTTCCTTCAGCTAACACAACATTCATTACTTATAGAAGTTAGTGAAAGGATCATTCAGCACACAGAAAGCACCAAATTGCTAATATATAATAATTATTTATAACAACTGCTCATAGAAATACTAATATAACAAACCACAAACCACACTATAACTAAGGGATGACAGTTAAAGCCATGGGGGCAACCAAGTTTCAATACCAAATGAGATTAAAGCTGACTCATGTGTTTCTTCTCATCAATAATAAACCCCACTTCTTATTGGATCATTATGGAAAGTCAAAGGATAGACTACACAAATTAATCAAACAATGCTAGCTTCATTGTCATACAAATAATTTCCATTAGCATTGGTCATCAATTGTATTATTCATAACCATACTAATATTTCGCTGCATGCCCCATTATCTATATTGATCAGTATAAGAATTTTTGGCGGACCATATCACTACTTGTCCTATTCTTCTTCTTCTTCCTTTTAATTTAAGGGGCCTCTGGGCCAGTACTTCACAAAAGTTGTAATCTCCCAAGCCGCTTCAATTTTGAAATCTACAGGGGATTCCAGTACCCATTGAAAATGAATCAAGTGGCA